>CM046447.1:14412752-14880252 GCA_025506515.1 Flaveria trinervia | reverse complement strand
CAAAATAAAAAAAATTATTGCTTCCCTTTTAACTTCTTTTGGGCTTGAGGTTGTGGTGGTAGTAATGATAATGGGGAGTGGTCATGACGATTGTTAAGGAATGATGGTAATCAGACACTAGAAACTCAAGTAGGTCTAAATAGGTTGATACCAATATCGATATGTCAAAAGGGATTGATTCAAGTATTGATCTGTCTAAATGGATTGATATGTTGGGCTCGTTATTGGATTCGTTAATACGTCTTTTTGATCCACTAGATCATAAAATGGATTGAATTAAATCAGATATGGATCAAGATTACTTGCAGCACAAAAAAATTTCAGTTACAAGATTACTTGCCATTTAAAAGCCGAACACGCATATCAGATAAATGCATCTGCTCCACAAAGTTATTACTCTCTGAAATATGAAGGTGGATATGTTCTTCATCTGCATCATTCAAGCATGTGAAGTATCTCTTGAAAGTCAGCCAATCAGCAGCAGGTCCCAATTCCTCATCATCTCCAAGATCACCAAATACCTCTTGTGCTTTTATCATCATTCGATGCTTGGTGAAGTGTAACATACGCCTCTACAACAAAGATTAAAGCTTCTTACATAAAGAAAAAATAGTAATACTAACACTAATAACATGTACATAGAATTAAGTTGGAACCCTTTTCATAGCAACTTATATGCATGTATACAGTGAAAATAAACTGGGTATTCAAAAATCAACATATGATTCTAGCAATCAAATGATATCGACCAAAGCATTCCTTGAATTTTAAATTTTTTTGGCATGATTTCCAATTCATCACCTGATTTTTTTCCGAATTGATAGTACACTGACATACATACATACGTATATATATATGTATGTATATACATAGGTATATATATACGTAGATATGCACGTAGATATGTACGTACATATGTACGTAGATATGTACGTAGATATCTATGTATATATATACGTAGATATCTACGTACATATGTACGTAGATATTTACGTACATATGTACGTAATGTACGTACCTATGTACGTACAGAGGTACGTACATTACTTACGTACATATGTACGTATGTATATATATACGTAGATATCTACGTAGATATACGTACATATCTACGTACATATGTACGTACATATCTACGTACATAACTACGTATATATATACATACGTATATATATACAAACGTATATACATATACGTGTATATATATATACATACGTATATACATATACGTGTATATATAGATATACATACGTACACATACACGTGTATATATAGATATACATACGTACACATACACGTGTACACATACACGTGTACACATACACGTGTACACATACACGTGTACACATACACGTGTACACATACACGTGTACACATACACGTGTACACATACACGTGTACACCTACACGTGTACACCTACACGTGTACACCTACACGTGTACGTGTACACCTACACGTGTACACCTACACGTGTACACCTACACGTGTACACCTACACGTGTACACCTACACGTGTACACCTACACGTGTACACCTACACGTGTACACCTACACGTGTACACCTACACGTGTACACCTACACGTGTACACCTACACGTGTACACCTACACGTGTACACATACACGTGTACACATACACGTGTACACATACACGTGTACACATACACGTGTACACATACACGTGTACACATACACGTGTACACATACACGTGTACACATACACGTGTACACATACACGTGTACACATACACGTACACATACACGTGTACACATTCACGTGTACACATACACGTGTACACATACACGTGTACACATACACGTGTACACATACACGTGTACACATACACGTGTACTCATACACGTGTACACATACACGTGTATACATATACGTGTGTGTGTGTGTGTGTATATATATACGTATATATATACATATATATATACATATGCATACAATCGTATATACATATACGTATGTGTATATATATAGATATATATATACATATGCATACATACGTATATACATATACGTATGTCTATATATATAGATATATATATACATATGCATACATACGTATATACATATACGTATGTATATACAGATATATACATATGCATACATACGTATATACATATACGTATGTATATACAGATATATACATATGCATACATACGTATATACATATACGTACGTATATACAGATATATACATATGCATACATACGTATATACATATACGTACGTATATACAGATATATACATATGCATACATACGTATATACATATACGTACGTATATACAGATATATACATATGCATACATACGTATATACATATACGTACGTATATACAGATATATACATATGCATACATACGTATATACATATACGTACGTATATACAGATATATACATATGCATACATACGTATATATATATACGTATATATACGTATATACAGATATATACATATGCATACATACGTATATACATATACGTACGTATATATATATATATATACATATGCATACATACGTATATATATATACGTATACATATATATACATATGCATACATACGTATACATATACGTATGTATACATATGTATACATACGTATATACATATACGTACGTATATATATATATACATACATACATATGCATACATACGTATATACAATACGTACGTATATACAGATATATACATATGCATACATACGTATATACATATACGTATGTCTATATATAGATATATATATATACATATGCATACATACGTATAACATATACGTACGTATATACAGATATATACATATGCATACATACGTATATACATATACGTACGTATATACAGATATATACATATGCATACATACGTATATACATATACGTACGTATATACAGATATATACATATGCATACATACGTATATATATATATATATATATATATATATATATATATATACATACATACATATGCATACATACGTATATATATATATATATCTATATATATATATCTATATATATATAGATAATCTATATATACGTACGTATATATATCTCTATATACGTATATATATACGTATACATATATATACGTATGCGTATATATACGTATATATACGTATACGTATATATATACGTATATATACGTATACGTACATACATATATATATGTATATACATATATATACGTATCTATATAGAGATATATATATATATACACACATATATCTAGATAGATATATATATACGTATGTATAGATATATATATACGTATGTATACATACGTATATACGCATGTATATATGTACACGTATATATTTATACATATGTATACATACGTGTATGTATACATATGTATAAATATATACGTGTACATATATACATGCGTATATACGTATGTATACATATGTATACATATATATATATACCTATACGTATATACATATACGTATACGTATATAAACGTGTATATAAACGTATATACCTATATATACGTATATACGTATATAGATTTACGTATATACACGTACACGTGAGCACGTGCATACGTGCATACGTGCACGTGCATACGTGTATACATTTATACGTCTATACGTTTATATGTCTATACGTGTATACGTATACGTCTATACATATATATATACCTATACGTATATACCTATACGTATACCTATATATATATATATACGTATATACATATATACCTATACGTATATACAGATACGTATATATATATATAGATACGTATATATATATAGATACGTATATACAGATACGTATATATATATATGTGTGTGTGTGTGTGTGTGTGTGTACGTATATGTAGGTATATATATATGTACGTATATATATATGTACGTATATATATATATGTATGGATATATATATATATATGTATGTATATATATATGCACATACGCATATACATATACATACATATATATAAAGTATATATATAATTACATGAATACCTTAGCTGCAGACAAGTTATTCATTTCTAGCATCTGCAGAACAAACTGAGTGGTTGATCCATTTACAATAAGTGTAAGAAACACAATTCCGCCTGTAAAGAACACAAACTGCAGGCATGAAGAAATAATCAGATAATAAGACGTCTGTAAAATTTAAATCAATCTGAAGGATTAAATATAGCCATCAAGATAGAATGTAGAAAAGAGTACCAAAGTTCCTGTTTCACGATTAATGTATGCGGAGGTTTCACTTGATAGCTGAAAAGAACATACAACGCCTTTTAAAGTAGCCATCAGAAATTTGAAAAACATACAAGAAAACATCAACCAGAGTTTTCAAGAATTCAGTTGTAAGCATCTCTGATAACTTGCCTTAAGTGAGAGGGAAAGAGATAATGACACAGCACCTCGTAAACCAGACCACATAAGAACAATAGCTTCTTTCCAATCTAATCCATAACCAAAATAACACAGAAACGGATACAATGACCCAACCACTACAACCCGGGATAGTTGTAGCAAAACATAGAGGAGGATGAGGTAGCCCCAAGTATTTTCTGTGAAATAATAAAAATACTGTCATGCCAATGGAGAACATATATAAATGCAAATGTAATCTAGACTAAAAAATAACTAGTTTCAGTTATGGTATACATGATTCTTCAGTGGAAAAATTATCTCCAACTGTAAATAAGTGGATGTTAATCAGTGAGTATTAAACATTTAGATACAAGAATCATCTGATGCTACACTAATTGAAAAGTCCCTATTTGATTCTTGGAGATCTGCATGGAAAGATAATCATCGTAGATGCCCATGAACTCAAATGATGAATACCAAAAGTCTCCTAGTCAAAAACAAACACAATTTAATTAAAAAGCGCTTGGGTCATGACTTGATACTAAAGAGTCCAACACTAAACATATCATTTCTTCCTTCGTGCTCTCCATGAAATAGGGCTCCTTTATAGTTTATTAAATTCAATGAGTTTAATATTCAACAAATCTTACTCCAAAGTATATGTGTCCAAAGATACCGTATGCCTACCTTTCTAGACAACCTCCTATCCATAAGTACATCAACACTTTCAAGATGACAAATGCAAATGACATTCTCAAAGAGGGTATGCAGCATGACAAAGGAAAAATGGAAAAAGAAATCAAAAAGAGAGAAGACCAAAGTAAGAGAACAAACCTTGGTGAATGATGTTGTTACTTCCAAGGATACCTTCAGCTATAATTATTCCACTATAAAAATAAAATATTAAAAGAGTCGTCATCCAAATGTAATTAATATGCTTTGTCCCTATAGGTTATCTCTACGGTTACTCTTTTATCTAACTAATTCATGTTTTAGATGCATGTGTAAAGGATGTTCTATTGTTCTCTTTATAATGAGATAGATTAATTCTTTGAAATGTGTCTAGATATTCTGTTAATGCATGAGGAAACGTATACTCCACATAAAAACAAAAATGAGTGTTGACCATGAAACTATTTCTCATGGTTCTATTGCTTACATAAAACCTAGGCTAATTGAAAAGCAAAATGTAAGCACAATATATGGTAAGAACTAGATTAAAATATTATTAAGGCACACCTCAAAATGAAGATAAGTGTATTAGCAATGTATGCCACCATTTCCCTGCAGTACAACACAAGAAATGTTAGGATCAACACACACGCACACGCAAATAGAAAACAGTAAACAATAATCAAGAGACACAGAAGATTTATAGAGGTTCGATTGCAGTGTGCAACCTACGTCCTCTTGGGGCAACGAGGATTTTCTTTCATTGAGTGATAATGATTATAAGTACAAAGAGATATATTTATAGGCTATAGTTAGAGTTAATCCCTTTAGTTAACAATCAAACTAAACTAGGCCCATTTAGAACTTGAACCGGTCAAGCCCAACTACTCCAAGTTAATTCACCTGAAGCCTATACCCAATAAGAAAAACCTAATCAAACTACAAAAAAATTTACAACAAAACAAGTATAAAAGAACATCATGTATAAGTAATTTGTCAGCCTTTATCACTTACATATAGTATATACCACTTTTTGGCATTAAATCATAGAGGAAGGTGGCAATTTGATACAACTCTGATTAAGGTTTACTATTGCAAGTACAAGAGATCCAAAACCGAAAGGGTCCATGGAGTAGATGGAGCAGGCTCAGTGGGTTCTTGGGTGCCACCTAACCCACTCGGTCCTTAAAACTGAGTTAGTAGGGAGTTGGCAGTTTTGTAGTTTCTTAGTTTGTGGGACTATTTGTTTGATGTTTCTGCATTTGATATGTTTTGTCTTTAGTCATTCACTTTGAATGAGTTTGTACTCTAGAGATTAGCCCTCTTGAATCAAGCCTTTTCAGTCAACCAATCATACTTTTGATCTTTACGTGTATCATTTGGTTCCATTGCTGGGAAATTCATTGGCACCATCCACACGGAGCACCACCAATCAACATAACGACAATAACCCTAATGCAGATCCAGTCACAACGCAGTTAACATCCATCATTGCTCGCTTGGAGTCAATGGAGTCCCAATGATGATGTAGTGACACTCAAGTCTTATGCAACCTCTAAGGAAAAGGCAACATCGATTCTAAGAGGTATGAGAATGGTGAAACTTCAGGAAACATCATCATCATAGTCACACTATCAAAATCGTGTTTACTGCTTTTAGTGGGGGTCACCCATGTGGGTGGGTGTTGAAAGCTGAGGATAACAATGTGGATATCGCAGCCATGCTCCTTGAAGGAGAAGCATTAGATTTATCGTCTTGGTTTATAAACGAGTCAATTGAGTATTGGCAGGACCTATCAAGGAGTTACAAAGAACCTTGGTTGTGTGGAGTTTTAAAATCCAAAAGAGTGCCTATGTAGTATCAAGCAAACAGGTACCATCTAAGAGGACCAGAGAGAAGTTTGCAAAACGGTTGGCCTAGGACCATTGCTTGCTTGGAGTGTTATTAAACGGTCGCAAAGAGGAATTGAAATCAGATGTACGCATCCATAAACCATGTATGGTTTTATAAAGCTATGAGCCTAGCATTGGAGTACGAAACGAAGTTGCAGATTTCTTGGTGCAGTAAGGGGACATTAGCACCAAAGCTACCTCAACCGATAACAAAACTAGCCATTTTGTTTTGCCTCAACCTATGAATCAGCAAAAAATGGCTCTCTTACCTCGACACCAAAAAGAAGACATGCTTTTTTAGGGGAGGGTATTTTCGTTATGGGACAAATATGGCCCTGAGTGTCGCTGTAAAACAAAGGCGTTCTATGGGTTCAGACTCGATGAAGAAGCGAAATACAGCCAATGAATGAATCTGAAGAGCAAAGACAACCAGTCGGTGATATGGTCGCGATAAACCTCCATGCTATTTTAGGAATGTCACATGCCACCACCATGAAGCTAGATGCCATTAATTCTACTGAGGTTCTTGTTTTAGTTAACACTAGGTCTACACAAAATTTTATTTTTGATTCTCATGTTCAAGACATAAAGCTAACCGCCCAATTTGTGAAGCCTTTTGGGATCCAACTTTGTAAAGGAGATATTATCCGTTGTAATCAAGTTTGCAAGGAAGTAACGTTGCAGCTTTTTGATCTTAACAATCTATAAGACTTCTAGCCATCTTCGATCGGTTGTTGGGAATTTGGTGGTTGGTGTCACCTAATACCGTGCAAGCAAATTAGAACGAGATGTTTCTACTTTTTTTACTAAATGAGAAGTTTTCACCTTGTTTTTTAGGCCCTGGAAAAGTTAGCTCAATGGCTTATGCGTTAGAGTTGCCATTGGATGCACATGTCCATCTAGTTTTCCATGTCTCGATGCTTAAACCGGCTCACGGTCAACACCCGGCTCTACCTATTGCCCCTTTAGAATTGTTACATGGTGCAATCATCGAGCTGAAAAATCTACATAGGAGGACTACGACATGTTCGTAGAACAATTTTCTCTCTTTTGACTTGAGGGCAAGTCGTCTTTTGGGGCGGGAAGTAGCGATACAAGTCCGATTAAGGTTTACTAAAAGCAAGAACAAGATATTCAACCTGAAAGGGTCCATGGAGCAAGTTCATTGGTTTCTTGGATCCCATCTTGACCCACTCAGTCCTTACAACTGAGTTAGTGAAAGTTTAGTAGGGATTTGGTAGTTTTTGTAACTTTCCAATTTATGGGACGATTTGTTTGATGTTTCTACATTTGATTTGTTTTGTCTTCGGTTTTTCACTTTGAATGAGTTTGTACTCTGGAGATTAGCCCTCTCGAGTTAGACCTTTTCGTTCAATCGATTCTACTTTTGTTCTTTATCGATTCCTAGTTGTACTACAATTCATACAGTAGGAGAGACGTAAACAAGGGAGATCAATCCATCCATTGAAATATGATCCATAGGCTAAAAAGAGGTTTGATTGTTTCTAGATTATTAACAATTATCATTTCAACCTCCCTCCCTCGCCTAGACCCCCTCTACCTCTTGCTCTCTAATAATAATAATAATAATGTAGCTAGGCTCTTTAGAAAAAATCTAATATTGCATGATGCATGACAACAAAAGACCACATCGAGAAGGTTCATTGTCACACGGTGACAATATGGTTGACATGTCTTAATATACGTCGAACATTTGTACTTTATTTAACAAGCAACACCTCTAAATAAAAAGTTAAACAATAAAAAGAAATTAAACAAATTAACAAGCAGCAAAGTGTAAAATAATATTTCTAGCAAAGGATGTTAACCTTGATGCACATTATTTACTAGCCCTGCTTTTAGTGAAGTAGAGAAATAATTGCTTTACTCCCTCGATATGTTTGGATTTTGGAATTCATTCCTATGGCCAGCTCATTTAGGGCATCAAGAATGCATAACTAAACTTATTTGTAGAAACATACAAAAAAGTATGAAATTACCAGAAATGATACAAACTTTGTTGCCGTTCACCTTTGAAAGCAGTTCTAACAACTAAAGCATAGAACCTGTTGAAATATAGTTTATATTTGGTTAATAGATTTTAAATCCCCTTTGGAAAAGCAACTTCCAAAGAATTGCAGACTGTTAAAACAATTCAACTTACATTCCAATGTCGTGACTGTTAACACTCCTGAAATATCAGCACCTTCTTGAGCCTAGCACATGAGCAATAAGAATTAGCTTCCATAAAATAAATATAAAGCACCAAAACAACTATGTTTTCTAGAATACTCTATTTGATAATGTCTATATCCATGCAGTGTATATGTATCCTTACTATGCAATTATTCTATGATGTTATAATGTATCGATATAAATAGTTTCGCCCTATATAAAGAGACATTTATCCCTCGATACACTTTATAACAACATTATGCAGTGTATACCATTATTAATATTCTGAGTTTAAGAAGTTACATACCATAAGTAAGCAAGGTAGCTCATAGCAAGAGTTAACGTAATTTCTATCACTATATCATCAAAAATAAAACCAAGCCACAAGTAAGACCCCAGACCAAATGCCATGCCCATTCCTACACTGGACCAAGTAAATAATTTTTATCAAAACATGTATAACCAACCTCTATTTTACAAAACTGATGGTAAAACACTTACGCTCCAAGAGACACAGTTGCTAAGAACTTGACTATTGTCCCCCAGGTGAAGCTTGATCCAGTTACCATTCGGAAGAAAAGATTATAAAGGACAATTGCCAACCTGAATATGCATATGCAACTTTAGTTACGAATATGGTCAGTAATTTAAAGATAACTGTTAAAGAAAGTTTGCTACATGAGACCCAATAAAAATAATTGCATGACTTGCATTATAAAGTTTAAAGAGCAATAAAAAGTTGGTACCCATCATTGATCATTGATTCTCCATCAATAATAGTAGTTAGTTTTTTGCTGGCACCAAGCTCTTTTAAAAAAGCAACCACCGCAACAGGATCAGTAGCACCTAGAAGTCCTCCAAGAAGCAACGAGGTACTCCAGCTCCAGTTATATGGAAAAAATAGCTGCAGTTGTGCATTTTAGACTTCCTGATACTCTTACATAATGGAAATTGATAGCCTAAACAAAGAAACCAAAAAATGCACGCAAACCTTTAAAGCTGAGCCAATAAAGAAAGTAGAAATTAGAACTCCAGGCCCAGCAAGAAGAAGAATTTGTGCCATGCATTTCTGCAAAGACATGAATATTGATTTTTCTTTACTAAATTAATATTCTTACATGAGTGACAACACATATTGCATAAGAAACAAGTGAAAAGGATGATAATTTGGAATTGTATGTTTTGTTGATCATAATTTCAGAGATATTCTAGATAGCCAATGTAAATGCTTAGAAATATGGATACTTAACAAAAGATATAACATAAATTTATTCACATGCGTAAGCAGGGAGGATATAGTTGATCAAGAAACAATTGCTAGTAAATGTTAAATCATAAATGCGTGTGTCAATCGCAAGGCCTTCTTATCGTATTATATATTCCCAACTTGTTAGTGTACCCATCAACTGGATACAGATAATCATTCCAAGAACCATGTGCATTTCAGTTAAAGTAAAGCCTTCATGACCATCCAACCAAGGAGTGTGTTGGAATCCAAATATAGCCAAATACTGTTAGATAAATGAAGTAGGAATAGAGAGATCAACCTTGATTTGATGCACATCCAATGAAAATGCACTCTCAAAAAGAAGAGGAGGAAGAAAAACAGCTAACAGAAGATCAGGATCAATATTTGCCCCTGCACATGAACCATACACGATATAATTTCAAATAAACTGATTCAATGAAATTAACACAAGCATAAGAGTAAACTAAGTTGATTCAACTTACACATCCGAATTCCATCACCAACCTTCCTAAGCGATGGCTGGTTCCATATTCTGTAGAAAAAGGATTTTTTTGAAATAAAAGTAACACATAAGTAGAAAACCCAAATCACTATTGGAACAATGAGTTCAAAATGAATCGATGAACATGCACACAAGTGAGGCTTCGAACATAACCTTGCCTACATTATTACATCAAAGAGGGCTGGAAACACCGAATTAACCACTACATGTTATCTAACTAAAAGGTATGGGGCTAGGTGACATTGTAATTCAACTAAACAACCATCGCAACTGTGGTATAACGAGTAATGAGTGTGAAGTATTATTTATCGATCGAGAGAGAGACCTAGTGATCCGATGGCGATGCCAATGACGAGCAGAGCGGCGGTGTACGGAACTCTAGTTCCTCTAAGCAAATGCCTGGAGGCGATTCCCAACGCCAACGACATCCCAACGAACAACACCGCGTTATTGGAGTCGAAGAGGAAGAAGAAGAAGAAGAAGACGACGACGACAACCCACTCTCATCCGCTCTTGTCATTACTGTATTCAACTCCCATTCCCCTTCCTCCAACGACGCCATTGCTGCAAAAACTAACTCAGCTGAGTGATCTGAAAAAAGCACCAACACCGCCAATCAATCAATATATCTATACACATATATCTATATATCTATATATCTATATATCTATACATATATCATATATCTATATCTATCTATCACTTGACCATTATGTTAGTATCCTGATCCAAGTGGGAACTCACTCACTGCTTTTGTGGAGTCTAACTCGATCACCACTCAAACACTAGTGACCAAACAAAGTGGAATAAAATTAGAATAGAATTAGAATAATAAATGATTGTTTATGTGGAATCTAAGTCGATCACCACCGAGAAGTGAACATACCAACATATATATAATATATTATATATTAATATATAAATAAATAAATAATAAATTAATCATTAATCATACGTTTTATATTTTATTATTTTGTGAGTCCTGCTCTTTTTAAAATATCCATAGATACTTTAGTTTTTCCTGACCATTCACGGTTGCCTCAAAGTATTTATATCCTATCTTTATTATTTATATTTATATATCTTTATATAATACTAAAATAACAACTTACTAAGTTATTTTTTTCGCTTATGTCCTATATTAATAATTTAATAATAATTAATTATAAAAATATGTTAAATGCTTAAAAACGAGCCATAAATTCTATATTTTTATTGTGTCTTGTTATAAACATCTTGCATAAATCGCCGATAATTCACAACCATAAACCAAACCATTAGTTGTTGTTTGATTTGATTCGATATTAAATTTTCAACGGTCCGGTTTTGGATTTCGATTATTAAAAACCATTACTATGGGGGTGTTTGGTTGGAATGAATGTAATGGAATAAAATGAAATTGAGAAACTAATATATTTTTCAAGTAAAATTATGTTTGAGTGGGTAATGAAATGTAAAACCCAATAAAATGTTTCACCTCAAATTTTCTTGGTGGTGAGATTTTAAATTCCCTCTAGGTGGAAGGATTTTGAATCTCACAACTAAGAGACTTTGAGGTGAACATTCCTTCGATTTTACATTTCATTACCAATTCAAACATAATTTTACTTGAAAGTTATACTAGTTCTCAATTTCATTCCATTCCTTCCAACCAAATGCCCCCTAAGTGTTTGGCTCACGCTTTGATCTAAACCATCAAAAACGGACGTGAACACCCTTGCACATATTGGTAAATTTTCTACATAGGCAAAGATGACAGTAACATAATTACCCTAGATACATAGGTATATACATAAGACAAGATATATAACAACATCATTTCTGGAGGTTACATTACTAGAAGGGGCAGGATCACAAATGGTAAGCTCAACATTAAAAAGATAACTTTGTTAAGGAGCTTGGGTACAATCTTCTAAGTGTATCCAAATTTTGTGATCAAAGACACAACATGCTCTTCACTAAGCATGAGTGCATTGTTCTCAAGCCCGGGGTGGTCATTCCTCAAGAGCATATCTTGCTTAGAATCCTCAGGAAAGCGAACATATACAAGATGGACTTACAAGAAACATTCCCTTTAGGAGAAGTTTCTTGTTTTCTATCTAAAGCAAATAGTGATAAGCCTTTCCTCTGGCATAAAAGAATGTTCCATGTAAACTTAAAAAACATAAATAAATTAATAACAATGATTTGGTAACTAGAATACCAAAAAAAAGAGTTTACAAGTGATAACTATTGTGTTAATGTCTGAAAGGGAAGCATCACAAGGTATCTCACAAGCCAAAGGAAAGAAACTCAATCATTACTCCCCTACACTTGTTCATATAGATCTCTTTGGCCCCATTAATGTAAGTCTAGGAAAGACCTCATATTGCTTTAGTGACCACAGATGACTTCATAAGATTTATTTGGGTCTTTTTCCTTAGAACTAAGGATGAGACTCCGAAGATCTTGAAGAATTTCATTCTGAAAATTGAGAATCAATGTGACCACAAGGTCAAGACCATAGTATGTGATTGTAACAACCAACCTCTAGGTCATAATTCAAAACTTTAACCTCCTGCATCGTTATCCATACAATTAATATTAATGTTAATATCTTTATTATTAGTAGTAGTAGTGTTATTATTGTTACTACTACTATGAATCCAAGGATCGCAATCAGAAATTATCAGTGTTAATCCTGAGTCAAGTCAATGTTTGCAGATCAACATTAACTTTGTTTAATTGTTTTTAATAAATTCAATATCAACAATAATGATTAATGATAAAGACGAACATAATAAGAAGAACACAATAAGAAGAACACAATTAATAATCAAACAAAAATATTTAATTCAATGTATTTCATTAAAACATGTTAATGATTACAAATGAATAAACAATGAATGAAATAAAATTGGTTTGAATGTATTGATGTTGATATGACGGCTGCTAGGGTTGTGTTTGTGTGATTTGATGTTTGGTTGTTTGTGATCGTGTGCTTTCTTGTCGTCGTCGCCGTCTACTTGATGTGAAACCTAGGATCCATATTAATAGGCATGTGTGTTTCTGTTAAAGAAATACCGGATCTCTTAGGATTCACACATCTGTCAGGTTGACTTGTTGACTTGTAATACTTGTATTATTAAATACAAGTGTTTGGACTCCGTAGGAATATGGTCTTCCGTAGATGTTTGTTCTTCCGAAGGAGTCTTGTTCTTCCAAAGGTACTTTGTTCTTCCGAAGGTACTTTGTTCTTTTGTAGGAATCTTCATTTCTGACTTCAGAGTTGGTTATTCATCCGTAGAAGATCTTCGGATGATTGATTTTGTAAGAAACATATCTACGGAAGAACAAATTTGTTCATCCGTAGATGTTTCTTACACTTAGTCATCTTCAGTAATTGACCAAGAATTATGTTTGTTCCTGCAATCATACACAGATCAATACACATATGGGTTAACCTATATATATATATAATGCATACGCCACAATAATGATTTACAATTGTTCATTACAAATACTAATTAAAGTTCTAAGCTTATACAAAATGATCTAGTCCTATAGTTCCTAGATCTAACAATACTCCCCCTTAGGCTTAGAGACTTGTAATAAGCTCTTCAAAACTGAAAGTTCCTTTATTCTAGACACCATCTTCTTGTTGAAGAATGAAATCGCATGCTTTTGATCATCGTACTTGTACTTGATCTCCATTCTGCATATCCTTTGTAGAGTCTCAAAACTTAAGCCCAAAATATGTTCTTCAGTAGTAAGTGTTTCCACTACACTTTCATTATGAACTATTTTGAGCTCATCTTCCTCTGAGATTCTCAGTTCTGAAACTTCTTCAAATGTAGATCCTTTCAGCATACCAGCTTCATGCCTTCTTTTTTTGTATGCCTTTGCATGCAATTTATCAATCACTTGAATCATATGCACATATAGACATAGGTCATTCTATGCTTTTTCATCAGTTAGCTTTGGGAAGAACTTGTCATGTAGATATGATGTATAGCTTGGGTGAAGCAATTTGATCTTTATTGGGTCAAAAATTCTTATCTTATCAGCTTTCTTCCCTTCAGCATTCCTCAACAGCACCAACTCTTTTGTTTTCTCAACATATCCCCATTCTGTTATGGGAGATGTATATTGATTTCCCTTAAAGCTTTTTATAGTTGATGAATTTTTGTTGTTGTATCCAACCCTCTTTAACAATTCATCATCTACAAGAGTAGAGGGCTTAGATGTTGTTCTTTTCTTTCCTTGATTTCTCTTTCTATGCTCAGCATCATCTTTCTTAGCCTCTTTGAGCACATCATTTATGAATTTTATCTTCATCCTACCCACAAACACAGAAAAGTCTCTTCCCCTTGGATGGATTGGATAGTTAGAGATGATTAAGCTTTGCAAATCTTTAATATCTCTCTCTGGAAGACTCAGTAATGCTTCTACATCATAAAAGTATTGGATTCTTCCAAATGTTCTTTTAGTGATTGCACAATCCCAGTCTGGATCATATTTCCAGGCCATAATCCTATGTTCTTCCACAGAACTGGGAGTTATGATGTGGTCATACAGCTCTATCAATATAGATTTTTGCTCTATAATCTCGCTGACTGTCCTACCGAAAAGGCCACACTTTGCAAGGTATAACTGCTCGTGGCTCTCTATAACTCCAGGATAAACAAAAATTAAATCATGAAGAATTGGATCAAAATATGATAATCACAATCAAAACCTCTTTGATCTTCAATTAAATTGCAAAATATGTGTTTACAAGTAATCCCTCAATCTATTAGTCATGCAACCATTAACCAACACTAATGACAATTAACCTATTTATAGTCTAGACTAATATTCACTAATTGCACTTAACCCCCTAGACTTAGGCTAATTAATGGAAATTACATATAAAACATAAAAATGACTAAAACAAGATAAAATATATTTATTACAATAAAACTCCTAGTCATTTAATCTTCAACGTCTCATCTCGGTTCCTTGTCTCGAATGTGTTGGGTTTGACTTTTGTTGAATTTGACCATGACGTTGACTTTTATTGACTTTCACTGTGTTGATAATATAGACTATCTTTTACAGCTCCAACAATGCTCCCCGTTAGTCTATCATTATCAACGTCTTCAAATAAAATCAACACCAAGAAGTCAACAATAGAAAGATCTTCAAATTGAAACTTTTCGAATCTGTTAGAAAGATTATTCATCTCATAAGCTCCCCCTATTTATATGCTCCCCTATTTCGAGTGTAAGCTTTGCAAGGATATTGGAACAGCTTTCCAAATCTCTAATCTTGAGTGCTTTAGAAGATGTAGGCGAAGGATTCCTAGCACGGTATCTTCTGCAAACTTGAGGAACAAGTTCTCTGATCAGGTACACTGCTCAACTGATGATCGGCCATCACTTACAGCAAAAATCTGAAACACATTCTCAAACACAATCTCAACATTTCTAATTAGATCATTTCATTTTAACAAAATAAACCCGTGTTTATCTGTGTGTGAAAAACAAGCGAACCCGTGTTCGTTGTACGCAATTTCTATGAAATGCATGAAAAATGATAAAATTGTAATAGCATAATATGGAAGACCTAAAAGAAGTTGAAATAAAATCTTGTTATAATTTTTTTATTTTTTATTTTATATATATATATATAACATCCTTTTTTAAAAAAACCAAGAACTGAATCGATCATGAGATCATATCCTTAAGATATACTTTAGCACAAAGATGAATTTAAACATCGACAAGCAATAAGATCACACTGATAACTGAATCTAATCACAGTCTTTGAATGATTTTGAAATTCTTAAACAGATCAATAACGATTGCTGATATGTTTGTCCTCTTAACTCATGCCCTATTTTTTTAACAAGCAGAAGCTGATTCTTTAAGGTTCGATTAAATGCTTTAGAATGCTAGGACCCCACAATCATTTGGCAAAAACCCTCACCTAACCTCAG
Source organism: Flaveria trinervia (assembly GCA_025506515.1). Lineage (NCBI taxonomy): Eukaryota > Viridiplantae > Streptophyta > Magnoliopsida > Asterales > Asteraceae > Flaveria > Flaveria trinervia. The sequence continues at coordinate 14,863,466 of CM046447.1, read as the reverse complement.
GATTTCTTGAATTTTGTTACGATCTTTATAGAACAAGGCTTGTGCAAATCTGTGTAAGTGATTATCAACAGAATATTGCATTCTGTGATGAATTCATCATTTAGATGATTTAACACAACTTAGATCAAGATGGTGAGAGCTCCAGGTCTGTACTTACGTATAACAAAGGAGATGACCATTTAATCATGTGCTGATGAGAGCTCCAGGTCAGTACTACCGTACAGCAGAGGAGATCATCGCTCCAGGTCAGTACTACCGTATAGCAGAGGAGATCATCGCTCCAGGTCAGTACTACCGTACAGCAGAGGAGATCATCGCTCCAGGTCAGTACTACCGTACAGCAGAGAGATAAGCACAAGTACAAGACACATAATACACCAGACATGATTCAAAGATATGGCTTATAAGATTTGTATCATGGTGGGTGAAAGATCAATTCTCAATCCAATTTTTGTCGGGACTCAATTTTTGTGCAGGCCAAAAAAGATTGCGTAAATCTAGACATCCTTAAGCATATATTTTAATTTAAATTATAATGTTGTTGTCTACTTTATTCTTCAGGCTGAGTCTACCAAGCATATCATTAAAGAATCTGTTTGTTTTTCTATTATGTGCATTTAAAAATAAGATGTTAATCAGATAATATCATCAGTTACTATCATTTCTCATTTTAAAAACGCAAGTCATGCAAAAACAAGCATTTCAAGAAGATAACAATCATTTCTCAATCATCTCAAATCAAGTTCCCAGTTTTCTTTTCATTTTTATTTACTTATACTCTCCCCCTAAATTTTTATTTTTGCAAACTTTTTTTTCATATTTTTATTTTTTAATTATTTTTATAAAACTGTACAAAAATAAAAATTTATCAAAGAAGGTCTTCCAAACTACACTGATATGAAGGTAAGAAATGAATTCTCAAGAAATATGGAGTGATTGTGAAGTGAGAACTGTTATTGTGTAGATAAAAATCCAGATTGTGGATAAAATACCATGACCTTAACCTGTTTGTTCCGCCTCAAATTTGAATTATGAACAATCCCTGTCAGTAAACCGGATTACTAACAGTCCTCCTGAATTGTTTCTACACTCATTAACAGATTGGTTTGAAAGGGGAACCCAGGCCATCGTAGTCCTGGAAGTTCATTTTTCATCAATATAGGAAACCTGCTTTTGCACACAACCGTTTAAACAATCGGGGATATCTGTATCCTTCTTTTTAATTTGTCAAATTTGTTTCGGTTCAATTAATTTGGATTTGAATGAATTAAATTTGGAAATTATTTTCTGTTTAAGACCAGAAGGAAAAGAATTTGGTTTTGAACCTTTGGTCATTTTTATCTTTGAATCATGTGAAAACGGCTTCACATGAAAAGGTTTAGATGGAGGGTTTTTCATCCAACCATTCAAAGATGTGTGCTATTTACCTCTTGATCCAGAGAAGCAATCCGTGTTGCCTTTACCATGTGGAACATTCTTTGTAGACTTACAGCTAGAGAAGCAATTCGTTTTGCCTTTACCATCTGAAGCAAGTCTTTGAGGACACTTCTTTACCACATGACCTTCTTTTTCACACTCAAAACAAGCCTTGAAAGGCTTTTGATGCTTGACTGAACCGTGTGATGCAGGTGGGGATGAGGATTGCTTTGAGCTTATAGTAGATTTTTGCTTGTTCTGAATTTTCTCGTGCTGAACAGGGAATGAGATCTTCACTAACTGACTGGGTTGTTTTGCAATTGTAGAAGAGATCCTTATTGGTCTTAATTCAGCTTTTAGAAGCTTTTGATACTTGACAATGTCAGAAGATATCTTGATCTGTGAGGAACCAACACGCTCCTTTATGTTTGATTCATCATCTGAGCTTATCCAGTCTCATATACACAGATCTGCTTCCAAAGGATCTTGATTGACACCTCCTATTGTGTCGGGTTCGGTTATAGGATTCTCATTGCCTGATGATTCAACAATTGTTCGTTCTTTGACAAACCTGATGGGAATAAACGAAGGAATGTTACCTGAGTTGAATTTGTTGAAGAAAGTTGGAGAAGCAACTGATATTGGTGTTGGAGCATCAGAAGTGGAATCATCATTAATATTCTTATCAGACCCTTGCTTGAGGAATCCCAAACCTATAGGAGAATCCTGCACATCTCTAACCTTTTTAAGATTAACACTTCTTAAACTTGCATTTAAATGATTAGTTTCTACAGCTTCAATTAAATCATTTGTTGAATGAGGTCTGGGGATTGATGAATAACATAAAGTAAAAGGAGGTGGAACTGAATTAAATACAGTATCACCATCAGATTTATATCCAATCCCATGTTTTACCCGCACCCCTTGTTGTTTAGCAATAAGCTCATTCTTTTTCATGTGTGAAAGGGTCCATTTATCAAGCTTTGTTTGAAGCTGAGTTGTCAAATTGAGCTAAAATAGCCCTTTCTCTCAAAATATTAATTTCACTTTACGCTTCAAAATGCTTCTTCTTAAAAGATCATTTTTAGCCAATGCTTCATTAAGTTTCCTTGAAAAAGCAATTTTATTTTTCTTTAATTTCTGATTGATTATTTTTAATTCTTTTTCATTTTCCAATAACAATCTGTTTTCCTTATAAATCCCAAATAACATGACTTTGCAAGATGAAGAACACATATCCTGAACAGTCTCATAAGGAAGACCCATGATAGTTTGTTCTGTAGCTAAGCTCTTTTCACAGTTGCAAACCCTTGTGATTTTTTGTTGTTCCTCTTATGTTACCTTCAGCATCTCAACAGTCTCAGATTCTTTCTTTCTGTTATCAGCTTTTCTATCCTTATCATCACCTGTAACAACCGACCTCCAGGTGTTATTCTTACCCTAATCTACTTGCATCACTATCCGTCTTATAAATACCATTAATAGAAACAATCTAACCCTATTGGTGATTTTAGTGTCATCTATGCTATTTGTTCCATTTTTATGATTCTATGTGATTTTTGTGACTATTTAGTCAAATCGGGTCTCCACCAATTAGAATTAGTGCCCCGGGAATGTTAATTGGCTACCTAGCTAGAATTTAAAAACCCTAATTGAAACTAATTTATTAGTGAAAACAATTAAAATGTGTGTATACAAACACACTTGTAATTTTCGGCTAAAAGACATGCGTGTGCGTGCATAACACTTAACAATTAACTAAACCTTACCACCTAAAATACTACCCAATACTACAAGTTAATACCACACAATATTATTTAACATTAAAATTTAATTGAGAATTGCCCCACTAGAGGACAAATTCGGCACCCCACTCTCCCCCAATCCACACCTCTCTTCCCCACTAAACACCACCACCCTCACCCTCCAATCCCATTTCATGCAACCCTCTCTCTCTATCCTCCCTCTCCTCTAATTTTCGAATTCCCACCTGAGAATTACACACACACACACTCATTCAAACTCTCTCAAATCCTCTCTACTCCAGTCCCAAAATCGTGAACAACAACATCAAGCAACCATCGGCCAAGCTCAAACCGCAAGAAGGTGGCCACATTCGCGAGTCTTGGACACACACCTGCACTTTGTCCGACTTTTCCAGCCTTTGTTCGAGGTTCTACAGCCAAGTCCAAGGAGTTTCTAGCCATCCACGGCCATCAACACCTTCCAAACCGTGAGTTACATCAAGTGTAAGCTCCATGTTTTCGGTTTTGGACATTTCTCATGTTTTCTTCATTTTTCACCTAAAAACCTTGCTTTTCCTTGTTGTAGCAGAAACTTCTCACCATCACTTTGTTCTTAAGGTTCCAACATTCTTGAAGGTAAATCACATGATATGATAATCATTCTTGAGGTGGAAACCGATTTCCACCATGAAAACCCTCTTTTTGGGTGTTTTGCATCATCTAATTTATGGATGTTGCAACTCTTGTAAACCTAACTTTTAACCTGCGTGTTAATGGCTTAATGGACTCCCAAGAACCTGTTTTGAAAGTTAAAAAAAGGTTACATAACTCGAACCCATGGTTGTTACATGGATTACACCTTGAAAAAACCTTCTTTCTACATGTAACAACACCCTTTAAACATTTGTTTGAAAAACCCTCTCAATCAAGACTCATAACCTGCTCATGAACGACTTTGGGGCACTTTAATAATCTGTTTATAAGGCTAAATAAAGTGTTGGTAATGTTTAAGCTCAAGTTAAGATGATTTACACATGTGTTATGGTCGGTTATGACATTTTCTACATATTTGAAGTCTATGGATGTGTAGAACAACTAGGCCACGTTTTGGGACTGAAATTTCAGTAGGTTTTGATGAATATTAAGAGTGTTAATAATGTTTAATCTCTGAAATAAAGGACATGTTGTGATTACCCCCTTTTAGTCACTTTTGGGACCCGAAACATGGTAAAACAATGGTAAAATAATAAAGCATGGATGTTAACCATCTTAAAAAGTATTCCAAGCTTAAAATGATTAATAAAAGGGTTCTGGAGTCAATGAGAAATTTTAGTGGTGAAAAGGTAATTTAAATGGATTTTTAAGTGAAAACGGGTACCAACCGAATGACGTTTTTGAGAAAAATCTAAGAAAAATGAGTATAAGGTTAAAAATTATAAAAACCATGTTATTCCAGAAGATTAAGTGAGAAAATAACTTATAAGTAGAAAAGTTGGTCAAACGAGTTTTTAAATGGTCAAATTCGGTTAAAAACGCGATTTAACGGGTTAAACGTAAAAACGGGTCTTTCAACCTTTAAAGGCAAATTTTTATGATTAAAAGGAATAGAAACTTATAAAAATGTCTTAAAGTATTACCTACTGGTCTAAGTCACCGATTTATAGAAACCTTTGGTTAACCGTTAAAATTCTTCTGTTTCACCGTAACCGGGAACGTTAAACTCATAGGTTTTAAACCGAACCCATTATCTAAAAATTTGTGTACACTTACTTAATAATAAGTCAATTTAACTTTAAAAACCTGATTTTTGGTCATAAATGCCATATTATACAAGAAATCAACTTGAGGGTAGAAACTGTCAATTTTGAAACTTGAGGGGCTAAACTGTAAAATTTTACCAAACTTCATAACCAGCTCTTACGAGACTTATAATAACTTGAACAACTTAATTACCCTATATTCTTAACTAAATGTTGTTAAAATCCTTGATTAAATGAAAAACTTGACTTTCCATAAAAGGAAACTTTTTACGCAAACCCTAATCGAATCAAAGCCGAACCCGACAACTAATCCTTTGACACACTTGTTGCACCATAAATAAGTTTATAGCAGTAGCTTATCACTTACTATATTCATGTTAGGGTGCTAGACTTGAGACATTCCTGGCACACGAAGTTTCATTTTGCTTAAACACCTAAGGTGAGTTTAGTGTTTCCCCTTTTTCTCTTTTAAATGTTTTTGGGGATGGAACATGCGATTGTTTTGACTGTTAATCTTTATTTGTTATAATTATGATGCTTGAATGTTGTGGATTAATTGAACCTGCCTTGTTTATACTTTTTCACAATCATTAATCTGGTGAACCGCTTGTCTATATGGGTAGATCTACTTGGGGTATCCCCCACGCACAGTGCCTTCCTAAGGGAAGGGGACCACACTGAGATCCTGCGGGGTCGTTGCGGCATGTAACAGGTACTTGTATGACACTATGGTGTACTCAGAAGCAGGGTAGCCTGAGACACTGAGGCTCAGCTATCCTTATGTTAACCGACAACACTATACTCTTGAAGAGGCTAGTCGGGGCTGAGTGCAGGGTTGATTGTGACCTCCACAACCGCTATACTATCATGTTGATAATAAAAGTGAACTAATTCTTTTAAAGTGCAGTCTTTAAAAACCTCCTATTCTTTTTGAACTTTAAACACTAAACTCACCAACATTATGTTGACCCAAAATTTCTTTTGAGCATGTTTCAGGTATCTAGCATGGATAACTTGAAGACCTAAAGGACTTCAAGTAGAGGACTTAGAACCGAGACCTTGATGGAATTACATTGGCTTTAATTTTAAGAAATGACTTTTCTTGGATGTTTTCTAAACAATTAAATCTTTTGAATACGTTGGGTATTTGAACTATGTATCTTTTAATGGGTTAACTTTTGTAACCCGAGACATGTATTTGATGTAATGCCATGTATTTCCTTTCCTTGTTGTGCTCATATTATGGTTTGTTTCCGCTGCCATATTAAGCCAGTCTGTGACGTCCCACCTCCCTGGGCCCGGGGTGTGACATCACCGGTTCTCACAGACTCCAGTTTACTGTCATTGTCGACTCTTAAAGCTTCACGATTCTCTTCAACAGTTTCTCTGAATTTAGAGTTTAAATCCGAATCAATTCTCAATAACTTTAACTTTTCAATCATCTTTGTTTTGTAATCAAGTATGCTTGTTACAGAAGAAACAAGATCAGTATTAAGCGCGTGGGTTTGATGTGGGAACACGGCTTGCTGAAATTCATTTCTTGGATATCTAGCTCGAGAGATTTTAGTCTGTTGATCATATCCATAAGTTTTATGTCGACATAACCTCTTTCTTGCTTCAACATTTTAACTTGATGATTCCATGCAGATGGAAGAGAGTCAAGAAGCTTTTGAATTTGTTCATGATTACTAAGACCATGAACATGTTTCTTTAGATTATTTGTCACCTTTAAGAATCGATCAATCAAATCTGACAATTTTTCTTTCTTCATTGCTGCAAAAGAGTCAAACCGGCTTTCTGCCGTTGTGAGATTATCTGATTTAAAATCTTCTGAAAATGACATTTTAAAAAAATTAAACGCCCCAAAAATATTTTTCCAAAAAAATGTAAAATAATTCTCCCCCGGGAAAAATATTATTTTAAATATCACGCTAGAAAATCTTAGCAACTGGGGTCAAGCTGCTAGGTCAGCTTGTTTTTTTATAAATCTTTTAAAATCGTTGAATATTTCTTTATCATTTAAAAAATGATTTCTTTCTTTGATATTTTTTATTAACCCACACCTTATTTTTTTTAAAATTCAGCCCAATTACTTAACCAAATTAACTCACACCTTATGTAAATTGAGTTTGAAGGAAGTTGTAACCATGATCAAGCAATTGGTTTTGCAACCAAAGGACTTGAGAGCAACCAGCTGAAGCAGCTATGTACTCAGCCTCAGCTGTGGATACAGATACATATGTTTGCTTCTTGCACTGCCATGAAACTAGTGTTGGTCCTATGAATTGACATCCACCAGTTGTGGATTTTCTATTGTTGCATCCACCATATTCACTATCTGGTATGAGTAGAGAGTGAAATCACCATCTTTTGGATACCAAAGACCAAGTCCTGGTTTTCCTTTGAGATATCTAAAGATTCTTTTCATAGCATTCAAATGAGACTCTTTTGGATCTGATTGGTACCTAGCATAAACACACACAACAAACATAATGTTAGGTCTACTGGAAGTTAAATACATAAGTGATCCTATCATTGATCTATATAATCTTTGATCAACAGTTTTCCTGTAGGATCAGGTATAATCTTTTCAATGTTGAGGCTGGTGTTCTGTATGAAGATGTATCAGCAAGGTTGTACTTCTTCAATATTTGATATATGTATTTCTTGATTGATGAAAATCCTATCTGTGTTCTGATGAACTTGGAGACCAAGAAAGAAAGTTAATTCTCCCATTGAACTCATCTGAAACTCTGATTTCATCAATTTTTCAAAGCTTACACACAAACTCTTATTAGTTGATCCAAATATAATATCATCAACATAAATTTGAACAACTAAGAGATCTTGATGTTCTTGTTTGAGAAAGAGAGTTTGATCAATAGATCCCCTTTTGTATTCATGCTTGAGCAAGAAAGATGCTAGTGTTTCATACCACTTTCTTAGTGCTTGGTGCAAACCATACAAAGCTTTATCAAGTTTGTATACCCTGTGTGGGTAGTGAGGATCTTCAAATCTAAGGGGTTCTGATACATAGACTTCTTCATCAATTTTCCCATATAGGAAGGCACACTTCCATTTGATATACAGTGAACTTCTTATATGATGCATATGCTAGGAACACTCTTATGGTTTCAATTCTTGCAACTGGTGCAAAAAATTCATCATAGTCTAATCCTTTTTCTTATGTGTATACTTGTGCAATCAACCTTGCTTTGTTTCTTACAATTACACCTATGTCATCTAGTTTATTTTTGAAGAGCCATCTAGTTCCAATTGGATGTTGGCCTTCAGGTAAATCAACTAGCATCCACACTTTTTGCTTTCTAAATTGTTGAAGCTCTTCTTGCATAGCTTCAATTTAGCTGTTGTCCTTTAGAGTAGCTGTGATGTTTGGTGGAACCACTTGTGAAAGAAAACAAGTGAAAAGACAGATGTTGGCAGTTCCACTTTGGCTTCTTGTAGTTCTTTTGGCAAGATCTCCAGTGATGTTGTTGACTGGATGAGTCTTATGGATTCTTGTTGATGGAGTTGATTCAACTGGAATAGATGATTCAAAGTTAATCATATCCATTGTTGCAGACTGATCCAATCTAGATTGTGAATTTAGGAAGTAGTCAAAGTGTTCTTCTTGTACATCATTGGGTATTGAGTGGTCTTCCTCAGTTTGGACATTAGGAGAATAATTAATGTCTTCCGTAGGAATTTCTCCTGAAGCATTATGTTCTTCCGTAGGAGTTACATCAACTTCTCTAGAAACATTTTGTTCATCTGTAGGAGTTACATGAACTTCTCCAGAAGCATTTTGTTCATCCGTAAGAGTTACATGAACTTCTCCGGATGGGATATGAGGAATTGATGAATCATTTCCAATGTTTGTTTTATCTTCATGAGAGTCTAGAACAGTTGCTGATACATTATTCATATCTCCGGATACACAGTGTACATCTGCTGATGTAGAGTCAGTAGTTGTTTAAGTGTTTATCCTTGGAGGATCAACAGATAATGATACTTCATTCAAATTTGGGGGAACAAATGGATAGCATGTATCACTAGATCCTGCATAACTCAAATAACCAGAGTTAAATGACTTTGTTAAAGCATCTATATCAAACAACCATGATGATCCTTTAATTGATTTAGTAAATATAGATTCATCAAAAGATACATTAGGAGTTTGTTCCAGGAATGTAGATCATGTAAGATTTAGATGTTGAAGAATATCCAACAAAGAAACCATCATAGGCCTTTTCTGAAAATTTTCCCAATTGTTCTTTTATGTTTAAAACAGATACATGACACCCAAAAGCTCTAAGATATCCTATATAGGGTTTTCTTTTAAATAAAACCTCATGTTGGATCAAGAGGAAGGCTGGTACAACCAAAACCAAATCAGTTATACTATTTTGGTGCATCTAATAAAATACTTCCGAAGCTAAGTGTGGAACTTCCGAAGGAAATAGAGTTCCTCCGAAGACCATGTGCAAGATTAACTTCCGAAGACAAACTCTACTTCCGAAGTCAAAGTGTTCACTTCCGAAGATCAAGTCTGAGAAGAAAAGATTAGAAGTTTACTTCCGAAGTATGAAGAAAAGAAGAAGTCCTCAAGCCTCGGAAGAAGTAACCTCTTCCGAAGTATAGGTGGCTTCCAAATTATGAAGAAAAGAAGAAGTCCTCAAGCCAACTACCCTTCGGAAGACACTATTATGAACCAGTGGACATAAGTATGGTGTCTTTGACACTCCGCTGCAGTCCTCTGATATACTGCATGGCGTTTTCTCAAAAGCCATGGAGTTGACCATACTTTATTCCAATGTTTACCTTTATTAGTTAGTACAGTTGCCAACTTTAGTTAGTGACAAAAGGTAAGTCATGGACATGTCATGACTACCATATCTTAGATAATACTTATCTAAGATACCTTAACTTATCTTTGTAGTATTTGCTTTAGTTAGAAGATTCCAGCTGGTATCAAAGTATATCCGGCTGTAGGTAGTATTATATATAGTTTCTCATTGTAACTTATGCAATATGCTTGTAAGAGTCTTGTAATACTTTTGAGTTGAGAAGCAATATATGCAAGTACCTTGAAAATTATCTTCTTGTGTTCATTGTTACTTATTATATTATTATCAACTCTTAGAGAGACTCTGCTTCATCTGATCCGAGTGTAGTATAATTGAGTTTGAGAGAAAAACCAAGTGTTAAGTGATAAAAATGATCCCGCAATTGTTATCAGAGCTTCTTAGGCTCTTGATTGTGAGATCTTACCATCCAAATCAACCTGTTTTTCACTCCTCCTTACACCATACTCAAAAATGGCCCTTAACAATTCTAAAATAGAGATGGGAACCATAACCAAAGTTCCTATCATTACCCCTGAAAACTTCAAATCATGGAGCAGACGCATGGAAAGCTTCATCAGGTATCAAGACAACAATATGTGGCAGTCTATTGTCAATGGCTTGTATAAACCCAAGGGCTGCACCCGGTGGAAATGGGGCCATAATAGAAAAGGTTGTTGAAGACTACTCTGATGAGGACCGAAAGAAGATGGACATTGACAGCAAGCAATGATTATTCTTATGACTACAATACCCAACTCTATCATGGTGGGGTTTGAGCATTGCAAGTCAGCCAAAGAACTGTTTGATGCATTTGCTCAAGTGTACTCTAGCTCCAATGACTCCATGAAAGACTCACAGAAGTAGCAGTTTGAGAACTTCACCTACATTGCTGGAGAGACCCTCAACCAACAATACTTTAGGTACACGGACCTCATTTCTTCCCTTTAGTCTATAGGAATTACTCCTGAACTTAGAGACCTCACAAGAAAGTTCATGAGTGCACTTCCTAATGAGTGGACATTCTACTACGTCTATATCAAGAGGACAGAAAATCTGAACACCTTTACCATGACCAAACTCTATGGCATCCTTGATGGATACCGTTTAGAGATGGAAAGCAAGAGAGGCCATCATACAAGCATACCCCTAAGTCTTCCTGCTAGCAACGTTTTGATGGTTGCTGAAGGCTCAGGACCCACACACCTCAACAATACCTAAGATACACCCAGCAGCCATCCTGCTCATCTGGACCATACATTACATTTCTTAAGACTCTAAGGTCTCAACAGGCTCAGCATAGTTCCTTTCAGGACAACTGTGCCTTTGTCTCGGGAAGTGGACACTCTAGTGATTTTTAGTACTGCTTTGATGATCTAGAGTGCTTCAGTCTAGATGATGTAGAATATGTGGGCATAGTCCAACAAATGCCCTTTTAACCTATAGAGCAAAGAATTCTTCAAGAGAACTGGAAGGCAATTTCCCCAGAACCCAACCAACAAAAAATTTGGGTTTGACAACACCAAGGCCAAATGTTATAACTGTAACCAACTAGGTCATTTTGCAAGGGAATGCAAGGCTCCCAAGTCAAATCCAGGAACCCCACAGGCCTTTACACATCCCTCTACATCAAAGCACACTGGAAAGTCAACAGAGACTGTTACAATGGCTTAAGAAGTTGACTGGAGCTTTATGGTACAGGATGTGACTCCTGCTCAAGCGCTCATGGCGGAACAGATGACAATAAGGTATATGAACATCTCTGTACTCCTGCATGTATTGCTAAGTTAAACTGTATCAAGACTACAATATGGAGATTAAATTCGATATTGAGTCTCTAAATGTTTTGAAATCTGATTTTAAAAGGGCTGAATCCGACTATCAAAGGAAAATTGAAGAGTTGAGAAAACTGTGTCCTTGTTAAAACACGAACATACAAACTATAAGACTCAAATAAAGGATTTGACATCCAAATTTTCTAAGGCTCAAGCCTAGCTTGTCACTGCTGAGGCTCAAGCCAGGAAATATGCCATTTCTTAGCAAACTTCCAAGCTATTATTGCATCATCCTCCCACTCCAAAATTTGTTATCAAACAAAAGAGGGTTGGGAACTAATAAAATTGCTGCACCATATCTTATGAGTCTATAAGACAACCTAGATGTGGTACTGAAGAGCAAGAGGTCCTATCTGCTGACCCATCTCTTCACTTGTTGAAGAATGATGCAATAACAAAGGCCACCACAGGGAAGAAACAGGTAAATCAACCCACTTCTCCGTGATGATCAAATCCTAACCACCAAAGCCAGAAGAAGCAGAGCTAAAGCAACAAGAAGAACTACCAAGAAAGTAGTTGAGTCTAAGCTGATGATTGATCCAAAACAAAAGGGTGTATTCATCTCAATCAGATTCCAGGTGGTAGGTACTTCTGATTCAGGAAAGGAGTGTAGTACCAGCACTCCTGTCCTACCAAAGGATCAGAAATTGAAGGGAAACTAGATCTTGTGATTTAGGAAAGGGGTGTAGTACCAACTCTCCTGTCTGACCAAAGGATCAGAAGTTAAAGGGAAAGGTTGTGATGAAGAGAAAAAAAACAAGCAACAACAATCTTCAAGCTCCCAAAAAACTAACATTGCATGCATAATGTGTGGTCTGTAAAACCATATGGCCAAAGATTGTTATTACAATCCTGCTAGCACACATTATGCAAATAATGTTAAAAAGGAAGGAGTTAGGGAAGGTTTCTTATTTGGACCCAATCAAATGGTCCATGTGATGATAAAAGGAAGTTGGTTTCCAAAGCAAGGTTGCTTTTGGAAGAAAATCCTTCTTCCGAAGGGAAATTAGCCTCGGAAGCTAAAGCTGTTAAAAATCAAAAGAAGAAAAGAGTTCACTTGAAACCATCCCAGAAGAAGACTACCTCGGAAGAAAAGGTGGTGAAGGCTTCTTCCGATAAGAAAGAAGCTTCAGAAGAATGCCATGCTACAAAAGCCTTAAATAGCTCATCATCCATGATCAACCAAAACATGGATTGGAAGATCAAGAAAGATGCTGCAGCCCAAACCTCTTCTTCAAAGACATCCACAAACATCTTCTTCAAAGACATCCATTGAACCCCCATGCTTAACCTTTGGTTCAATTATGTCACTATCGTTGAAGAACCCAAGACCAACAAGGATTGGGTTTCCAATCAAAACTAATCATCTCATCTTATGTGCAGGGACATCCATATGACAAGATTAACAATATTTGGATCGTGGATGCTCCAGGCACATGACAAGGAACAGATCTCTCCTTTAACAGTTTCAACATTATGATGGAGGTCCTGTCTAGTTTGGAGGTGAGGCCGGAGGATATATTTCTGGCAAAGGAAGTATATCCAATGGAAAGTTAAAAGTTGACAAAGTTCACTTTGTCAAATAGCTTGAACACAATCTGTTAAGTGTTTCTCAGTTTGGTGATCAAAAACATCAAATGCTCTTCACAGAATATGAGTGCATTATCCTCAAACCAGGGATGACAATTCCTCCAGAATTGGGTGCTTCTTAGATCTCCAGGAAAGGAGATATGTACAAGCTTGATATGAACAATGCTTCCCCAATGGGTGAAGTATCATGCTTTCTTTTTAAAGCTGATGGTGATGAGTCAACACTATGGCATAAACGAATGTGTCATGTAAAATTTAAGACAATGAATAAATTGGCTAAAAATAACTTTGTACATGGTTTGCCTAAAAAGAAATTTTTCTGCAAAGATAACTATGTGCATGCTTGAAAGTGAAGCAACATAGGGCATCTCACAAATCCAAAGTTGTTAACTTCATCACCACTCCCTTACACCTATTGCATATGGATCTATTTGGTCTTATAAGTATAAAGAGCATTGGAAGGAAATCATACTGCCTTGTGATTATTGATGACTTTACAAGATTTACATGGGTATTATTTTTAAGATCTAAGATGAAACTGCTGAAACATTCAAATCCTTTATTCTTAAAATAGAAAATCAAATTGATCACAAGGTTAAGATAATCAGAAGTGATCAAGGGACTGAGTTTAAGACCTTCGTTCTTGACTCATTCTGTAACTCAAAAGGGATTGCCAAACAATAAAGTGCACCCAGAACTTCTCAACAAAACGGTGTTGCTGAGAGGAGGAACATGACACTTATTGAGGCTGCTCGAACTATGTTAGCTAATTCCAAACTACTTCAAACATTCTAGGCAAAGGCAATCAACACTGTATGCTATGTGCAAAACATGATTCTTTTAGTTAAGCCACATGGAAAACCCCTTATGAGCTATGGAACAAGAAGCCACCATTCATTGGCTTTCTAAGGTAGTTTGGCCGTAGGTGTACCATACTTAACACAAAGGATAATTTGGAAAAATTTGCTGAAAAATCAGATGATGCTATATTTGTTGGATACTTCTCTAGCTTTAAAGATTATAGAGTTTACAACATCAAGAATCAACAATTTAAGGAATCATTCTACATTGTTGTAAATGAGCACACTCCTTGTGTTAGGGGAATGGCCCTGATCATACTTTTGACTTAGAATTGTTTCTAAATTATTCTAAACCATCTTGTGAGAATGTTTCAGCTAGAACAAGTACTCAAGGAAATTCTAAAGATAACCAACTATTTGAGTTACCCAGACCTATTCCAAGTTCTGCAAGAGCTACAACAAATCAAGCTTCCACTATTGGCAGATCTAACAATATAACTATCTCAAGGGATAGTGAAGCTTCAACCAGTGATTCACCAATTGACCCTCAAAGCTCATCAGGTGACCCTGCATAACACCAAGCTGATGAAAGTAGCATCTTGAAGGAACAGGCAACTGTTAATGCTGCTTCACAGCCAAAAAATGATGATGTTTCTCATTCATTCAATTAGTCCTCATTGAATGGGTTTGAAACAACAGCTGGACAAAGTGTTCTAGCTCTTGAGCAAAATAAGTCCAATCTGGATTTATCTTTTCAACTGGAAGTGATTCCTTGACTAAGAATTCACAACACTCCTCTAGCTGAGAACATCATAGGGGTTGTCTCTGAAGGTGTGAGAACAAGAGGACAAACTCATCATAGGAATGCCTGCTTGTACTCGTGCTTCTTATCCCAGATGGAAACTAAAAAGGTAGAAGATGCCTTGAAAGATAGTAGCTGGGTTGAATCAATACAAGAGGAGCTGCTTCAAATCAAGAGGCAAAAGGTTTGGAACCTATGTCCGTTACCATCTGGTCAAGTACCTATTGGCACAAATGGGTTTTTAGAAACAAGAGAGATGACAGAGGCTTGATCATCAAGAGCAAGGCAAGACTGGTGGTTCAAGGATACACTTAAGAGGAGGGAATCGATTATATTGATGTCTTACACCTATTGCAACACTTGAGGCAGTTAGGATCTTCCTTGCTTATGCTGCATCCAAGAATTTCACTATCTACCAGCTTGATGTCAAGTGTGCCTTTCTATATAGGGATATAGATAGGGAAGTCTACGTGTTCCAACCTCCATGATTTGAAGACCCACAGCACCCCAACTATGTGTGCAAATTGGATAAAGCTCTATATGGGTTGCACCAAGCACCTAGGCTGTGGTATGAGACTTTGTCTCAGTTTCTTCTGAAGGTACACTAGAGGTACCGTTGATAAGACTTTTCAAAAGGAAGTTTGGAAAGGACATCTTGCTTGTTCAAGTCTATGTTGATGACATCATATTTGGTTCCTCAAATGACCAAATGTGTAAAGACTTTGAAAGCATCATGAAGAAGAAGTTTGAGATGAGTTCCATGTGAAAAATGGACTTTTTCCTTGGAATTCAGGTAAAGCAAATGAAAGAAGGGTTCTTCATCAATCAATCTAAGTATGTTAGTGGCATCTTAGAAAGATTCAACATGAAAGATTGCAAGTCAGCCAAGACACCCATACCCAGAAACCATAATCTCTGTCTTGATTTTGAGGGGGATAATACTGATCAATATCAGTATAGGGGGCAATTATTGGTTCTCTGATGTATCTCACAACAAGTAAACCTGATATCATGTTTGTAACTTGCATTTGTGCAAGATATCAGGCTGCTCCAAAGGTGTCTCACCTAGTTGTTACCAAGAGAATCTTTAGATACCTCAAAGGAGCATGTAAGGAATATATGTTAAGGCTGATGCAACTCAAACACCTAAATTCTCCTGCATGCATGCACAAGTGCATTGAAGAAGAATGCTTCGGAAGTTTCACACATGCAACAGAATATTCTAAGTGTGAAATCTTCCGAAGCCAACACCAATATCTTTCAAAATCCAAAAATGAAGTTTTCCGAGGCTTCAGAGATAAAGTCTTCCAAAGCCAACACTTGAAGACATATTTCTTCCAAAGACTTTTAGTATACATGCTTATCTGATGTACTTTACATAAAGCTGGATCCCTTTCTGCTGCAACTCTGTAAAGTCACCAACTTGCATGAGTTGGTGAAAAGGTCCATGCTTTTAGTAATTGTACATTGAGATATTGAGTCTATAACTTTCTACTTCATGTACTTTATTCTTTTTGTAATATATTAGGATCTGAGCTATGGCATGTCATAGTCACAAGTCAAAAGACAATCTGACTTTTGACTCTACAATTGATTTTGTTTTGTGTCTAGTCAATTGTATCCAGCTGGCCTTCAAAGTTTGGCCGATTGTAGGATGTAGTATATGTATCTCAAGTACTTGTAACTTTCCTTTATGTTTTGTAACAATTGTAATAGAACTTGAGAAGGCAATATACTGCAATCTTGAAAACCATCTCCTTGTGTATTTTGCTATCTTGTTCTGTCTCTTATTTACTTGTGTTCTTAGTATCATCTCTTATGGTTAATCTAGTCTCACTGTTTGATTATTCAAGTTAATCTCCTCATTGTGTTGTTGTGTTGTAAGTGACCACCCTTCACTGGTCCTACATTTGGTATCAAAGCTTTCCAGGCTCTTGATATAAGATTTCACCATCTTTAAATCCCTTACACACATAAAATACTTAACTTTTCAAATGGCAGCCATTTCCAAAACTAATATGGAAACTAGAACCATGAACAGTTCCCACTGATCACTCTTGATGACTTTGACACCGGGTGCCACAGAATGGAAGGTTTCATCAGGTCTCTAGATTCAAGAATGTGGGAGTCTGTTAAAAATGGACCTTACATACCAAGCACCCCCTCTACTGCTGGTGGTGGTATGATCCCTAAGGCTGTGGCTAACTACTTAGATAAAAAATAGAAAGATAATAGAGATTGACCAGAAAGCCATGATAGCCCTTCTACTGCTCTTCCAAACTATGTATACAGAGGTTTCAAGAAATGCAAAACAACTAAGCAGTTGTGGGATGCATTAAAACTGATGTATGAGGGTTTCTCTAAAGCCAAGGAGAACAAGAAGGATCTCCTGAAGTAGTAGTTTGAAAATTTCACCTTCAAAGCAGGTGAAACCATGACTCAATAATATTTCAGGTATGTTGAGATTATGGATACCCTAGTGGATGGAGGAGTTGCTCTTGAAAACAGAGACATTGTAAGGAAGTTCATGTTCTCACTTCCTAGGCAATGGACACACTACTATATGGTTATCAAGAGAATTGAGAATCTGAAAACTCTCACTCTGAAAGAGTTGTATGGGATTCTCATTGGTTACCAAATGGAGATGAACATGCAAGGTTCATCTGGAAACTCCAACAATCAAATGGGTTCAGCCCTTCATGTGGTTGAAAGGGATAGCATAGAACCCCAACATCATCTCATATGCTACCCTGACAACTCATAAAAGGGTCCTTTCATCACCTTCCCAAAGACAACAAGGGATAACTACACTCAAGGAAGCCCATTCTAAGAATCAAGTTCTTCTCAAGCCTTTGTGTCTTCTGATGAAAGGATGGCAGCTCTTTTTTCACCCTTGAAGACCTGGACTATATCCATCGATCTGAAATTGTTGGACCAAAAGAACCAATGAGCCTGATCAGAGAAACCTCTAAGTCCCACAGGACATCACAACAGCTGAAGAAGACCTGATCAGCTGTTCTACAAAGTCTGAAGAATACAACTGCTGAAGTATTTCTGAAGTACTGAAGACAACTGAGACAACAGCTGAAGATTTAAGTCTGAAGACTTCAACAAGTACTGAAGACAAAGACTGAAGATCAACAGCTGAAAGACAAAGTCTGATGTTCAAGTACTGAAGACATCAGCTGATGTTAACAGCTGATGACAACAGCTAAAGAGGGCTTCTTCAGTTGTTGTGATGGTTTTTCTTCATCAGTAGTTTCTTTCCTTTCAATAGTTTGTTTACTTTTCAGTAGTTTGTTTCCTTTTCAGTACTTGTAAACAACTGAAGAGGTTGTTCTTCAGTTGTTGTAGTATCAGTAGTTTTATGTTTTTCAGTAGTTGTAAATAAGATGTTTAACACTTAGGAACATTTGTAAGAAGATGTCAGTTGTTGACATCTTCAGTAGTTGTTAAACATCAGTAGTTATAAAACGGTTACATGTCACTTTCAAGTGACATCAGCCTACGTCATTCTTTCCTTTATAAGGAAAGATGACTCACCTGTAATCGTGCCATTGAGGCCGACAATCTTAATGCAATATTCCTTTTGTCGATATTTCTCTCTCTATAACAAAATCTTTTATCGTTTTATATCGAATGTTCTGCTTGAATTTGTCTAATTCTGAGCTATTCCGCTGCTATATCTGTTCAATCGATTAAACCTAGAGGCTGAGATCCTAAAAAATGGTATCAGAGCAGTTAATCATTGATCGATCTAACAATTGATCATTGAAACTGTTCAATCGCTCTAAGTTTGATCGAATTAGCAAATTCGCAAGGATCTGTTATAGAGATTGAGAGTGTATCGCTTCTGGCCGTTTTATTTGAGGTTTTGTGTGGTTCTGAGCTAAATTTATTGTGATTTTACTTGAATCTGTCTGATTTTCCACAATGACTACTTCTTCGAATGATCCTTTCAATACTGGATCCTCTACCAAGCCTCCGATCTTGGAGGAATGAGTATAACATTTGGCAGAGAAGATTGCTCCATCACCTGTCTGTCATAGCTCAGGTTGTTGGACATCTGTGGTACATGGACCACATAAGCCAATGGTGAATGATCCGGAAACAAACCAGTTGGTTCCAAAGAAGAAGGAGCAATACTCCGATGAGGACAAGAAGTTGTTTGAAATCGATGCAAAAGCCCATGGAATTTTGGCTATGGCTATTCCTAATGAGATTTACTCTGGGCTTCTGCATTGTGAGTCTGCTCATGACCTCTGGAAAGCCATCAAAGAACAATTTGGTGGTACTGATGAGGTTTTAGCAAACAACAGGGAAATCCTCGCCCAACAATATGAGACTTTCTCTCATAGAAAGGGTGAGACTCTGACTCAACAATTTGAGCGTTTTCATGTTTAATCTCTGAATTGAAAATGGTTAAACATGAATATACCAGGAGTCAGATGAACCATAGATTCCTAAGATCACTGCCTGAGAGATGGAACACATATACCATTGTTCTACGCTCAAATGCTGATGTTGATCGCCTATCTCTCACCCAACTTCATGGGAAACTGCTTACATTCGAGAGAGAGATAGAGCAGAAAAGGAAATTGGTTTCATCTGGCAAGCTCACTGAGGATTTTGTCCAAGGGAACACTGCCCTGATTGGACATCAAGAGTCAGAATATGCGTCATCTGAAAGCCAGTATGATGAGCATATTGATTTCTCTACAAACACTTCTGAGCCTGCCTTTGTGAGTGTTGATAGTTATTCTGCTGGTAGTAATAGTGACAATCTATGTTTCATCATGGATGATCTCAAGGGGATTGCTGATGATGACTTAGAAGAGATGGATATTTTGAGCCAAATGGCCTTGATAAATATCAGATCTCAGAAGTTCTACAAAAGAACTGGAAGGAAATTCCCAGGACTCTCTGGCAAAACCAAAGTTGGTTTTGACAAGAGTAAGTTGAAGTGCCATAAATGCCACAGGCTTGGACACTTTGCAAGAGAATGTAGATCATCTGGATCTAACTCTCCTGCACCTTTTGTGACTTCCCTGGCAATAGTCAACAAAACAGAGGGCAACAACCTGTCAATTCTGGTTATCATCATCAACCACAATCTCCTGCATATTTTGTTCCACAGGGGCCAATGCCATATCCATACCCCTGCTATTACATGCCACAACCAGGCCAGGTTCAAGCACCCACTGCTCAGCAACCACATGCACTCCCTGAGCCTCAACCATCCCAATCTCATCAACCTAATCAACTTCAACAACACAGCTTCTTCACACCAGGAGTTGTTGACTGGAGCAGTTACCAGATGATGTGTCTGGTAATGAACAACTGTTCTCAGGTGCTGGTCAACATGGTGGTGAGCATCCTTTTGGAAATCTAGCTCTCATGGCTTTGGAATCCTCTGATGGATCATCCTCAAGTACCTCTTCAACACAGGTATCACAGGTATCCTCTGAGGCTAAGGCCAAATTATGTTCTGAAACTTGCATAGCAGCATTTGCCTCTATTAGAGAAGCAAATGTGGCTTTAATCAATAAAAATGTAGAGCTAGAACAAATAATTTCCAAAAATAAAGCTGAGTTTGAGTCTGTGCTGAAAGAGAAAACTGATGAGATTTATAAATTAAAATGCCAAATCTCTGATGATAAGGCTAGGGAGGATGTACTCTTAGAGAAGTACAAAGACCTCAAAGATACTCTTGCTGTCACCCAAGTAGAGTGTGATCGATGGGTACAATCTTGCAAGGGCTTTGAAATGCTTCTTAGTAAGCAAACAGCTTCCAATGTGAAGTTTGGAATTGGTTATAATCACACTGCTCCTCCTACAGATTTTGCTTCAAGAGCAGGAGTAGAATCTGATGGAGAAAGTAATGACCAATCCACCTCATGTGATTCACTACTTGATAAAGCACCATCAGTAGTTGAAGTCAGTAGTAATCCCTCTGTGAACCTATCAGCTGATATTGATGGTTCAACTGCTGACACTCACATGATCAATGAGTTGATCAACCCAAGTGTTATCCCTAGAAGTACTGAGGGTACTGGAGAGCAGGGATAACATCTGGAGTTCAAATCCCAATAACTGACAGCACTGAAGAGAAGAAAACTGTCAGTAGGAAGGATTTGAAGCCTACTAAGGAAGTTGACAAGAAGGCAAAAAGTGCTTCTAAACTGCTGAAGAGCAAGTCTTCAGTAGTTTCATCTTCTTCAGTTGATGATCAACAGAAGATGAAGAAGAAACCATGTGAAATATGTGGTCTATTCAATCATCTCACAGATGATTGTTGGTACAAAAAGGGATCCAAACTCAAACAAAAGGAGAAAATTAAAGAAAACTTGGCTAAAATGAAAACTGAGTTTGAGTCCAAGTTTGTACCAACAGCATCAAATCCTGTTACTCCTATGTCCAAAAAGAAATCTAAAAGGGAAGGAGTGCAACAGGCAACAGCTGAGGTTGCTCAAAAGAAGATGGTGCAACACAAGAACTCATCATCAAACACCAATACCAATGTGTCTGAAGAGCTGAAAGCTCTTTCCCAGAATCAGACACAGCTGGTAATGATGGTTCAACATCTGTTGGAAGAGTTAACCAACTTGATGGCCCTGTGTTGAAACCCCAGAAAAGGAGATCCAAGCCAAAGGATTCCTCTTCTACACCATCTCCTTCACCTCAAGCTGTTGTGTCCAATAAACCTGTTAGTTTACCATCTATTGATGAGACCAGGCCCAAAACCAAAAAGTTTGGGTCTCCAAAACTAACTGATTGTTTATTATGTGCAGGTTTCTTCAACATGCCAAAGTAGCATCTGGTATGTAGACAGTGGGGGATCTATGCATATGACTGGGAACAACTCACTTCTTAATGACTACTCTCCAGGAAGGAAGGGTTTGTTTCCTTTGGCAATGATGCAAGAGGTTACATCATCGGGAAGGGCTTTGTTTCCAATGGGGAAATAAAGTTTGATGATGTCAACCATGTGGAAAATCTCAAGTATAACCTCTTGAGTGTCAGTCAATTGTGTGACAAAGGCCATGTTGCCCTTTTCACAAGCCAGAACTGCAGGATTCTGTCATCCAAAGTTCTGAGTTTGATTGACAAGGTATTGGATGCTCACACTCTCCTGAAGGCCAACAGGACAGGAAGAGTGTATGCTTAGATCTTTCCAAGAAAATAGATCTCAAAGGCCATCCTTGCCTATTTTCCAAGGCCTCTCCTCAAGAATCTAATCTATGGCATAGAAGGCTGGGACATGTTAACTTCAAGAACATGAATCAGCTGATACACCATAGTTTAGTAAGGGGAATGCCTATGAAGGAGTTCAAGTGTGAAAACAACTGCACTGCTTGTTTGAAAGGAAACAGCACAAGGTTTCATTCCCACCTATTGAAGAACCAAAGTCCACTGCCTGCTTACAACTTCTTCACATGGATCTCTTTGGTCCTGTGAGAGTGATGAGCATGGCAAAGAAGAATACTGTCTGGTAATTGTGGATGATTACTCCAGATTTGTATGGACTTTCTTTCTACATTCAAAGGATGAAGCTGCACAGAAGATCATAAACTTTGTGTTGTATGCTGAGAAGCAGTATTCCCTCTCAGTCAAGTGTATTAGAAGTGACAATGGAACAGAATTCAGGAACAATACACTTGATGAGTTCTACCTTTCCAAGGAATAAAGAGACAGTTTAGTATTCCAAGAACTCCTGAACAGAATGGAGTTGTGGAGAGAGAACAGGACCCTCATTGAAGCTGCAAGGTCTATGTTGGCTGATTCTGGACTGCCATTGACCTTTTGGGCTGAAGCTGTCAACACAGCATGCTATGTGCAGAATAGAGTGCTAATAAATCAGAGGTTGATGAAGACTCCATATGAAGTTCTACATCATTTGGCCCTCTCATTTCATTCTTTAGAGCATTTGGGTGTCCCTGTTTCATTCTCAACACAAAGGATCAGCTCCAGAAATTTGATCCTAAGGTGGATGCAGGGTACTTTGTTGGTTATTCATCAACTTGCAAGGCATACAGAGTCTTCAACTGCAGAACAAAGATGGTTGAAGAGACTCTACATGTCAAGTTCAATGAATCTCCAAAGGACAAGATTCCACAAAGCCCTGTGGAGCTCTTTGATTTGGACATACTGCAATATGTTCCTTATCAATCTCCTGCTGTTGCTCCTGTCAACAGTTCACCACCTGGTGTTACTACTGAAGATGATGATGATAGTAGTAATCACCTCTTCAGGTTTAGTGACCAACTGCCTGAGTCCTCTAAACCTGATGCTCCTGTAGCTCCAGCAGCACCATCCACAACAAATGCTGATGAGATTTCTGCATCCTCAACTTCATTTGAGTTGCCACCATCTTCATGGTTTCAAGAATCTGCATCAACATCTGCTGCTGCTGAAGGTCCTACAAACACTTGCACAGATTTGATTGTTTACCAAGAGCTGAAAAATCACCCAATGTCTCAAATCCTTGGTGATATCAATGCTGGTGTTTCAACCAGAAGCCAGTTGTCCAATTTCTGCTTCTATGCTCTCTTCATCAGTCAGCTAGAGCCAAAGAACTATCATGTAGCTTTGAGAGACAATGGATGGGTTGAAGCCATGCAGCTTGAGCTTCTTCAGTTCAAAAACAGCAAGTGTGGGAGCTTGTTCCTCTACCCCCAGGTAAGTGTGCAATAGGCACTAAATGGGTGTTTAGGAATAAAACTGATGAAAATGGGCTAATTGTTAAGAACAAGGCCAGACTGGTTGTGCAGGGTTTTGCACAAGAAGAAGGTATTGATTATGATGAAACCTTTGCCCCTGTAGCCAGACTGGAGGCAATTAGATTGTTTTTAGCCTATGCTGCACTCCACAATCTTAAAGTTTTTCAAATGGATGTCAAAAGTGCTTTTCTATATGGTAACAAAAAAGAAGTTTATGTGTGTCAACCACCAGGTTTTGAGGATAATAAGCACCCAGAATGGGTATATAAGCTTGATAAAGCTCTTTATGGGTTGAAACAAGCACCTAGAGCCTGGTATGAGACCTTATCAAACTTTCTTCTACAGAATAATTTCACTAGAGGCTCCATAGATAAAACTTTATTTATTAAGAAGGTGGATCAGCATAAGCTACTTGTTCAAATTTATGTTGATGATATTATATTTGCATCCTCTGATCCCCAATTGTGTGAGGATTTCCAAAACTTAATGCAACAGAAGTTTGAAATGAGTGCAATGGGAGAATTACAGTTCTTTCTAGGTTTGCAAATCAAACAAAAAGCTGATGGAATTTTCATTCATCAGTCTAAATACACAAAAGATCTTTTGAATAAGTTTGATTTACAAAACTGTAAACCCTGTTCTACTCCCATGTGCAACACCACACAATTGGATGTTGATCAGAAAGGTAAAGATGTTGATGAAACTCTTTACAGATGTATGATTGGTTCCTTGATGTATTTAACAGCTTCTAGACCAGATATTATGTTTGCTACATGTGTTTGTGCTAGATTTCAGGCTGCACCTAAGGAGTCTCATCTGATTGCAGTCAAGAATCTTTAGATATCTGCAAGGTACACAATCTCTAGGCTTATGGTATTCCACTGGACATTCTTGCAAATTAGTTGCTTTCTCTGATAGTGACTATGCAGGGTGTAAGTTGACCAGGAAATCAACTTCTGGTGGATGTCAATTCCTAGGCAACTGTTTGATTTCTTGGCAGAGTAAGAAACAACATCTGTTGCTACATCCACTGCTGAAGCCGAGTACATTGCTGCTGCAAGTTGTACATCCCAAATACTCTGGCTTCAGAATCAACTTTTGGATTATGGCATTACAGAGACTAAGACTCCATTATTAATGGATAGTGCTTCAGCTCTTTGCATTGTCAAAAATCCAGTCCAGCACTCTAGGACCAAACATATAGAAATTAGACATCATTTTATAAGAGATTGTTTTGAAAAGGGTCTAATTAATCCTATGTTTGTGCCTAGTGCTGATGAGCTTGCAGACATTTTTACTAAGCCTTTGGATAGTTCAACTTTCCACAACCTGGTGTTAAGGCTTGGTATGCTGCAGCTAGAATAAGTGACAACTACTGATGATCTCAGTAATTACTGATGATCATTGGTACCCATGTCACATATAAGTACTGATGAGTTATTTTACCCTCAGTAGTTTTTATAACACTGAAGGCTAAATGCTTTAAGTACTGTACTTTATCTGTTCTAAACTACTGATGTAGTTACAACTACTGAAATCAGTAGAAACAGATAAGTACTGATGTCCTATGAAACAACTGAAAACAGCAAAAAGGCTGATGAGTAAGTGTTGAGGACAGTATGAAACAGCTGAAAGGCTATGAATTGACGACAACTACTGATGAGTACTCTCTCTTCAGTAGTTCACAAACTGCTGTTTCTTCATAAACAACTGAAGCAATACCATGTCTTCAGTAGTTTCACAACTACTGATGACTAACACCAAGTCTTCAGTTGTTTACAACAACTGATGGCACAACCAGGTCTTCAGTAGTTTCACAACTACTGATGACTAATACCAAGTCCTCAGTTGTTTCAACATCTGAAGTCCAACTTGTCTTCAGTAGTTTTTAAAACTACTGATGCCTAAATCAGAGACTTCAGTTGTTTCAACGTCTGATTGTAAACACCATGTCTTCAGTTGTTTTATAACTGCTGACCACACCAATACCATCAGTCGTTTCAAACCTCTGAAAGTTAATACCACGTCATCAGTTGCTTCAAATACTGATGACTAACACCAAAACCTTCAGTCGTTTCATAACCCGTACCCTATATATACTGATCCCTCTTTCAGAGTTTTTCATTCTTTCACGACCTAAAATTTCAAAAGCTCTGAAAACCTTTCACCTTCATTAATGGCGACCATGCAACTCAAGCCTCGACACAACTGTGTCGCGTACCTCACTAAATCGCCCTTCTGGACCAAATTCGATAATGCTATAGATCTTATGGTCCAATCACCACTGAAAACGGCTTTCCTCCTAAATCCAATCATTTATGCCGATTCGCTACATCAGTTTTGGACGAATGCAACTGTTAATGGAGAATCTATCCATTCGTCCATCAACTCTCATAAGGTGGTCATCTCTACTGCTACCATCCGCCAGATATTACTATTAGATGATGCTGCCTACCTGTTGGATATCCTAAGCGCCAACTTGATCTTTCATTTGGACAACATGGATATCAAGGCGATCTTAGTGCTTCGATCATCCTGAAGAAACATTTTCCAGATGCTGAACGCTTGATATTTCATATGGTAAATGTTTGCCTGGCCCCGAAGACTTCTTCTTGGGATCAACTGTCTTCCAGATGGCAACAGGTACTGTTCTCTATCCTTGAACAAGAACCACTAAACTTTTCTGAAATAATTTTTCTTGAAATCAAGGATATGGCCACAAAACCACTTTCTAACCGTTGGATACTATATCCTCGGTTTATAATGGCCATAATAGAGAATCAGCTTTCTGCTGAGGGACTAGTTGGTCTGGGAGTCCCTGCTTTGGCTGTATTGCCGGAGGTATACTCCCGACACAACACTGACCAAACTCTTAAACAGGCTGCCAAGCTGCGAAAACCCACGCAGCTGGAACCCACAGCCTCCACTTCCACATCCAAAGTCCCCTCCAAACCCACAAAGAAGAAGCCTAAGAAGGCTACTCAGGAGTTGAGTCCCCTGAGGATGCTCCTGCTGCACCAAAGCAGGTTATCTCTACTGGAAATAACCCCCCAGTAGAGACTATGACTCCACCAACCGAAGCCGCTCAGGTTTCCTCTCAAAAGGAACCTGAGGCAACCACTCAAAGGGAAGCCACACTGCTGGGATCCTCCTCACTTGAGGGGATTACCATTGAAAAGCACCACTCGCCCGGGTGCACACTGCTTCCACACCCTCTCCTGATGCAACCGCCCCTCAAAGCCCTACAATAATTGTTGCAAAAGTGCTGACGCAGTTGCATTCCTCACCCCCCACCCAGACACCAATCACTACTGGGATAACCTCAACACCTGAGGGGGAGGATCACAATGCTTCTGTCAACCCACAGCACAGGGGTTATCATGTTCCATCTTCTAGTGTAGACAAGGAGGTGCGAACTTGGTGAGGCTGCCACTGCCTCTGACTCAGCAAATGACCAGGGTGCAGTTGGTAACATCTCTAAGACCTCACCAGCGGCAACAGCTGATGAAGGACATAGTCCTGAGGCTGGAAGTCCCCAGAACCAAGAACAAGGGGCACATGCTATAATTGATCTACACTCAAGGCATGTTCATCCTGACTCTGTCAGGAGGTCAGGTGATTCAGTATCAACTGATGATGACCTGAGCTTCTTCTATGATGTAGTTGCTCAAAACACCATCCTAGAGGATGAGGTTAGCAGACTCAAAGAGCTGCTGGCCAAGATGTCTCAGGATGAAAGTCCATTGCCACCACAATACACCCACAGATGGCACCTTCTTCTGAAGGTCCCCTAAACCAGAGCCAATACATACTTCCAAGCCACCAGCCTCTGCTTTTGGCACTGATTCTCAGGAACAGAAATCCTGATCAATCAGTTGCTAACCTTCAAAATCCCTACCTCTCATCACTCCCATGATCACAGATATAGTGATCAAAGCCATTGATGAGAGGCTTCCTACAATATACAACCCCTGGTGGAGGAGTTGGTGACCAAATCACTTTCTACTGCTCAAACCCTTGCACCCAATGCAACCAAAAGGGGGAGAGTCAGTCAGTTAAAGGAAAAAGGAAGAGGACAGATGGGGAGAAGGAGAAAGAATCAGAGAAGGTAAATGAGAAGGAGAAGGAGAGTGAGAAGAGAGCTGAAGTGAATGAAGTCAAAAAGACTTTCATGTCACATATCAAAAGAGGAAAGGAGAGTCTGAGAAGGAGAAGGAGCTGAATGATATGGTGAAAGAAGCTGATGCCAACCATAACCGTTCAATGGATAAAATCATTGATCAGTTATATAGGCAGGGTTTTGACATCCAACAACTAGACTCCGAGATCAGAAGGTTGAGACAGAGGAGATCAACTCAAGATGGGCTAGTTATGATGCCTTAGAAAGAGAAAGGCTGGAGATAATGATTAGATTTATAGCCAAATACTTGGGAAGATCTCTGATAGAAATAAGGGCCTGGACCAGGGACAACATCTTGGCAATAACCACCAAGATTTGTTCGTCTGAAGCATACTCCAAGGTTTAGTGATTGAGGCATTAAATGAAGCTGGGGTGGGAACCGAAAAGAACTGACAAATTTACTAAAGCCTCCCTTACAGCCAAAATGCTAAAACAGTCTGAAAAGCCTCTACCTCAAAATCACTACCTCCACAACCCACTAACCCCACTAACCACCACCAACCCAAAAAAAAATCCAACCCCCAAACCACTTACCTAAACAAAAGAAAAAAAGCCTGAACGAACAGCCTACTACACTTATAAACTCAACATCACGTTCAAACATGACAAATACAAAATCTGAAACCATCTAAATCCCCTCCAATACCATACACTTACCTTACAACCAAAATTCAAAAACCCAACATACAACACCCAACCATCAACAATAAAAAACACTTACCACTAAAACCAAACCTTCATCCTCCAAACATCCTCTGCCACTGGTACCTCAAATCTAATCAAAAACCGAAACAATCCATAAACTGCCTGATGTACCTCAGAAGAAATGAGGAGTCTGAAAAGAAATGAGGATGCACAGACTGCCACTCTCTGCAGTCATCACTTTGCCTAAGGCTAATCCAATGTCCATCACTCCTGCTTCTCAATGCAGATGTGATGATAAAGTTGAAGAGGACAGATGCAAAACATGATGAGAAAAGCTGAAAAGCATTGACAAAGCAGTCCACATCCTCTTCAATGAAGCATGAAGAAAGAAGTCTTAAGATTGACACCCTTGCTAATACCTTCATACCAAGGGAAAAAGTAAGGATATGGCCTGATCCTAGGTGGCACACCTTGTCAAGAAAGAATTCCTTCAAAATACAAGGGCCAAGTGAAGAGGTTGTCGACGAAGACATCACTGTGGTTCTTGTAGTGTCCCCTTGGGAACTTGAGAAAGTTCAAGAAAGCTTATGAAGCCAAACAACCACCCAAAAGATGTTGGAGAATAAAATCATAAAGAAGGGATTGGTTTACAAAAACTTGAAAACTTCAAACAAGATGAGCTCAACCTCTCTTAGAAGGGACTCATCCAGATGAGTTTGCTTACAGACAAATACAACGGTTGAGCTCAAGAATGGAAAACAGGCTAAGTACATCTCTGAAGTGTATGGCCGAGGGATTGTTGATGGTGTGCCGAGGTGCTGATAATGGATGAGCAATCATGTTTCTAATGGCTTACACCAGGGAATCCTATAGGCTGATACACGGGAAGTAGATCTCATGTTGGGGTAACAGCTCAGTGTCCAAGTCCCCAATACAGAGCTCCCACCATATCATGCAAAACAAATCATCAGAGACTTCTTCCCAGGCCGGTGCTGAAAAAGGGTCACTTCTCATCTGATCAAGAGGATAAAAAGACCATCTATCTGCCAAAATAAGTGACTCGTCAATAACTTAGAGGTTTTGGCTGCATTGGTTCAGGGAGTTTGTTGGACCAAAAGAACCAATGAGCCTGATCAGAGAAACCTCTAAGTCCCACAGACATCACAACAGCTGAAGAAGACCTGATCAGCTGTCTACAAAGTCTGAAGAATACAACTGCGAAGTATTTCTAGTACTGAAGACAAGACTGAGACAACAGCTGAAGATCTAAAGTCTGAAGACTTCAACAAGTACGAAGACAAGACTGAAGATCAACAGCTGAAAGACAAAGTCTGATGTTCAAGTACTGAAGACATCAGCTGATGTTAACAGCTGATGACACAGCTGAAGAGGGCTTCTTCATTGTTGTGATGGTTTTTTTCTTCTCAGTATTTTCTTTTCCTTTCAGTAGTTTGTTTACTTTTCAGTAGTTTTGTTTCCTTTTCAGTACTTGTAAACAACTGAAAGGTTGTTCTTCAGTTGTTGTAGTATCAGTAGTTTTATGTTTTTCAGTAGTTGTAAATAAGATGTTTAACACTTAGGAACATTTGTAAGAAGATGTCAGTTGTTGACATCTTCATAGTTGTTAAACATCAGTAGTTATAAAACGGTTACATGTCACTTTCAAGTGACATCAGCCTACGTCATTCTTTCCTTTATAAGGAAAGATGACTCCCTGTAATCGTGCCATTGAGGCCGACAATCTTAATGCAATATTCCTTTTGTCTGATATTTCTCTCTCTATAACAAAATTCTTTTATCTTTATCGTTTTATATCGAATGTTCTTGCTTGAAATTTGTCTAATTCTGAGCTATTCCGCTGCTATATCTGTTCAATCGATCAAACCTAGAGGCTGAGATCCTAAAAGGAATATATGGAATAGTCCAGCAGATGGCTCTTCTCACTCATAGAGCCAAAAATTCTACAAGCGGACTAGAAGAGGTTCCCCAGCAATGCAACCAGTGGAAAGTTTGGACTGGACAAAAACAAAGTCAAGTGTTACAACTGTAACTTGATGGGTCACTTTGCTATGGAGTGTAAGGCACCAAGAACAAGTGGTGGCCAAGCACAATCTAGACCAAACTACACTAACAAAGCTACACTGAACGAGAAGCCAAGCAGCACAAGCAGCAGTTGCTGTTGAAGAGGAGGCTTTGACTGGAGCTTTCAGGTGGAAGATGCTTGTCCAAACCAAGCACCGATGGCAGATCATGATGAAGCCAAGGTATGGAACATCTTTGTAACCCTGAATGCATTGCTAAAGTCAACAGATACAGGTCCTACAACTTAGAAATGAGATCTGATCTGAGTCCTTAAACATCCTAAAAGCTGATTTTAGAAAGTCTGAAAGTGATTATAAACTAAATATAGAGGACTTAGAGAAAACTCTTTCAGTTCTAAAACATGAGCATACAAATTTTAAGACTCATATCAAGGATCTCATAACTAAGCTGACTGAATGTGAGGCTAAGCTTGTGATCAGCAAAGCCAGGGCAGAAAAGTGTATTCTTGAAGAAGAGACCTTCAAGAACACGATATCTCATCCCTGCACAACAAGGTGTGCTATCAAAACAAGCAGGGACTGGGATCTAATGAGATAGCTCCTTCACATACAATCTTGTTTGTAAGATCACCCAGGTATGGAACTTGTGAAGATGAGCTTCCTCTCATAGATCCTTTAAGTGAAGAGGATGGAGAAATGATAATGAAGAATTCCTTTGAGAAGAGTAAAGAGGAGGATTCTAAGAAAAGCCACTATCATTCTGAGGAAGAAGAAGACTGTGATAACCAAGTCAACAAGAAAGAACTTGATCAGAAAGAGCAAAAGAAAAGATAGGAAGGCTCGAGAGATCAAGGCTACTTTTGACTCTAAGCAGAAACAAGTTTTTATCTCTGCAGGGTTTAAAGTAGTGAAGACTAAAGACATAAACCTAAACTCTACTGTCAAGAGTTCTCGTTGATATTCAAATCATCTCAGCACCAAGAAGAAGGCTGATCTGTTGTGTACCACTGCTACATAGCCTGGACATCCAACTCAAGAACAGTCCTAGCCCAAAAGGACTGTCTCATCAGCTGCAAAGATGAAGGTGGAAAGAAGGGATGTGATTGAAGTCGGTCTTGTTCTCAACAGAAGGCTCTGGGAAGAAGAAAACGAGAGTGTTTATGTGTGAAAGTATTGCTCATCTTGTTGAGGATTGTCTATACAATCCTAAGATACCTCTTCACATGACCAAGACAAGGACTCTAAGAGTTCCAAGAGATTCAGCTTTGGAAGAAAATTGTCCTTCGGAAGCTCCAAAAACTAAGAAAAGGAAAGTGGAAATTGCTCTTCGGAAGAAAATTTGGGTTTCGAAGAAGGAATACTTCCGAAGCACTAAAGTCTGATGTAGTGTCTGCAGAATCTTCTGAGGTCAAGTCATCAAAACTTTCAGAGTCTCAAAAGCTCGAAGTGTTGAAGGTCAGTTCTAAACTTTCAAGTTGGTGTGGAAGTCAATGAAAGATCCAGTGAATGGTGTTCTTACATCAACAACAGTCAGATTCTCATAGTACTACTATATGATCATTTTACTATTGCATTATCTTTCTTTTTTAGTGAGCCCAAGAGAAGTAAGGCTTGGTTCCAGTATAACTCATTATTTTCCTTGGTAGGGAACAACTCAAGGACAACAAGAATGTCGGCTCATTGAAAGGTTGTTCCAGGCACCATGTACAGGCAATAGGTCACTACTCCAGAACTTGAAAGGATTGATGGAGGGCCAGTTGCTTTTGAAGGAGTGAAGGTGGTACATTTCTGAAGGAGGCAAGGTCACAAATGTAGTCGGTATTTGAAAAGGTAAAATTGTACACAGGAGCTTGGGTATAATTTCTGAGTGTACCTAATTTTATGATCAGTCATAACATGCTCTTTAATGAGAATGTGTTGGACCAAAAGAACCAATGAGCCTGATCAGAGAAACCTCTAAGTCCCACAGACATCACAACAGCTGAAGAAGACCTGATCAGCTGTTCTACAAAGTCTGAAGAATACAACTGCTGAAGTACGTCTGAAGTACTGAAGACAAAGACTGAGACAACAGCTGAAGATCTAAAGTCTGAAGACTTCAACAAGTACTGAAGACAAAGACTGAAGATCAACAGCTGAAAGACAAAGTCTGATGTTCAAGTACTGAAGACATCAGCTGATGTTAACAGCTGATGACAACAGCTGAAGGGCTTCTTCAGTTGTTGTGATGGTTTTTCTTCTTCAGTAGTTTTCTTTTCCTTTCAGTAGTTTGTTTATTTTCTTTTCAGTACTTGTAAACAACTGAAGAGGTTGTTCTTCAGTTGTTGTAGTTTCAGTAGTTTTATGTTTTTAGTAGTTGTAAATAGATGTTTAACACTTAGGAACATTTGTAAGAAGATGTCAGTTGTTGACATCTTCAGTAGTTGTTAAACATCAGTAGTTATAAAACGGTTACATGTCACTTTCAGGTGACATCAGCCTACGTCATTCTTTCCTTTATAAGGAAAGATGACTCACCTGTAATCGTGCCTTGAGGCCGACAATCTTAATGCAATATTCCTTTTGTCGGATATTTCTCTCTCTATAACAAAATTCTTTTATCGTTTTATATCAATGTTCTTGTTTGAATTTGTCTAATTCTGAGCTATTCCGCTGCTATATTGTTCAATCGATTAAACCAAGGCTGAGATCCTAACAAATGGTATCAGAGCAGGTTAATCATTGATCGATCTAACAATTGATCATTGAAACTGTTCAATCGCTCTAAGTTTAATCGAATTAGCAAAATTCGCAAGGATCTGTTATAGAGATTGAGAGTGTATCGCTTCTGGCCGTTTTTTTGAGGTTCTGTGTGGTTTTGAGCTAAATTTATTGTGATTTTACTTGAATCTGTCTGATTTTCCACAATGACTACTTCTTCTAATGATCCTTTCAATACTGGATCCTCTACCAAGCCTCCGATCTTGGTGAGGAATGAGTATAACATTTGGCAGAGAAGATTGCTCCATCACCTGTCTGTCAATAGCTCAGGTTGTTGGACATCTGTGGTACATGGACCACATAAGCCAATGGTGAATGATCCGGAAACAAACCAGTTGGTTCCAAAGAAGAAGGAGCAATACTCCGATGAGGACAAGAAGTTGTTTGAAATCGATGCAAAAGCCCATGGAATTTTGGCTATGGCTATTCCTAATGAGATTTACTCTGGGCTTCTGCATTGTGAGTCTGCTCATGACCTCTGGAATGCCATCAAAGAACAATTTGGTGGTACTGATGAGGTTTTAGCAAACAACAGGGAAATCCTCGCCCAACAATATGAGACTTTCTCTCATAGAAAGGGTGAGACTCTGACTCAACAATTTGAGCGGTTTTCATGTTTAATCTCTGAATTGAAAATGGTTAAACATGAATATACCAGGAGTCAGATGAACCATAGATTTTTAAGATCACTGCCTGAGAGATGGAACACATATACCATTGTTCTACGCTCAAATGCTGATGTTGATCGCCTATCTCTCACCCAACTTCATGGGAAACTGCTTACATTCGAGAGAGAGATAGAGCAGAAAAGGAAATTGGTTTCATCTGGCAAGCTCACTGAGGATTTTGTCCAAGGGAACACTGCCCTGATTGGACATCAAGAGTCAGAATATGCGTCATCTGAAAGCCAGTATGATGAGCATATTGATTTCTCTACAAACACTTCTGAGCCTGCCTTTGTGAGTGTTGATAGTTATTCTGCTGGTAGTAATAGTGACAATCTATGTTTCATCATGGATGATCTCAAGGGGATTGCTGATGATGACTTAGAAGAGATGGATATTTTGAGCCAAATGGCCTTGATAAATATCAGATCTCAGAAGTTCTACAAAAGAACTGGAAGGAAATTCCCAGGACTCTCTGGCAAAACCAAAGTTGGTTTTGACAAGAGTAAGTTGAAGTGCCATAAATGCCACAGGCTTGGCACTTTGCAAGAGAATGTAGATCATCTGGATCTAACTCTCCTGCACCCTTTGTGACTTTCCCTGGCAATAGTCAACAAAACAGAGGGCAACAACCTGTCAATTCTGGTTATCATCATCAACCACAATCTCCTGCATATTTTGTTCCACAGGGGCCAATGCCATATCCATACCCCTGCTATTACATGCCACAACCAGGCCAGGTTCAAGCACCCACTGCTCAGCAACCACATGCACTCCCTGAGCCTCAACCATCCCAATCTCATCAACCTAATCAACTTCAACAACACAGCTTCTTCACACCAGGAGTTGTTGACTGGAGCAGTTTACCAGATGATGTGTCTGGTAATGAACAACTGTTCTCAGGTGCTGGTCAACATGGTGGTGAGCATCCTTTTGGAAATCTAGCTCTCATGGCTTTGGAATCCTCTGATGGATCATCCTCAATACCTCTTCAACACAGGTATCACAGGTATCCTCTGAGGCTAAGGCCAAATTATGTTCTGAAACTTGCATAGCAGCATTTGCCTCTATTAGAGAAGCAAATGTGGCTTTAATCAATAAAAATGTAGAGCTAGAACAAACAATTTCCAAAAATAAAGCTGAGTTTGAGTCTGTGCTAAAAGAGAAAACTGATGAGATTTACAAATTAAAATGCCAAATTTCTGATGATAAGGCTAGGGAGGATGTACTCTTAGAGAAGTACAAAGACCTCAAAGATACTCTTGCTGTCACCCAGGTAGAGTGTGATCGATGGGTACAATCTTGCAAGGGCTTTGAAATGCTTCTTAGTAAGCAAACAGCTTCCAATGTGAAGTTTGGAATTGGTTATAATCACACTGCTCCTCCTACAGTTTTTGCTTCAAGAGCAGGAGCGGAATCTGATGGAGAAAGTAATGACCAATCCACCTCATCATGTGATTCACTACTTGATAAAGCACCATCAGTAGTTGAAGTCAGTAGTAATCCCTCTGTGAACCTATCAGCTGATATTGATGGTTCAACTGCTGACACTCACATGATCAATGAGTTGATCAACCCAAGTGTTATCCCTAGAAGTACTGAGGGTACTGGAGAGCAGGGGATAACATCTGGAGTTCAAATCCTAATGACTGACAGCACTGAAGAGAAGAAAACTGTCAGTAGGAAGGATTTGAAGCCTACTAAGGAAGTTGACAAGAAGGCAAAAAGTGCTTCTAAACTGCTGAAGAGCAAGTCTTCAGTAGTTTCATCTTCTTTAGTTGATGATCAACAGAAGATGAAGAAGAAACCATGTGAAATATGTGGTCTATTCAATCATCTCACAGATGATTGTTGGTACAAAAAGGGATCCAAACTCAAACAAAAAGAGAAAATTAAAGAAAATTGGCTAAAATGAAAACTGAGTTTGAGTCCAAGTTTGTACCAGCAGCATCAAATCCTGTTACTCCTATGTCCAAAAAGAAATCTAAAAAAGGAGTGCAACAGGCAATAGCTGAGGTTGCTCAAAAGAAGATGGTGCAACACAAGAACTCATCATCAAACACCAATACCAATGTGTCTGAAGAGCTGAAAGCTCTCTCCCAGAATCAGACACAGCTGGTAATGATGGTTCAACATCTGTTGGGAAGAGTTAACCAACTTGATGGCCCTGTGTTGAAACCCCAGAAAAGGAGATCCAAGCCGAAGGATTCCTCTTCTACACCATCTCCTTCACCTCAAGCTATTGTGTCCAATAAACCTGTTAGTTTACCATCTGTTGATGAGACCAGGCCCAAAACCAAAAAGGTTTGGGTCTCCAAAACTAACTGATTGTTTATTTATGCAGGTTTCTTCAACATGCCAAAGTAGCATCTGGTATGTAGACAGTGGGGGATCTATGCATATGACTGGGAACAACTCACTTCTTAATGACTACTCTCCAGGAAGGAAGGGTTTGTTTCCTTTGGCAATGATGCAAGAGGTTACATCATCGGGAAGGGCTTTGTTTCCAATGGGGAAATAAAGTTTGATGATGTCAACATGTGGAAAATCTCAAGTATAATCTTTTGAGTGTCAGTCAATTGTGTGACAAAGGCCATGTTGCCCTTTTCACAAGCCAGAACTGCAGGATTCTGTCATCCAAAGTTCTGAGTTTGATTGACAAGGTATTGGATGCTCACACTCTCCTGAAGGCCAACAGGACAGGAAGAGTGTATGCCTTAGATCTTTCCAAGAAAATGATCTCAAAGGCCATCCTTGCCTATTTTCCAAGGCCTCTCCTCAAGAATCTAATCTATGGCATAGAAGGCTGGGACATGTTAATTCAAGAACATGAATCAGCTGATACACCATAGTTTAGTAAGGGGAATGCCTATGAAGGAGTTCAAGTGTGAAAACAACTGCACTGCTTGTTTGAAAGGAAAACAGCACAAGGTTTCATTTCCACCTATTGAAGAACCAAAGTCCACTGCCTGCTTACAACTTCTTCACATGGATCTCTTTGGTCCTGTGAGAGTGATGAGCATGGCACAGAAAAAATACTGTCTGGTAATTGTGGATGATTACTCCAGATTTGTATGGACTTTCTTTCTACATTCAAAGGATGAAGCTGCACAGAAGATCATAAACTTTGTGTTGTATGCTGAGAAGCAGTATTCCCTCTCAGTCAAGTGTATTAGAAGTGATAATGGAACAGAATTCAGGAACAATACACTTGATGAGTTCTACCTTTCCAAGGGAATAAAGAGACAGTTTAGTATTCCAAGAACTCCTGAACAGAATGGAGTTGTGGAGAGAAAGAACAGGACCCTCATTGAAGCTGCAAGGTCTATGTTGGCTGATTCTGGACTGCCATTGACCTTTTGGGCTGAAGCTGTCAACACAGCATGCTATGTGCAGAATAGAGTGCTAATAAATCAGAGGTTGATGAAGACTCCATATGAAGTTCTACATCATTTGGCCCCTCTCATTTCATTTTTAGAGCATTTGGGTGTCCCTGTTTCATTCTCAACACAAAGGATCAGCTCCAGAAATTTGATCCTAAGGTGGATGCAGGGTACTTTGTTGGTTATTCATCAACTTGCAAGGCATACAGAGTCTTCAACTGCAGAACAAAGATGGTTGAAGAGACTTTACATGTCAAGTTCAATGAATCTCCAAAGGACAAGATTCCACAAAGCCCTGTGGAGCTCTTTGATTTGGACATACTGCAATATGTTCCTTATCAATCTCCTGCTGTTGCTCCTGTCAACAGTTCACCACCTGGTGTTACTACTGAAGATGATGATGATAGTAGTAATCACCTCTTCAGGTTTAGTGATCAACTGCCTGAGTCCTCTAAACCTGATGCTCCTGTAGCTCCAGCCGCACCATCCACAACAATGCTGATGAGATTTCTGCATCCTCAACTTCATTTGAGTTGCCACCATCTTCATGGTTTCAAGAATCTGCATCAACATCTGCTGCTGCTGAAGACCCTACAAACACTTGCACAGATTTGATTGTTTACCAAGAGCTGAAAAATCACCCAATATCTCAAATCCTTGGTGATATCAATGCTGGTGTCTCAACCAGAAGCCAGTTGTCCAATTTCTGCTTCTATGCTCTCTTCATCAGTCAGCTAGAGCCGAAGAACTATCATGTGCTTTGAGGGACAATGGATGGGTTGAAGCCATGCAGCTTGAGTCTTCAGTTCAAGAAACAGCAAGTGTGGGAGCTTGTTCCTCTACCCCCAGGTAAGTGTGCAATAGGCACTAAATGGGTGTTTAGGAATAAAACTGATGAAAATGGGCTAATTGTTAAGAACAAGGCCAGACTGGTTGTGCAGGGGTTTGCACAAGAAGAAGGTATTGATTATGATGAAACCTTTGCCCCTGTAGCCAGACTGGAGGCAATTAGATTGTTTTTAGCCTATGCTGCACTCCACAATCTTAAGTTTTCCAAATGGATGTCAAAAGTGCTTTTCTATATGGTACAATAAAAGAAGAAGTTTATGTGTGTCAACCACCAGGCTTTGAGGATAATAAGCACCCAGAATGGGTATATAAGCTTGATAAAGCTCTTTATGGGTTGAAACAAGCACCTAGAGCTTGGTATGAGACCTTATCAAACTTTCTTCTACAGAATAATTTCACTAGAGGCTCCATAGATAAAACTTATTTATTAAGAAGGTGGATCAGCATAAGCTACTTGTTCAAATTTATGTTGATGATATTATATTGCATCCTCTGATCCCCAATTGTGTGAGGATTTCCAAACCTTAATGCAACAGAAGTTTGAAATGAGTGCAATGGGAGAATTACAGTTCTTTCTAGGTTTGCAAATCAAACAAAAAGCTGATGGAATTTTCATTCATCAGTCTAAATACACAAAAGATCTTTGAATAAGTTTGATTTACAAAACTGTAAATCCTGTTCTACTCCCATGTGCAACACCACACAATTGGATGTTGATCAGAAAGGTAAAGGTGTTGATGAAACCCTTTACAGATGTATGATTGGTTCCTTGATGTATTTAACAGCTTCTAGACCAGATATTATGTTTGCTACATGTGTTTGTGCTAGATTTCAGGCTGCACCTAAGGAGTCTCATCTGATTGCAGTCAAGAGGATCTTTAGATATCTGCAAGGCACACAATCTCTAGGCTTATGGTATTCCACTGGACATTCTTGCAAATTAGTTGCTTTCTCTGATAGTGACTATGCAGGATGTAAGTTGACCAGGAAATCAACTTCTGGTGGATGCCAATTCCTAGGCAACTGTTTGATTTCTTGGCAGAGTAAGAAACAAACATCTGTTGCTACATCCACTGCTGAAGCCGAGTACATTGCTGCTGCAAGTTGTACATCCCAAATACTCTGGCTTCAGAATCAACTTTTGGATTATGGCATTACAGAGACTAAGACTCCATTATTAATGGATAGTGCTTCAGCTCTTTGCATTGTCAAAAATCCTGTCCAGCACTCTAGGACCAAACATATAGAAATTAGACATCATTTTATAAGAGATTGTTTTGAAAAGGGTCTAATTAATCCTATGTTTGTGCCTAGTGCTGATGAGCTTGCAGACATTTTTACTAAGCCTTTGGATAGTTCAACTTTCACAACCTGGTGTTAAGGCTTGGTATGCTGCAGCTAGAATAAGTGACAACTACTGATGATCTCAGTAATTACTGATGATCATTGGTAACCATGTCACATATAAGTACTGATGAGTTATTTTACCCTCAGTAGTTTTTATAACTACTGAAGGCTAAATGCTTTAAGTACTGTACTTTATGTTCTACACTACTGATGTAGTTACAACTACTGAAATCAGTAGAAACAGATAAGTACTGATGTCCTATGAAACAACTGAAAACAGCTAAAAGCTGATGAGTAAGTGTTGAGGACAGTATGAAACAGCTGAAAGGCTATGAATTGACGACAACTACTGATGAGTACTCTCTCTTCAGTAGTTCACAAACTGCTGTCTTTTATAAACAACTGAAGCAATACCATGTCTTCAGTAGTTTCACAACTACTGATGACTAACACCAAGTCTTCAGTTGTTTACAACAACTGATGGCAAAACCACGGTCTTCAGTAGTTTCACAACTACTGATGACTAATACCAAGTCCTCAGTTGTTTCAACATCTGAAGTCCAACTTGTCTTCAGTAGTTTTTAAAACTACTGATGCCTAAATCAGAGACTTCAGTTGTTTCAACGTCTGATAGTAAACACCATGTCTTCAGTTGTTTTATAACTGCTGACCACACCAATACCATCAGTCGTTTCAAACGTCTGAAAGTTAATACCACGTCATCAGTAGCTTCAAATACTGATGACTAACACCAAAACCTTCAGTCGTTTCATAACCCGTACCCTATATATACCTGATCCCTCTTTCAG
Organism: Flaveria trinervia; assembly: GCA_025506515.1. NCBI lineage: Eukaryota > Viridiplantae > Streptophyta > Magnoliopsida > Asterales > Asteraceae > Flaveria > Flaveria trinervia. Next base: position 14,823,274 of record CM046447.1, on the reverse strand, counting down.
AGTTTTTCATTCTTTCACGACCTAACTTTTCAAAAGCTCTGAAAACCTTTCACCTTCATTAATGGCGACCATGCAACTCAACCTCGACACAACTGTGTCGCGTACCTACAAAATCGCCCTTCTGGACCAAATTTGAAAATGCTATAGATCTATGGTCCAATCCCCACTAAAAACGGCTTTCCTTTTAAATCCAATCATTTATGCCGATTCGCTACGTCAGTTCTGGATGAATGCGACCGTTAATGGAGAATCTATCCTTTCATCTATCAACTCGCATAAGGTGGTCATCTCTACTGCTACCATCCGCCAAATATTACTGTAGATGATGCTGCCTACCCTGTTGGATATCCTAAGCGCCAACTTGATCTTTCCTTTGGACAACATGGATATCAGGGTGATCTTAGTGCTTCAACCATCCTGAAGAAACATTTTCCAGATGCTGAACGATTATTTTTCATATGGTAAATGTTTGCCTGGCCCGAAGACTTCCTCTTGGGATCAACTGTCTTCCAGATGGCAACAGGTATTGTTCTCTATCCTTGAACAAGAACCACTAAACTTTTCTGAAATAATTTTTCTTGAACTCAAGGATATGGCCACAAAACCACTTTCTAACCGTTGGATACTATATCCTCGGTTTATAATGGCCATAATAGAGAATCAGCTTTCTGCTGAGGGACTAGTTGGTCTGGGAGTCCCTGCTTTGGCTGTATTGCCGGAGGTATACTCCCGACACAACACTGACCAAACTCTCAAACAGGCTGCCAAGCTGCGCAAACCCACGCAGCTGGAACCCACAGCCTCCACCTCCAAATCCAAAGTCCCCTCCAAACCCACAAAGAAGAAGCCTAAGAAGCTACTCAGGGAATTGAGTCCCCTGTGGATGCTCCTGCTGCACCAACGCAGGTTATCTCTGCTGGAAATAACCCCCCAGTAGAGACTGTGACTCCACAACTGAAGCCGCTCAGGTTTCCTCTCAAAAGGAACCTGAAGCAACCACTCAAGGGAAGCCACAATGCTGGGATCCTCCTCACTTGAGGGGATTACCATTGAAGAGCACCACCTGTCCCGGGTGCACACTGCTTCCACACCCTCTCCTGATGCAACCGCCCCTCAAAGCCCTACTATCATTGTTGCAAAAGTGCTGACGCAGTTGCATTCCTCACCCCCCACCCAGACACCAATTACTACTGGGATAACCTCAACACCTGAGGGGGAGGATCACAATGCTTCTGTCAACCCACAGCACAGGGGTTATCATGTTCCATCTTCTAGTGTAGATAAGGAGGTGCGAACTTCTGGTGAGGCTGCCACTGCTCTGACTCAGCAAATGACCAGGATGCAGTTGGTAACATCTCTAAGTCCTCACCAGTGGCAACAGCTGATGAAGGACATAGTCCTGAGGCTGGAAGTCCCCAGAACCGAGAACAAGGGGCACATGCTACAATTGATCTACACTCAAGGCATGTTCATTCTGACTTTGTCAGGAGGTCAGGTGATTCAGTCACAACTGATGATGACCTGAGCTTCTTCTATGATGTAGTTGCTCAAAACACCATTCTAGAGGATGAGGTTAGCAGACTCAAAGAGCTGCTGGCCAAGATGTCTCAGGATGCAAGTCCATCTGCCACCACAATACACCCACAGATGGCACCTTCTTCTGAAGGTCCCCTACACACTGAGCCAGTATATACTTCCAAGCCACCAGCCTCTGCTTTCGGCACTGATTCTCAGGAACAGAACCATCCTGATCAATCAGTTGCTACCTCCAAAATTCCTACCTCTCATCACTCCCATGATCACAGATATAGTGATCAAAGCCATTGATGAGAGGCTTCCTACAATAATACAACCCTTGGTGGAGGAGTTGGTGACTAAATCTCTTTCTACTGCTCAAACCCTTGCACCAATGCAACCAAAAAGGGGGAGAGTCAGTTAGTTAAAGGAAAAAGGAAGAGGATAGATGGGGAGAAGGCGAAAGAATCTGAGGTTGTAAATGAGAAGGAGAAGGAGAGTGTGAAGGGAGCTGAAGTGAATGAAAGTCAAAAAGACTTTCATGTCACATATCAAAAGAGAAAAGGAGAGTCTGAGAAGAGAGAAGGAGCTGAAGGATATGGTGAAAGAAGCTGACGCCAACCATAACCGTTCAATGGATAAAATCATTGAGCAGTTGTATAGGCAGGGTTTTGACATCAAACAACTAGACTCCGAGATCAGAAGGATGGAAACAGAGGAGATCAATTCCAGATGGGCTAGCTATGATGCCTTAGAAAGAGAAAGGCTGGAGATAATGATCAGATTTATAGCTAAATACTGGGAAGATCTCTAATGGAAATAAGGGCCTGGACCAGGGACAACATCTTGGCAATAACCACCAAGATTTGTTCGTCTGAAGAATACTCCAAAGGTTAGTGATTGAGGTATTGAATGAAGCTGGGGTTGGGAATCGAAAAGAACTGACAAAATTTACCAAAGCCTCCCTTACAGCCAAAATGCTAAAACAGTCTGAAACTCAATCCTCAAAATCACTATCTCCACAACCCACTAAAACAACTCCTTTACCCTCTAAACCAACCATCCAACCCACAAAACCAAATCCTTTACCTCAAAAACCCATTGCCAGTGATGTACCTAGCCAAAAGAAAAGAAAGGTACTGAGGCCTGATGAAGATGAAGAGGAGGATGAAGACAGACTGCCACTCTCTGCAGTCATTACTTTGCCTAAGGCTAAACCAATGTCCATCACTCCTGCTTCTCAAATGCATGATGTTATGATAAAGATTGAAGAGGAACAGATGCAAAAACATGATGAGGAAATGCTGAAAAGCATTGACAAAGCATATGCTACATCCTCTTCAATGATCAGCATGAAGAAAGAAGTATTAAGATTGTACACCCTTGCTAATACCTTTCAATACCAAGGGAAAGAGTAAGGATATGGCCTGATCCTAGGGTGGCACACCGGATTGTCAAGAAAGAAATTCCTTCAAGATACAAGGGCCAAGTGAAGAGAGTTGTCGACGAAGACATCACTGTGGTGCTTGTAGTGTCCCCCTGGGAAATTGTTGAAGAGTTCAAGAAAGCCTATGAAGCCAAACAACCACCTCAAAAGATGTTAGAGAACAAAATAAAGAAAGGAGATTGGTTTACAAAAGACTTGAAAACTTCAAACAAGAAGAGCTCAACCTGCTCTTAGAAGGAACTCATCCAGATGAGTTTGCTTATAGACAAAAACCACGGTTGAGCTCAAAATGGAAAACAGGCCAAGTACATATCTGAAGTGTATGGCCGAGAAGGATTATTTGATGGTGTGCCCGAGGTGCTGACAATGGATGAGCAAATCATGTTTTAAGGGCTTACACCAGGGAATCATATAGGCTGATACACGGGAAGTAGATCTCATGGTTGGGGCAACAGCTCGGTGTCCAAGTCCCCAATACAGAGCTCCCAACCATATCATGCCAAACAGATCATCAGAGACTTCTTCCCAGGCCGGTGCTGAAAAAGGGTCACTTCTCATCTGATCAAGAGGATTAAGAGACCAATCTATCTGCCAAAATAAGTGGGACTCGTCAATAACTTAGAGGTTTTGGCTGCATTGGTTCAGGGGGAGTTTGTTGGACCAAAAGAACCAATGAGCCTGATCAGAGAAACCTCTAAGTCCCACAAGACATCACAACAGCTGAAGAAGACCTGATCAGCTGTTCTACAAAGTCTGAAGAATACAACTGCTGAAGTACGTCTGAAGTACTGAAGACAAAGACTGAGACACAGCTGAAGATCTAAAGTCTGAAGACTTCAACAAGTACTGAAGACAAAGACTGAAGATCAACAGCTGAAAGACAAAGTCTGATGTTCAAGTACTGAAGACATCAGCTGATGTAACAGCTGATGACAACAGCTGAAGAGGGCTTCTTCAGTTGTTTGATGATTTTTCTTCTTCAGTAGTTTTCTTTTCCTTTCAGTAGTTTGTTATTTTTCTTTTCAGTACTTGTAAACAACTGAAGAGGTTGTTCTTCAGTTGTTGTAGTTCAGTAGTTTTATGTTTTTCAGTAGTTGTAAATGAGATGTTTAACACTTAGGAACATTTGTAAGAAGATGTCAGTTGTTGACATCTTCAGTAGTTGTTAAACATCAGTAGTTATAAAACGGTTACATGTCACTTTCAGGTGACATCAGTCTACGTCATTCTTTCCTTTATAAGGAAAGATGACTCACATGTAATCGTGCCTTTGAGGCCGACAATCTTAATGCAATATTCCTTTTGTCGGATATTTCTCTCTTATAACAAAATTCTTTTATCGTTTTATATCAATGTTCTTGTTTGAATTTGTCTAATTCTGAGCTATTCCGCTGCTATATTTGTTCAATCGATTAAACCAAGGGCTGAGATCTAACAGCATGAGTGCATTGTACTCAGCCCGGGCCGGGTGGTCATTCCTCATGTGCATATTCTGCTTAAGCCCTAGAAAAAAGAACATGTATAAGAAGAATTGCAAGAAACATCTCCTATGGAGAAAGTTTCATGCTTCGTCTAAAGCCAATAGTGATGAGTCTTTCTATGACATAAAAAAAATGTGGTGCCATGTAAACTTCAAAAACATGAATAAACTGATTAGATGATTTGGTAACGGATCCAAAGAAAGAGTTTACAAGTGATGATCATTGTGTTGCATGTCTGAAAAGGAAGCAACATAAGGTATCTTATAAGCCTAAGGAAAAAACTCACCACTGCAACTCTACACTTTTAAATATGGATCTCTTTGGCCCACCAGTGTAAGAGTCTAGGAAGGACCTCTTATGTTTGGTGATCAAGATGACTTTACAAGATTCACTTGGGTCTTCTTCTTAGAACTAAGGATGACACTCTAAGATTTGAAGAATTCATCCTAAAGATGAGAATCAATCTGATCACAAGGTCAAAACCATAAGATGTGATCAAGGAACTGAATTCCAGAACCAAATCCTTGATGTATTTTGTGATGAAAAGGGTATTACAAGACAATCAGTGCTCCTAGGACTCCTCAGCAAAATGGTGTTGCTGACAGGAGAAACAGGACACTGATTGAAGCTGCAAGAACCATGTTGTCTGACTCTAAGCTGCCCATCACCTCTAGGCAGAGGCAGTCAACACTGCCTCTATGTGCGGAACATAGTCTTAGTAGTTAAGACTCATGGCAAGACTCCTTATGAACTTTGGTACAAGAGGAAACCTTCATTGGTTTTATCAGGTCATTTGGATATCCTTGCACCATTGAGTACCAAAGATCAATTGCCAAATTGCTGAGAAATCAGATGATGGGCACTTTATGGATACTCTTCCCAAGCTAAGGCTTATAGAGTATACAATCTCAGAACGAGAATTGTTGAGGAGTCAGCCAATGTGACTTTCAATGAACACACACCATGTGTGGCTACTTCTGGTCTTGATTGGTTATTTGATCTTGATTTAGTTACCAACTGTTTTAACAAATCTTGTGAGACTGTTTCAGGATCTGTAGAAAACTTACCTACAGGTGATCCTGATCCAAGATTTGAGCTAAGAAAACCTTCAAGTAACACATCTTCAGCTCCAGTTGTAACTACTTCTGCAAATGAAGTGTCTATCAGCAACATGATGACAAACTCAGCTGATACATCTGGGATGCCTTCAAATTCCAGCTTGGAGGCTCCACAACCAGATAAAGATACTTCAAATGTAGAAGAAAATAATGGAGGTGGTGACAGTGATCAGGAATTTCTTGATGCTGATAACCACTCCATAGAGGACAACATCAATGATGTTACACACTCATTGGATCAAGGCTCTCTTAATAAGTGTGCTGATATGGTGGAAGAAACATCTATGCCAGATCTAAATTTCTCTAATTTAGATCTCTCTTAGCAACTTGCTATGATCCCTCAACTAAGGATCCACAAGTTTTACCCCACCACAAACATCATTGGAGATGTTATCACAGGGGTAAGAACAAGAGGACAAACTCATGAATAAAATTTTGTCTTCACTCTGTTTCTTATCTCAGATAGAGCCAAAGAAAATTGATGAGGTTTTAAAGGATAGAATTTGTTGAAGCCATGCAAGAGGAGCTGATTCAATTCAAAAGGCAGAAAGTTTGGAACCTTTGTCCTCTTCCTCATGGGAAGACTACTATATGAACCAAATGGGTGTTTAGAAACAAGAAAGATGATAGAGGCATTGTCATAAAAAACAAAGCTAGACTAGTTGTTCAAGGATACACACAAGAAGAAGGAATTGACTACACTGATGTATTTGCTCTTGTAGCAAGACTAGAAGCTGTTAGGATATTCTTGGCATTTGCTACATCCAAGAACTTCAAGGTCTATCAACTTGATGTCAAGTGTGCTTTTATTTATGGGGTGATTGCTGAAGAGGTGTATGTCAAACAACCTCCTAGTTTTGCAGATCCTGATCATCCTGATTATGTCTGCAAGCTTGACAAAGCTCTTTATGGGCTGCATCAGGCACTCAGGAAATGGTATGAGACTCTATCTTAGTATCTCTGCAAGCATGGATACAGAAGGGGTACTATAGACGGAACTCTCTTCAACAAAGGACAGGGAAATGACATAGTGCTAGTTCAAGTATATGTAGATGACATCATCTTTGGATCAACTAATCCAAAGCTCTACAAAGACTTTGAGAAGCTGATGTAGGACAAATTTGAAATGAGTGTCATGGGGGAACTCAATTTCTTTCTGGGAATTCAAGTGAAGCAAGTTGAAGATGGCATCTTCATTAGTAAGTCAAAGTATGTTCAAGACATACTTAAGAGATTTAACATGAATGATTTTAAGATTTCTAAGACACCCATAGCAAGAAACACTCCCTTGGACCTGATCTTGAGGGGAGTGTGTGGATGAACACCTTTATAGGACTTTGATTGGGTCTCTTATGTATCTTACAGCTAGCAGGCCTAATATCATGTTTGCTACATCTATTTGTGCAAGATATCAAGCCAACCCTAAGATGTCTCACCTTATCACTGTCAAAAGGATTCTAAGATACCTCAAAGGTGCTCCAACACTTGGTCTATGATATCCTAGGAATTCTGATTTCAATCTGTATGCTTATACAGATAGTGATTATGGTGGTTACAACATGACTGGAAAGTCCACATCTGGGGGATGTCAGTTTCTTGGTGGAAGGGTTGTCTCATGGCAATGCAAGAAACAATCATGTGTCTCTTCATCAACTGCTGAAGTTGAGTACATTGCTGCTGCAAGCTGTTGTGCTCAAGTGCTTTGGATTCAGAATCAGATGCTTGACTATAGGTTAAACTTCAAGAAGACTCCCATTCACATAGACAACAATAGTGCTATCTCTATCATAGAGAATCCTGTGCAGCACTTAAGGACCAAACACATCAACATCATGTATAATTTAATTAGAGATAATTTTGAAAAAAAAGATTAATTATTCTAGTCAAAGTCCACACAAATGAACAGTATGCTGATCTGTTTACAAAAGCTTTTGATGAATACAGATTTAAATATCTTATATTAGCTATTGGGATGATAAACTTTGAGTAGGTTTTTCTTAAACTAATTCTTGTTATTTCTTAAAATCCGTGTGTCCTAAGTTGTTTAGTTCATCACTTTCATAAGCTCTTGTTTTCTTTGAATGAAAATCTTTTGAAAACTTTCCTTAGATTTTTGGAAATTTCTAATCCTTCGAAAGATATGCTTTTATCTTCGGAAGAAAATAATGCCTTCAAAAACAAATAAATGTCTAATAAATTTACCTTCGGAAGAAATTTCTTAAATATCTTCCGAAGCTTAATATCTCAGACACTTATATGTTTTCAAGGACTATTTTCTTTCGAAGAAATTAACTCTCGGAAACTTTGTACCTCTAGACAAAGCATTCAAGTCTTAATTTTTCTTCCGAAGCAAATTTTCACAACTCTTAGGAAAATCTTCCGAAGTCATTTTAGCTTCGGAAGCTTTTTCATTAAAACTTCCGAAGATAATTGACCTTCCGAAGCTTTTTGACTTCCAAGAAAACTACTTTTTGAGCAAAAGCAATTACTTTTTCAGAGGTTGGACCGACATCTGGATTTCAAAGTTTATCCTCTTTCATTAACTTTGTCCTATAAACCTAATGGTTTCCCTCTCTTTCTATCATCTCCTTCTTTCCTCCATACCTAAAACCCCAATTTATCTCTGAAATTACTTTCTTTCATCTTTCTTCATCCTTAAGCTCTCTCAAAATAGCCACCTTTCATTGCAGAAATGACCCAAACTTTTCCATGTAGTTACATAGGCAACACAACCAGGTTGCTCTATTACACTCTGAGAAAGATCCACATTTCTCAGAGGTTTGCCATTTCTTAGCTCTGTCAAACTACTTCACCTCCCTAAAATTTGATCCTACTCTTTATGAGGATCATCTGCTAGAATTTTGGAAGACCTGCCAAGAAGTCGTCATGGATGGGGAGAAGGCACTGTCTGCCACAGTGCAGGGGAGAACAATCTTCATCACTCCGGCCATCATCAACATGCATCTTCAGTTGGATGATGAAGAAGGTGAGGTGTTCTTTCCTAAAGAAGCTGTTAACTAGTCCTTTGAGCAGATGGGGTATGAGGGAGACTTCTCTGTCAAGACCTTCAGGAAAGGGAATGTCTCATCCCAATGGAAATTCCTGCTCCATGTGGTTATCCACAACTTATTAAACAAGCATGGTGGATGGGACTAGATTCCTGAAGATCTCTCCTTCATTGTTCATGGGATGGTTCAAGGGTCAAGTTCAGGCACTCTTAGTTTGTTTATACAAACCTACTTGCAACTTGGACTCCTTAGAATACTACATGTTCCCTAGATATGTTAAACACATTCTTAACTATGAACTGGGCTCACAGTTAAGGGGAACAAGTAATGTTCTTAAACTGGGACAGATGAAGCCTGACATCTTAAAATATTAAGAAAGCCCACTGTTGGCTTTTTTAGGGTAGAAACAACCCTTGTTCTAAAAATGTTAGAGCTCATTGCTCAAGGTGACAACCTAGCAGCACCAGCTAGTGTTAAACCCACACCTTCTACATCCTAACCACCTCACAGCCTCAAATCACCCTCACCTACCAAAAAAAGACTAACGAACCCCTACACAAGCTATTCAGTCTGTGCAGGTCCCCATATACTCACCCACACAAGAAGAAGTGGAGATTGGAGCTCCTACTTCTCATGAGGAGCAGACCACTCCCATTCCTTCAATGATCAGTGCTGAGGTTCCTCATACTCAGCTTGATGAGCTCACAAGCCCAAATTCCTTAAGCCTTCACTCTGAGTCTCAACACTTAAGTAAACAACCTTCAGGGGACAGTTGCCATCCCCAACCTTTGGACTTAAACCAACCAATTCCAACCTTGACTTCTATACTAATGAAGATTTAGGTTTCAGTGAGTACCATGATTCTCTCTTCTTTTCCCTAACTTAAAGAGAGATGAGTGCTCCTGAGTCTCCTACATCTAGCCCACATCAGTCACCCATTACTGAGGTAAAGACTATTGAACCTGTTCAGGATGTCCATATGGAAGAGGCTCTCACTTTTGCAAGTGATTCCATCATTAAGACCTTAACCATGACAACTCAGCCCATTGACACCATAACTGAGGCTGCTAGTGAGCAGAGGAAATCTAGCAGCCAAGAACCTGAAGCTGGTGGTGACAGAGAGGACTCTGGTCCAATCATCTCATCCCCCAATGATTCTTCTGATGAAGATGAGGGGAATTTGAGACTAAAGGTGCAAAAACTATCCAAAACATGGACCTATTTAGTCTCCAAGGCTAGTCACCTTAAATCTCAAGTGACTACCTTGCAAAACATGGTCAATGATCAGCAATTTGAGATTTCTTATCTTAAAGAAAAATTAGTTGGGAGACATTTAAGAGGAGCTCAACCAGGAACACAAGAACCTGTGGATGTGATTGACCTAACTCCTTGCTCACCTATGCAAGTGGGTAATGCTACCAAAAAGGGGGAGAAAGTCATTACAATCACAGAACCTGGGAGTTCTTCAGAGAGTGTGGACATTGAGGACTCACCATCCTCACTTGCAATTGTGCACACTTAGGAACTTCCTCAAGTTCACATTGATGTGGAATCCATAGACGCCTACATATAAAGTCTATTTGAGGAAGGAAAACCAAGGGCTATGTCATCTCCATCAACTTCAAATCACATCATTGGGTGGAGGTATGACAGCAACAAAAGAGCCCTTATCATTCTTAGACTTCAAGGACAGCAAGAGGTCTTTAATTTTTAGACCTTGAACTTCTATGAAGGTCTGGATCAAGTCAACATGCCACTTGTCAATAAAAGCCAATCAAGACAAGTTGACAAGTTGGCTCAAAGATCCAAGACAGGATCACTATAGAGTTTAGCTTTAGAAGGAGACTAAGGCAATAAGGTAAGGCCATCGTCAACTGGATGTTGAGGCATACCCTAAGATTATTTTCATAGGGGAAACCTTGACTGAAGGCCCAGTGCCAGAACCTGAGAGCCCTGTCTCATCATCATCAATTGCTATAGAGATTCATACCCTTTTTGAGACACCTGCTGGTGAAGGTGCTTCTCAACCTCTCTATGGCCAGAGCTTGGAGGCTATACCAAGCAATGAAGGCCAAAGCTCTCTCCACCCTAAGTCACAAAGGTCTGTGAGTGACAAAGGGAATAGAAAGATGACTTCTGGGGAGATTGAGGAGGAGGAGAGAGTGAGAGGAAAAGGAAGCTAAGGGGAGAATGTTCCTCTTTTGGGCCTGCAAGACTCATGGAAACTGCTATCCGGACTACCCCTAGACCAAACCTTAGGATGATGAGTTGAGGGTAGCCAGGATAAACTACTTACAGACTAGGAACTATGACATTGATAATATCATTTCTCTCCCCTTAGAGGAATTGAATGAACTGGTTGACATGGAAAGGTCAAAGGAGAAGAAAGAGGCAGAAGATGCTGAGCTACTAGTACAAATGAAAGAAGAAAGAAGAAAGAAAAGACTATACACGCATGTGCCTACCCTCTCCCCAGTTCAAGAAAGTCCTGCAAATGAGGATGTGGTTCAACAAAAACCTCAGGTAGATAAAGAAGAAGACAGGATCAAGATGATCAACTACCTGAGTGCCACAGAACTCTATTAGGCAGATGCACTTCTTCTCTTATCCTATGTCTATGTTGAGTTTGAGTATCTCAAACAACTTGAATTTAAGATAGTCAAGGAAAGAACGACCACTAAAAGGAAATTAATGTAAGAAGCTACTAAGTCAAGAGCCATCATCCAAAAGAGCATGAAAAAGTCTGCAGACAGGCAGAGGATGATGAGCTTCTTGAAGCTTTATGGATTCTCCGGAAGGAGACTTGGCCCTATGTCTCTATCCACTATGGATGAGCATATCAAGGTAATCAAGTAGAAGACCAAGAGTGGAGAGCTGATTGACTTACACTCCCCTCCAAGTCAAGCTCCACCTAAAGTGGAGGTTAAGGTTGAACAACCAGAGACAACACAACCTAAACCTCCTACTGAATCTCAGCAAGCTTCATCTTCTAATCCACAGCAGGGTCAAACTCCCTCTCCTTCTGAACCTATGAGAAAGGAAGACCCAACTAAGAAAGACAAAGAAGATCAATCAGGTGCTGCGGGCCAGTCTTCTCAGTTAAAAGGAACAAAGAGAAAGAAAAGGATGGCTTCAAAGCCAAAGCCAAAGAAGAAGAAAGATACATCCTTTTTTGAACCTCAGGATGAGTCAAAACATCCTGAGGATGTGCAGCCAGAGGATGCTCCATCAACTCCCATTCAAACAGCTCCTCTAGCATCAGGAAGACCCATCTTGTCCTAGACATACAATACAAATCCAGAAAGATGGCATGTCATTAGAGATCAAGGCATTGAGGATGTCTACACATGGTAGGACATGTTCAATCTGCCTCTACATGATCTATTTGACATGAGAAGATATTTTGAGAGTCTGAGTGATCCTAATCATCTCATGAAGAAAGGGATGGTCATTATCATAATGAGGACGGTTGATATCTGAAGTCTTCAAAGTGTTTTGGTAGCATCAGGCTCGGGGAGTTTGTAAGGAATATACGTTAAGGCTAAAGCAACTTAAACACTTTAAGTCTCCTGCATGCTACACAAGTGCATTGAAGAAGAATGCTTCGGAAGTTTCACACATGCAACAGAAATATTCTAAGTGTGGAATCTTCCGAAGCTAAGACCAATATCTTCCGAAGCCAAAGATCAAGTCTTCTGAAGCTTTAAAGACAAAGTCTTTCGAAGCCAACACTTGATGACAGATTTCTTCCAAAGACTTTTAGTATACATGTTTTATCTGATGTACTTTATATAAAGTTGGACCCTTTTCCGCTGCAATCTGTAAAGTCACCAACTTGCATGAGTTGGTGAAAATGTCCATGCTTTTAATAATTGTACATTGAGGTCTTAAGTCTATAACTTTCTACTTCATGTACTTTATCCATTTTGTAATATATTAGGATGTGAGCTATGGCATGTCATAGTCACAAGTCAAAAGAAAATCTGCCTTTTGACTCTACAATTAATTTTGTTTTGTGTCTAGTCAATTGTATCCAACTGGCCTTCAAAGTATGACCAGTTGTAGGATGTAGTATATGTATCTCAAGTACTTGTAACTTTTCCTTATGCTTTGTAACACTTGTAATAGAACTTGAGAAGGCAATATACTGCAATCTTCAAAACCATCTCTGTATGTATTTTGCTATCTTATTCTGTCTCTTATTTACTCGTGTTTTTGTATCATCTCTTGTGGTTAACACAGTCTCACTGTTTGATTAGTCAAGTTAATCTCCTCATTGTGTTGTTGTGTTGTAAGTGACCACCCTTCACCAGTCTTGCAAAACCCATGAAGAAAATGTTTGTCTTCACTCTTGTTTTTTATCTCAGATAGAGCCAAAGAAAATTGATGAGGCTCTAAAGGATGGAAGTTGGGTTGAAGCCATGCAAGAGGAGCTGATTCAATTCAAAAGGCAGAAAGTTTGGAACCTTTGTCCTGTTCCTCATAGGAAGACTACTAAGGAACCAAATGGGTGTTTAGAAACAAGAAAGATGATAGAGGCATTGTCATCAAAAACAAAGCTAGACTAGTTGTTTAAGGATACACACAAGAAGAAGTAATTGACTACACTGATGTATTTGCTCTTGTAGCAAGACTAGAAGCTGTTAGGATATTCCTGGCATTTGCTACATCCAAGAACTTCAAGGTCTATCAACTTGATGTCAAGTGTGCTTTTCTTTAAGGGGTGATTGATGAAGAGGTGTATGTTAAACAACCTCCTGGTTTTGTAGATCCTGATCGTCCTAATTATGTCTGCAAGCTTGACAAAGCTCTTTATGGGCTGCATCAGGCACTCAAGAAATGGCATGAGACTCTATATTAGTATCTCTGCAAGCATGGATACAGAAGGGGTACTATAGATGGAACTCTCTTCATCAAAGGATAGGGAAATGACATAGTGCTAGTTCAAGTGTTTGTAGATGACATCATCTTTGGATCAACTAATCCAACGCTCTACAAAGACTTTGAGAAGCTGATGAAGGATAGACTTGAAATGAGTGCCATGGGGAACTCAATTTATTTCTGGGAATTCAAGTGAAGCAAGTTGAAGATAGCATCTTCATTAGTCAGTCAAAGTATGTTCAAGACCTACTCAAAAGGTTCAACATGACTGATTGTAAGATTGCTAAGACACCCATAGCTAAAAACCACTCCCTTGGGCGTGATCTTGAGGGGGAGTGTGTAGATGAACACCTATAGAGGGCTATGATTGGGTCTCTTATGTATCTTACAGCTAGCAGGCATGATATCATGTTTGCCATATGTATTTGTGAAAGATATCAAGCCAACCCTAAGATGTCTCACCTTATCACTATCAAAAGGATTCTAAGATACCTCAAAGGTGCTTCAACACTTGGTCTGTGGTATCCTAAGAATTCTAACTTCAATCTGTATGCTTATACAGATAGTGATTATGGTGGTTGTAACAAGACTGCAAAGTCCACATCTGGGGGATGTCAGTTTCTTGGTGGAAGGGTTGTCTCATGGCAATGCAAGAAACAATCTTGTGTCTCTGCATCAACTGCTAAAGCTGAATACATTGCTGCCGCAAGATGCTGTGCTCAAGTGCTTTGGATTCAGAATCAGATGCTTGACTATGGGTTGAATTTCAAGGAGACTCCCATTCACATAGATAACAATAGTGCTATCTCTATCACAGAGAATCTTATGTAGAACTCAAGGACAAAACACATCAACATCAGGTATCATTCAATTAGAGATAATTTTGAAAAAGGATTAATTAAACTAGTCAAAGTTTACACAAATGAATAATATGTTGATCTGTTTACAAAGGCTTTTGATGAATAGAGATTTAAGTATCTCATATCAGCTTTTGGGATGATAAACTTTGAGTAGGTTTTTCTTAAAATTAATTCTTAATATTTCTTAAAATCTGTGTGTCCTAAGTTGTCTAGTTTATCATCTTCATAAGCTCTTGTTTTCTTTGGATAAAGACTTTCTTAGAATTCTGAAAATTTTTTATTCTTTGAAAGATATACTTTTATCTTTGGAAGAAACTTATGCCTTTATAACAAATAACTATCTAAGTAATTTACCTTCGAAAGAAATTTCTGAAATATCTTCCGAAGCATAAAAACCTTTTTAGGCACTTATATGTTTTCAAGGACAACTTTCATCCGAAGAAAATTAACTCTCGGTAGCTTTGTTCTTTTCAACAAAACTTTCAAGTTTTGATTTTCTTCCGAAGCTAAAATTCTTAAAATTTTTAGGAAATTCTTCCGAAGTCATTTTGGCTTCGGAAGTTTTTTCAATAAAACTTCCGAAAACAATTTATCTTCGGAAGCTTTTTGATTTCCAATAAAACTACTTTTTGTGCAAAAAGCAAACTACTTTTTGTGCAAAAAGCAAACTACTTTTTTAGAGGTGGGACCGATGTACAGATTTCAAAATTTATCCTCTTTTATTAATTTTGTCTTAAATCCTTTTGTTGGACCAAAAGAACCAATGAGCCAAGATCAGAAAACCTCTAAGTCCCACATGGTATCACAACAACTGCTGAAAGCCTCATCAGCAGTTTGACAAGTGCTGAAGACTTCAAACAGCGAAGATCAAGTGCTGAAGACCTCAACAGCTGAAGAACTAAAGTGCTGAAGTACAACAGCTGAAGAACACAAGTGCTGAAGCTGAAAGACCAAAGTACTGAAGTACAAAAGCTGAAGAGTTTACAAGTGCTGAAGATCAACAACTGATGTACAAAGTCTGAAGACAAAGACTGAAGACATCAGCTGATGATATCTACTGAAGTCATCAGCTGATGAAACACCTGAAGGTCAAAGTCTGAAGATCAAGTACTGAAGCCTCAGTAGTTTGTCACAACTGCTGAAGAGTACTTCTTCAGTAGTTGTGATATCAGTAGTTTTATTTTTCTAGTTTCAGTAGTTTTATGTTTCAGTAGTTTTGTAAAACGACTGAAGAGCTTGTTCTTCAGTCGTTGTAGTTTCAGTAGTTTTATATTTTGTACTTAACACTCTGATATGTTCTCAGTAGTTGTGAACATTTCAGTAGTTTGTTAAGAGTTAGTTATTTTTGTATTAGATCTGCCAGTTGTCACTTTCCGTGATAACAGCAGTGATTGTTGCACTCTATATAAGGAGTGACAACCTATTGTAATGATAGAGATGAATGAATGGAATGAACGAATGATTTGATTAGAAATATTCTACATCTATAAACATTCCTTGAAATCAGAAATATATATTCTCTCCCTATAACCGTATGCGCTCTTAATGCATACAAGTATCGATTGCTTGCTACAATTTGTCTAATTCCTGTTTGTATTCCGCTGCTTTGAATCCTAATACATCAAACTTGTGATCACTGATCCTGTCAAATGGTATCAGAGCGGCTTAATCATTGATCGATCTAATAATTGATCATTGAAACTGCTATTCAAGATCTAAGTTTGATTGAATTAGCTTTTGTTTTTGCAAGAAACGGTTATAGAGATTGAATTTTCTGTATTTCTGCTCATTCATCCTGAGATCTTTTCTTGGTTCTCATTGAGTTTGTTGTGGTCTGTCTAAAACTTTTAAAAGCTTGAACTAAATTGTTTTTGAACTGAAAATGACTACTCCCTCCAATGATCCTCACAATACTGGTTCCTCAACCAAGCCACCAATGCTGGTTAGGAATGAGTATAACATATGGCAAAGACGTATGCTCCATCACCTGTCTGTTAACAGTGCAGGGTGTTGGACATCAGTGGTACATGGTCCACACAAGCCTATGGTAAATAACCCGGAAACCAATCAAATGGTTCCGAAGAGGAGGGAGCAATACTCAGATGAGGATAAGAAGTTGCTTGAAATTGATGCAAAAGCCCATGGAATTCTGGCCATGGCACTGCCAAATGAAATCTATTCTAGACTAATGCATCATGAAACTGCCCATGACCTCTGGAATGCCTTGAAAGAACAATTTGGAGGAACAGATGAGGTCTTGGCAAATAATAGAGAAATTCTTGCCCAACAATATGAGATATTCTCTCATAGAAAGGGTGAGACACTGACTCAACAATATGAGCGGTTCTCTTGTTTGATCTCTGAACTAAAAATGATCAAACTTGAATACACCAATATTCAGATGAATAACAGATTTCTCAGATCACTGCCTGAGAGATGGGACACATATACTATTGTCTCACGCTCCAGTGCAAGTTTGGACAAACTATCTCTCACCCAACTCCATGGGAAACTGCTCACTTTTGAGAGAGAGATAGAACAGAAGAGAAAGTTGTCTTCATCTGGAAAGCTCACTGAAGACTTTGTACAAGGAAACACTGCCTTGGTGGGTCATGAGTCAGAATATGCTTCATCTGAATGCCAGTATGATGAGCATATTAATTTCTCTTCAAGCACTTCTGATTCTGCATTTGTGAGTGTTGATGGTCTGTTTACTGGGTGTAATAATGACAATCTATGCTTCATTATGGATGATCTCAAGGGGATTGCTGATGATGACTTAGAAGAGATGGATATTTTGAGCCAAATGGCCTTGATAAATATCAGATCTCAGAAGTTCTATAAAAGAACTGGAAGAAAATTCCCAGGACTCTCTAGCAAAACCAAAGTTGGTTTTGACAAGAGCAAGTTGAGGTGTCACAAATGCCAAAGGCTTGGACACTTTGCAAGAGAGTGTAGATCAACTGGATCTAACTCCACTGCACCCTTTGTGACTTTTCCTGGCAATAGTCAATAACACAGAGGGCAACATCCTGTCACCTCTAGTCATCATCCTCAACAACAATCTCCGGCATATTTTGTTCCTCAGGGTCAAATGCCATATTCGTACCCTTGTTATTACATGCCACAGTCAAATCAAGTGCAAGTTCCTATGGCACCACAACCTCATGCACTACCAGAACCTTAGCCTTCCCAATCTCATCAACAACCTCAACCTCAACAACACAGCTTCTTCACCCCAGGAGTTGTTGACTGGAGCAGTTTACCAGATGACTTGTCTGGTCATGATCAACTGTTCTCAGGTGCTGGTCAACATGGTGGTGACAGTCCTTTTGGAATCTAGCTCTTATGGCTTTGGAGTCTGCTAATACTTCATTTTCTAATGCCTCTACACCTCAGGTATCACAGGTATCCTCTGAGGCAAAAGCCAAATTATGTTCTGAACCATGCATAGCAGCATTTGCTTCCATTAGAGAAGCAAATGTAGCTCTAATTAATAAGAACATTGAGCTAGAACAAATAATTTCCAAAAACAAAGCTGAGTTTGAGTTTGTGCTCAAAGATAAAAATGATGAGATTTATAAACTGAATTGCCAAATAATTGATGATAAGGCTAGAGAAGAAGTACTTCTAGAGAAGTACAAAGATCTCAAAGAAACCCTTGCAGTTACCCAGGTAGAGTGTGATAGATGGGTACAATCTTGCAAAGGTTTTGAAATGCTTCTTAGTAAGCAATCTGCTTCAAATGTGAAGTTTGGAATTGGTTACAATCACACTGCTCCACCTACAGATTTTACCCCAAGAGCAGAGGTAGAATCTGATGGTGAGAGTGATAACCAATCCATCACTTCATGTGATCTACCTTCTGATACAGCACAGTCAGAAGTAGCAGTCAGCATCAAGCCCTCTGTAAACCTATCAGCTGATGTTGATGGTTCAAATGCTGACATTCACATGATTAATGAGTTGATCAACTCAAGAGTTAATTCTGAAGGTCCTGAAAGGACTAGAGAGCAGGATTTAACACCTGAAGTTCAAACTTCAACTGCTGTCAGTACTGAAGAGAAGAAAACTGGCAGTAGAAGGAGTTTGAAGACTACTAAAGAGGCTGTCAAGAAAGCAAACAATGCTTCCAAAGCATTGAAGAACAAGTCTTCAGTTGCTTCACCCTCTTTAGTTGATAATCAACCTAAGATGAAGAAGAAACCATGTGAAGTATGTGGTTTGTTCAATCATCTTACAGATGATTGTTGGTATAAAAGAGGTTCCAAACTCAAACTAAAAGAAGAAATTAATGAGAAAATGGTAAAAATGAAAACTGAGTTTGAGACCACATTTGTATCAGCAACATCAAATCCTGTAACCCTTAAGTCCTCAAAGAAATCCAAAAGGAAGGGGTTAAACAGGTGACAGCTGAGGGTGCTCAGAAGAAGAAGGTGCAACATAGGAACTTATCAAACTCCACTAGCAATGTGTCTGATGAGCTGAAAGCTTTATCACAAAATCAGACACAGCTGGTTATGATGGTTCAACATCTGTTGGGTAGAGTTAACCAACTAGATTCTCCTATGTTGAAACCACAGAAAAGGAGGTCCAAGCCAAAGGACTCCTCTTCTACACCATCTTCTTCCTCTCAGGCTGTTGTTTCAAATAAACCTGTTAGTTTAACATCTATTGATGAGACCAGGCCCAAAACCAAAAAGTTTTGGGTCTCTAAAACTAACTAATTGTTTATTTTTGCAGGGTTCTTCAACATGCCAAAGTAGCATTTGGTATGTAGACAGTGGGGGATCTATGCACATGACTGGGAACAGCTCTCTTCTTCATGACTACTCTCAAGGAAAGAAGGATTTGTCTCTTTTGGCAATGATGCTAGGGGTTACATCATCGGTAAGGGCTTTGTCTCCAATGGAGAAATCAAATTTGATGATGTTAATCATGTGGAAAATCTCAAGTACAATCTCTTGAGTGTCAGTCAAATGTGTGATAAAGGCCATGTTGCCCTTTTCACCAGTCAAAACTGTAGGATTCTGTCATCCAAAGTTTTGCACTTGATTGACAAGGTGTTGGATGATCACACTCTCCTGAAAGCCAACAGGACAGGAAGAGTGTATGCCTTAGATCTTTCTAAGAAGATAGATCTCAAAGGCAATCCTTGCCTATTTTCCAAAGCCTCTTCTCAAGAATCTAAACTGTGGCACAGGAGGCTTGGTCATGTTAATCTCAAAAACATGAATCAGCTTACCCACAATAGTTTAGTCAGAGGCTTACCAATAAAGGAGTTCCACTGTGATGAAACCTGCACTGCTTGTTTAAAAGGAAAACAACACAAAGTTTCATTCCCTCCTATTGAAGCCCAAGTCCACTGCCTGCTTGCAATTACTGCATATGGATCTATTTGGTCCTGTGAGAGTAATGAGCATGGAAAAGAAGAATACTGTCTGGTAATTGTGGATGATTACTCCAGATTTGTATGGACTTTCTTTCTACATTCAAAGGATGAGGCTGCTCAGAAGATTATTCACTTTGTGCTGTATATTGAGAAGTAGTATTCCCTTCCAGTCAAGTGTATTAGGAGTGACAATGGAACTGAGTTCAGAAATCATACACTTGATGACTTCTATCTTTCAAAGGGAATCAAAAGGTAGTTCAGCATTCCAAGGACTCCAGAACAAAATGGAGTAGTGGAGAGAAAGAACAGGACTCTCATTGAAGCTGCAAGGTCCATGCTGGCTGACTCAGGTTTGCCACTGACCTTTTGGGCTGAAGCTGTCAACACAGCTTGTTATGTGCAAAATAGAGTTTTAGTAAATCAGAGGTTGATGAAGACTCCATATGAAGTTCTCCATCATTTGGCTCCTCTGATTTCATTTTTCAAAGCATTTGGGTGTCCCTGTTTTATTCTCAACACAAAGGATCAACTCCATAAATTTGATCCTAAGGTGGATGCAGGGTACTTTGTTGGTTATTCATCTACTTGCAAGGCATACAGAGTCTTCAACTGCAGAACAAAGATGGTTGAAGAAACTCTACATGTTAAGTTCAATGAATCTCCAAAGGACAAGATTCCACAAAGCCCTGTGGAGTTATTTGATTTGGACATACTGCAATATGTTCCTTATCAAACTCCTGCTATTGCTCCTGTCAACAGTTCACCACCTGGTGGTACTGCTGATGATGATGATGATTGCAGTACTCACCTCTTCAGGTTTAGTGATCAGCTGCCTGACTCAGCTAGACCTGATGTTCCTGTAGCTCCAGTAGCACCATCCACAACAAATGCTGATGAGATCTCTTCGAATTCAACTTCCTTTGAATTACCATCCACTGATTGGTTTCAAGGAAATGATTCACCATCACCATCTGTTGCTGCTGAGCCGGCTACAAACACTTGCACAGATCTCATTGTGTATCAAGATCTGAAGAATCACCCTCTGTCTCAAATCATTGGTGATATCACTGCTGGAGTATCAACAAGAAGTCAATTGTCAAATTTCTGCTTCTATGCTCTCTTCATCAGTCAGCAAGAGCCAAAGAATTATCATTGCTTTAAAGGACAATGGATGGGTTGATGCCATGCAGCTTGAGCTTCTTCAGTTCAAGAAACAGCAAGTGTGGGAACTGATTCCTCTACCTCCAGGTAAGTGTGCAATAGGCACTAAATGGGTGTTTAGGAACAAAACTGATGAAAATGGGCTTATTGTTAAGAACAAGGCCAGACTGGTTGTTCAGGGGTTTGCACAAGAAGAAGGTATTATTATGACGAAACCTTTGCCCCTGTAGCCAGACTGGAAGCAATTCGATTGTTTTTAGCTTATGCTGCTTATCAAAACCTTAAAGTTTTTCAAATGGATGTCAAAAGTGCATTTTTGTATGGAAAATTAAAGAAGAGTTTATGTATGTCAACCTCCAGGCTTTGAGGACAATAAACATCCTAATTGGGTGTATAAGCTTGATAAGGCTCTTTATGGGTTAAAACAAGCTCCCAGAGCCTGGTATGAGACATTATCAAACTTTCTTCTAGAAAAAAATTTCACTAGAGGCTCCATAGATAAGACTTTATTCATTAAGAAAGCTGGGCAGCATAATCTACTTGTTCAAATTTATGTAGATGATATCATTTTTGCATCCTCTGATCCAAAGTTGTGTGATGCCTTTACAAAGTTGATGCAACAGAAGTTTGAAATGAGTGCCATGGGAGAATTACAGTTCTTTCTGGGGTTGCAAATCAAACAAAAGGCTGATGGAATTTTCATTCATCAGTCCAAATATACAAAAGATCTTTTGCAAAAGTTTGATTTACAAAACTGTAAGCCTTGTTCTACTCCCATGTGCAGCACCACACAACTGGACACAGATCAGAAAGGTAAAGTGGTTGATGAAACACTTTACAGATGTATGATTGGGTCCTTGATGTATTTAACAGCTTCTAGACCAGATATTATGTTTGCTACATGTGTTTGTGCTAGATTTCAGGCTGCACCTAAAGAGTCTTATCTGATTGCAGTCAAGAGGATCTTTAGATATCTGCAAGGCACTCCATCTCTAGGTTTATGGTATTCTACCGGACATTCTGGTAAATTAGTTGCTTTTTCTGACAGTGACTATGCAGGGTGTAAGTTGACCAGGAAATCAACTTCCGGTGGATGTCAATTCCTAGGCAACTGCTTGATTTCTTGGCAGAGCAAGAAACAGACCTCAGTTGCTACATCAACTGCTGAAGCAGAGTACATTGCTGCTGCAAGTTGTACATCTCAGGTACTCTGGCTTCAAAACCAACTTTTGGATTATGGCATTACAGAGACTAAGACTCCATTGTTAATGGATAGTGCTTCAGCTCTTTGCATTGTCAAAAATCCAGTCCAGCACTCTAGGACCAAACATATAGAGATCAGACATCATTTTATAAGGGATTGTTTTGAAAAAGGCCCGATTGATCCTAAGTTTGTGCCTAGTGCTGATGAGCTTGCAGACATTTTTACTAAGCCTTGGATAGTTCAACTTTCCAAAACCTGGTGTTAAGGCTTGGTATGCTGCAACTAGAATAAGTGACAACTACTGATGATCTTAGTAATAAGTACTGATGATCATTAGTACCTATGTCACATATAAGTACTGATGAGCTCTTTTACCGTCAGTAGTTTTATAACTACTGAAGGCTAAATGTCTCACAAGTACTGAAGTACTTCATCTGTTCTAAACTACTGATGTAGTTACAACTACTGATGTAGTTACAACTACTGCAATCAGTAAAAACAGATAAGTACTGATGACCTATGAAACAACTGAAATCAGCCAAAAAGACTGATGAATGTGTTGTGGACAGTATGAAACAGCTGAAAAGCTAAGAATTGACGAAAACAGCTGAAGAGAACTTTCTCTTCAGTCGTTTGTACAACTGCTGTTTCATTTTAAACAACTGAAGCAAAACCACGTCTTCAGTAGTTTTATAACTACTGATGACTAATCCCAAGTCTTCAGTTGTTTACAACAGCTGATGACAAAACCATTGTCTTCAGTAGTTTCATAACTACTGATGACAAACACCAAGTCCTCAGTTGTTTCAATCATCTGAAGTCAAAACCACGGTCTTCAGTAGTTTTCTAAACTACTGATGCCTAACACCACGACTTCAGCTGTGTTCAACGTCTGAAAGGATAATACCATGTCAACGGTAGTTTAAAACTACTGATGACTAACACCACATCCTTCAGTCGTTCTCTTACCGTACCCTATATATATCCCTAACCTTAGCTCTCAATGCTTCATCTTCTTCAAACCTAACGTTCCTCTCCAAAACTTCCCTCTTCTCAATGGCGTCTATGCAAATTAAACGCGACACAACTGTGTTGCCTACCTCACTAAATCGCCCATCTGGACTAAGTTCGATACTGCTATCGATCTTATGGTTCAGTCCCAATACAACACAGCATTTCTTCTGAATCCCATATTACATGCCGAATCCTTGCACCTGACGTGCAGTCGCAGTACACGTAAAATTTAATCCAAATTACAACTCAAAGACAGTAGTAAAAAGGTATCGAACACAGGGAGTTTGTGGAATATGTGCTTATCTTATAGTTTTGTAGATTAACAATTGCCCTAAAATGTAAAAAATAATTATCAATAGTTGGATTGTCTTGGTTTAAAAACTAATAGTAACTAAGTAAATTGCAAATCAAAACGTACTTTTGTAACAGATTAAAGACAAGCAACCATCCTAGATTTCAGGTTTTAATCCACACATATGTTTATGCTTACTAGAAAGAACCACATAGACATGGTTCGTGATTGATTAGTTGTTTGTGATGAAGGAGAACTAAGTACTCGGATTGTAAAACGCGAGGTTGTTACTCGATGATCAATTGACAATTATCCAACCCTAATCCTTCCCATGATATCTCAACTGCCAATGGCACCAAGAACGTATGGTTTGGGTTAACATCAAACAACAATCAACAATTTACCAACACAAATTCCAATCACCATAATAACTCAAACAAACATTCAAAGTTATTATTCTAGAAATTCAAGCACAAACATAGTGTTTCAAAAGCAAACCTTACATCTAGGATGACCACCACAAGTTTAGCCAAGCATGGCTCGATACATCATCATCACGCACCGATTAATGTTCATACAAATCAAAAACATGAATCAATTGTTTAGAAATATTTGGAAACTCCGCCAGACAGCTAAAATCGCCCTTTTTCTCCCCCAAAAATCGTCAGATCTCAAGATGATCCCAAAAGGCTTCCCTAAAACGATTTTAAATGAGCAGTTACACTTTGTTCGTCACCTCTACCGTAACTTACGGTGGCCACCGTAAGTTACGGTAGCCATGAAACTGCTACGGTGGGAGTGTACTGCTTTACGGTGGGAAAACTCAACAAAATAGGGCTACCGTAACTTACGGTAGCTACCATAAGTTACGGTAGACCCTGATTATTTTGTTTCTTCTCTTCTTCTTTTTCACACACGTCCATTCCATGCTCGATATCATTTTATTCAATTTTAGCTCCTTAACATACCTGAAACATAAGCATTTGTAGTTATCTAATTCAAGATAATTACACTATTTAATGCGAGATAATTCATGTTTTAGCATTATAAAGGGTTGTCCTATGGACCACCCGTCACATCCCCACACTAACTTGTTGCTTGTCCCAAGCAACATATCAAATCATTTTTCAAACAAACGATCAACGTAAACCAAGCGTAAACATGTAACACTTCTACTAACCCTTTCTTAGCACCCAAAATAATACATCCCTCACTATGTTTCTCTCCTCTCGGCAACAAGTAAGCACTAGCATACATGAGCTAGACACACAAAAGGCAAACGGGCGGTTGCACAACTAAGCTTGTACCTAAATCAATTCTTCTCCTAACAAGTATCAACATGAATGCATATCAAAGGGACTTCAAGGTTGTAACGTGGCTAAGTGTACGGGTAGGAATGGAATATATATGAAGTGACGGAGACTTAACCTGGTCTTTTATTACACAATAAAATAAATAACTAACTACCAAACTAACTACTATGCATAAATAAAAAAAATAAAAAAAATTAAAAAATAAAAAAAAAAACTCAACTTCAATCTCTGTTTTTTTTTCTTCTTTGTTTTTCTCTTTTTTTTTTCATTTTTTTTTCTTTCATCGCTTTTTCCATTTTTTTTTCTTCTTTTTTTCTTTTTTAACAATAATCAAACACAAAATCTTCACGCAAACATTCAACATAACATTGAAAATAATTAAAAACAACTGAACAACTACTAACACTATAAGACCAGGTCAAGTTGGGTAAATTGTAGGTAACTGGCTGAAGGGTAACAAACGATAGTCTTTAAGGCACAAAGTTGGGTAACTAAGTGTCCAAACCCCCCCCCCTCTCGCAACCAAGCTCATATATATAATTTATGAGGTCTAACCCCCAAATCCCACACTCACACACATCAACAACAAGCTACCTAGATGCCCTTATTCTTTTCACATTCACGTCTCAACTACGGCCTCGAATCGTATTCAAGCACAAGTTCTAATGCACCCCCACCCATTGCCACTCTCACAAAAAAGAAATGTGTCATTTATCTACAAGTGTGGCTTCAACTCTCACCAAGAATGAAAATGATTAAAGGTTGCCGATGTATCATTCGGAGTTAATCCAAGGTGTTCAAATTCTCACAATGTTTAGCTTGATTACCAAAAAAAATGACTCCTTAAAAATTGAAAATTTCCCCCATCCCCACACTTGGGATACATTGTCCCCAAAGTATGGTTTTGGAAAGGATTGATCACTCCACTTCTACAATATTACCCTAAGCTTCGCATCTCTACCCACAGATTTCTTTTTGGTTTTTTTTATAATTTTTTTATGTTTTTTTTAAAATATCATCACACCACCACCCTCACAACCCAACAACACATCAATGCAAACTCCACCCATCCACCCACAAACCAACAACTATTCACAAAATGTACAAGAATAACACGACCTGACTAGTAGTAGCGCGGCTGAGGAGGCCCGAAGATAGAAGACATCATCTCATTCCAGTCTCCGAAAGCAAATGCACCACTACCACTTCCACCTTGTTGTGACTCATCTCGTTGTTGACGTGGATCCACCCACTGTGAATGATGGAGCGGCGGGGTCGGATACGATACACTTCCATCATACGGGGGTGGGGACGTATAATCCACCGGAGGTGGATCCACAACCACGGGCCGCCCTGCATGCCAGTCTGCATGCATCCTCCGAGCTTGATCATCTTCATACTGGTTATTAATCTCCACCTCATGGGAATACGCATGTGCACGATTCCATGATTCTTGACGATCAAAGTTATGCTTTAAGGCTCGCTCCATACTAGCACTCATCATCGTGTGTTGATCAAATAAAGTTCGTTCAGAGCCCGACCACGAATCAAAAATGGGTGCCGGAGGACGTTGGTTCTCGATAACTTCTTGCATAGTACCATCGTAAGCCCAGTTTGGCGTGTATGAACGCTCCGTGTAATCATAGAAAGCACTACCATGTCCTCTACCTGGACCCCCTTGACCCTCATGCACATTCTCACCATGAGGCTCATCCTCATAATCATCATCCCCACTCGGGGTCCTCTCCACTCTCTGGATCATCCTCTTCACCCGGTAAAAGTGCCCTTGCATCAACTTTCAGTACTCTCCATCTTTGACCCTCCGATTTAAGCTTGTGATATCTTTCCGACTGAGTGTAGGTCCAACCAATACCCATTTTTTTAATCTCCAGAGGCTTATGCCTCTTAAATGCTCCTTTATCCTCCGCAGTGATTGCTTTAAACTGTTTCAACAATCCCGTGATAATCCGGCAATACGGGATGATGTTCCTCCCCACTTTGTTACGACATATCCAAAGATGGTTCATAATTAAATACCGTATCGGAAATCGGGGCGACCCGTTAATCAATGAATAAAGGACTGGCACCTCCGAATACCTCACCTGTTCCTTATCTCCTCTTCGTGGAATGACATTCAAAATGCAGATTGACAGCAACAATTTGGCTTCAATCTTCAAGTTCCTCCGGTACAGAATGCCACTGTAGGTACCAGGCAAAAACAAGGCAGCCAACATGTCATTCCACCTTGGATGTTTCTCCGGTTTAATCAGTAGATCATCAAGGCTTGGAACCATGTAATCACGAGCGGGTAGACTGTCATATTTTGCTAACTTTCGGAGTGTCTCAAACGACATCTCCACCTTAATCCCATTAACCTCCCCGGTTAACTTCATCTGTGATGGCCTATCATATCTGTTGCATTTCAACGTTGCCATCCATTCTTGAATCTCGGTCATAAACAAATTCTTGTTATCCTTGTCAACAACCGAGTGCTGCCTCCCATCCTAAAGCGCGAAACCGGGCAAATACATTAAAGGGCCCGAACTCAACTTCTCTGACTTCCCTTTCACAGATAAATGCAGCAGCCTTATTCTTTAACCGGTTCATTCGGTCATGAAACAATACCGGTGCCACTTCTCCGGTTGATCCTCTAGGGGACCCGATTCCCACTTCGGTTTATTGCCTAAATCCAAATCCATCATCTCTTCCTCGTCGCTTTCACTATCATCTACCCTTCCTAAAATTGCCTCTACTTCGGTTGTTCTGGTTCTTTGCCCTTACCTCTAGACGAAGAAGAACTTGCTCCAATTCTTTCTTTAGTGCGTACCATTTTCCTACACACAAGGCAAACAACATAACCCACATAATAAATTAGACCTTTGTTTCCACAATATCCCCACACTTGCTTGTTACCATGATTGTAAGTGTTAAATGAACAATGAACAATGAATTTGTGCACTTGATTCTAACAAAAATTGGGCATGATGCCTCTACAATGTTATAATATCCATAAGTTCCCAACTTGCATCTCAATCTTACATCTACTACCATAACAATGATCCAATCACCATGTTACACAAATTTGAACAAGGAACAAACAAGTGTGTATGAACTAATAAAAGCAACAACCTTAATCTTCACAATGCACCATCAAAAGTAACAAAACAAGATCACATACCTTTGATTGATGATGTTAAAAGCCAAAAAGTACCAAAAGCTTGAAAACCCCCAAAATTTTCGAACTTAGGGTTTGAAGTTCGAACCAGAAAACTTCGTTTTTTCACAATTTTCTTCTCAAAATCAGAATCTACGTGAAATCCTAGTCAGGTTAGACCCAAAAATCACTTGATTTGGTTGAGATTTGAAGATTCTATGGAGGTTTGAAGTTTGAGAGAGTTTGGTTGTGGTTTGAAGTTACGGTAGGTAGGTTTTCAAACTTAAAATTTTTTTTTTAATATTTTTTTTTAAATTAATAATAGTTCTCTTAAAATTGGGAAATTTCAAATTCAACATGTTAAATATTACCCACCCCCTCGAAAAATCCCATGTTGACCTCAACATGAGCCTAGCACTAATTTTTACCCGAAAAAAAAAAAAAAAAAAACGAAAATTTACAATCAGACAAAACAAAACAAAACAAAAATAAAATAAATAAAAAAAATAAATATTTACACTACCCAAACCTGGGCCTCTCATTGTTGTTTCTCATCGATCGGGCGTAATATGTAGCCCGTATTGTCAAGCTCTACGTTGTTGATGTCGTTGCCTTCCAAGTATGGCTTCAATCGATGCCCATTCACCGTTTGTACCTTGTTAGTTTTCTCATCTTGGATTTCTACATCACCACACTTCCCAACTCGTCGAATAACGTACGGGCCCATCCACTTGCTTTTAAGCTTGCCTGCGAAAATCTTGAGCCTTGAGTTATACAACCAAACCTTTTGACCCTCCTCAAAAGACTTTTTCCTTAACTTGGCATCATGTACCCGTTTAAGTTTATCTTTGTAAGCCGATGCACACTCATATGCCTCATCTCTAATCTCCTCTAATTCATTCAATTGTAACTTCCTCACCTTTCCCGCTTCATCATAGCTCGCATTCACCGTCGTCACTGCCCAATGCGCTCGATGTGCTAATTCCATTGGCAAATGACAACCCTTCCCATACACCATCCGATAAGGGGTTGTGCCAATCGGAGTCTTGTAAGCCGTTCGATATGCCCACAACGCATCATCCAACTTACTCGACCAATCTTTCCTATCTGTTCTAACCGTCTTCATGAGAATTTCTTTGATTTGACGGTTAGACACTTCAACTTGTCCACTCGTTTGCGGATGGTAAGGTGTAGCAATCCGATGATTCACACTATATCTCTTTAATAATTTTCCAAAGTTGAAGTTCTTGAAATGCGAGCCACCATCACTTATGATAACTCTTGGAATGCCAAAACGAGAGAAAATGTTTGATTGAACGAATTTACAAACAACCGATCGTTTGTTCTTGTTGCAATCGCTTCAATCCACTTAGAGACATAATCCACCGCTACTAAAATGTATAAGAAACCATTAGAGTTTGGGAAAGGACCCATGAAGTCGATGCCCCAAACATCGAAAATTTCAACAACCAAGATTGGTTGTAGGGGCATTTCATCCCTCTTTGAGATACTTCCCATCCTTTGGCAATTTACACAATTCCGGGCAAACTCACAAGCATCCTTGAAAATAGTGGGCCAATAGAACCCACATGATAACACCCGATAGCCGGTCTTGTGTCCACTAAAGTGCCCTCCACACGCGGATGAATGGGCATGGGTAAGCACTTCTTTCACTTCCGTTTCGGGCACACATCTTCTAATCACTTGATCGGGTCCAATCTTGAAAAGATCCGGTTCATCCCAAATGTATTGCTTCACTTGGACCATAAATTGTTGTCTTCTTTTCTTGGTCCAATGATCCGGAATGACCCCCGTGGCTAGGTAATTAACATAATGGGCGAACCACGGTGCATGAATAGTTGAAATCGACATCAATTGCTCATCGGGTAATCTTTCATTTATCTCTCCAAAATCATCATCATTATCCACCGCAATTCGGGATAAATGATCCGCCTCTACGTTTTCACTTCCCTTCTTGTCCCGAATTTCCAAATCAAACTCTTGTAACAGAAGGACCCACCGAATCAAGCGTGGCTTGGCATCTTTCTTCTCCATCAAGTAACGAACCGCACTATGATCCGAATATACCACCACTTTGCTCCCCCAAATATACGAACGAAACTTATCCAAAGCATACACCACCGCTAACAATTCTTTTTCGGTTGTGGTGTAATTGAGTTGCGCTTCGGATAAAGTCTTGCTCGCATAATAGATCACCACCGGTTTCTTGTCAACTCTTTGACCTAAAACCGCTCTGATTGTCGTGTCACTTGCATCACACATAATCTCAAATGGCTTTGACCAATCTGGCGGTTGCAAAATAGGAGCCTTGACCAAGTGTTCCTTCAAAACATAAACGCTTGCAAACATTCATTAGTAAAATCAAATGGAACATCCTTCAATAACAAATTACATAAAGGTTTTGTAATGACACTAAAACCTTTAATAAATCGTCTATAAAAACCAGCATGCCCCAAAAATGACCTTACTCCCTTAACATTTTTCGGTGGTGGCAATGATGAAATAACCCGAATTTTTGCCTTATCCACCTCCATACCTCTCTCCGAAATCACGTGACCCAACACAATTCCTCTTGCACCATGAAATGGCTTTTCTCCCAACTTAGCACCAAATTTTTCTCAACACATCTTTTTAAAACTTTTTGTAATTCGTTGAGACAAGATTCAAAACTAGTGCCAAATATTGAAAAATCATCCATAAACACTTCAAGCGACTCTCCAACCATGTCCGAGAAGATGCTCATCATACATCGTTGGAAAGTAGCCGGTGCATTACACAAGCCGAATGGCATCCGCCTGAAAGCAAAAGTACCATATGGACAAGTGAAGGTGGTTTTGTGTTGGTCATCCGGGTGAATTGCAATTTGGTTATAACCCGAATACCCATCTAAGAAACAATAGTATTTTTGACCGATAATTTTTCAATAATTTGGTCAATAAAAGGAAGTGGGAAATGATCCTTAGAAGTGGCGGCATTCAATTTGCGGTAGTCAATGCACACTCGCCACCCGGTTACGGGTCGAGTTGCTATTTGTTCACCATTTTCATCTTTGACTACTTGAATGCCGGACTTCTTAGGTACCACTTGAGTAGGACTTACCCAAGAGCTATCCGAAATTGGGTAAATAATTCCCGCATCTAACCATTTAATTACCTCCTTTTTAACTACCTCCCTTAAATTCGGATTCAACCTCCTTTGTGCTTCTCTTGTGGGCTTTGCATCTTCATTGGTAATAATCTTGTGCATCACAATTGATGGACTAATTCCTTTGAGATCGGCAATCGTCCACCCAATAGCCCCTTTGTTCTCTTTCAACACTTTCAACAAAGCTTGCACTTGAGCCATCTCCAAATTAGAGGCAATGATGACCGGTAATGTATCATCATCCCCTAGAAAAGCATACTTTAAGTGGCTTGGCAAGTCTTTAAGCTCCACCTTTGGTGGCACCTCCAATGATGGTTTGGTTCCCGAATCAACTCCCACCGGTAAGCTCTCAAATTGATGAGTCCATGGTGGTCTTCCTTCCTTCAATGCCATAGCATCTTGCTTCACCTCTTCAACCCTTATCGCACAAGCATGTACCTGTTTAGAAAAATCACACATACAAACGTCTATGCTATCCTCTTCATACTCATGAGGGTTGCATCCATCAATCAAATCTGCCATGAAACACTCATCAACACCAATAGCATTAGAAATGTTAGTAAAAACATTTAAACGCATTTTCCGGTTTCCAAAGGTAATATCAACCGTACCAAACCTACAATCAATCACCGCATGAGCGGTACTCAAAAATGGTCGACCCAAGATGACATTTTGTGGTTGTCTTGGGTCCGCAGTTGAATAGTCCAAAACTAAGAAATCAACCGGGTAATAGAACTCATCAATTTTAACAATGACATTTTTAACCATCCCTCGGGGTAACTTATGAGACAAATCGGCTAAAACAACCGTTGTCTCCACCCATGCCAATGGACCAAAATCATATTGGTCATATAAGCCCCCCGGTAAAATGCTCACCCCGGCTCCAAGATCTAGCAATGCCTTTGCCATTTTAAAATTACCAACTTGAATGTCTATCAAAGGCGTGCCCGGATCTTGAAGCTTAGGTGGAAGCTCCCCATTCAAAACCGCACTCACTTGACCGGTAACATTTACCCGCTTAGGCACTTTTTTCTTTTCTTGCCTCTTTTGTGTGCACAATTCTTTTAAAAATTTTGCATAGGCGGGTATTTGCTTTATTGCATCAAGTAATGGAAGATTAATTTTAACTTGTTTAAACATGTCCCACATTTCTTCTTTTTGGGGACCCCTTGATACAAAAAGTTTTTCTTACCCGGGTCAAGTAGAGCCGAAGGAAAAGGAATTTGATTCGGCTCACTTTCATTTTGCTCATTTTTATTAATCACTCTTTTACTACTCTCACCCACTTCCGGTTTTTTAACATTTGAATCATTTTTTAAAACCGGTGAACTCTCTCCTCATCACTCTCATTACCCGTTATGTCTTCAACTACCCCCTCGATTTAAACGGGAGAAGATGATGTTTTATATTCTTTTCCATTTCTCAAAACACTAACATGGTTAATAGGAATATTACGAGAAGAACTGTGAGAGGGATTTACCTTGGTGTCACTCGGAAGTTGCCCTTTATTCTTCTTGAGGTTCGCCACATCCGTTGCAAGTTGCCCCATTTGATTGGTCAATGATTGAATGGCTTTGTCTCGAATTTCATCTTTTTGAGCTCTAGCATCATCCAATTGATTCCTCTTTTGCATCTCCTGTTGCATGGACTTTAGCATCTCCATCACTTCATTACCTCCACTTGATGAAGATTGATTTGCCTCATTTCCTTGGTCATTTCCGATGGTTGAAAAGGCTTTTGGTATCCTTGATTGTTTCCCCCTCTAAAATTTCCTTGAGAATTGTGATATTGTTGACGAGGAACAAAGTTACCTTGAGGCTTCCCTTGGAAATTTGGGTTAGATTGATTGGCTGAATTCCCATAACTAAAATTCGGGTGATTCCTCAAACCCGGATGATAGGTATTTGAATTCATATTGTAATTTCTTCCACTAAACCCTTGACCTTGAATAGCATTCACTTCCTCCACTTGTTCAAAACTTGATTTGTAGCTTGTACATTACCATCATCCACCGCATGAACTGGAGCTCGTGTAATGACCGGTCGTGTGCTCGTCTGATGATTGAGCCTTCCTCTTTGATGTAACCGCCATTTGTTCCAAAAATGCCCAATCATCTTGCTCATAATTTGTACCAAATGTACCATTTGTGATAGACATCAGATCCCGGACATCTTCAGAATGAAGCCCCTCATGAAAAGCATTTAACAACTCCCATAACTCAATTCCATGGTGAGGACAATTTTTGATCATCAAGTTAAACCGCTCGAAAGCCTCATGAAACATTTCACCTTGTTGTGTTGGAAGCTTCTCAAGCTTCTCCTAGCATCATTAGTCTTTTGAGCTGTGAAAAACTCTTCCAAAAATCTTTGTTGCATCTCAGCCCATGTGTAAATTGAAGCGGATGGCAAAGTGTAGAACCACCTCTTTGCCTTATCTTCCAATGAAAACTGAAATAACACCAATTTAACATCATCCGCAGAAAATCCTTGACCACCAATTGTGTTGCAAATTAGTCATAAGCTTCCAAATGAAAATAAGGTTCTTCCGTTGCTAACCCCTTGTACTTTGGCAAACTTTGAAGTGAATTTGTTCGGACTTCAAACGTTCTCCCTTGATTGTTTTGAGGTATGACCACTGGTGAAGGATTATTTGTGATGATTGGACGGAAGTGTGCCTCAATACCCCTAGCAGCGTCCCAATTATGCCTTCGTGGGACACCAACCTAACTCTTGGTCGCTGAGGGCCCATTGGTCTTTGAACTTGTGGTCCTGTAGGCACGAATTGCTGAAACAGTGGTTGAAAGATTGCCCCCCCATGTTGTGGATGAATCTGCCCTTGAAAGTGTGGCCCATGTGGCCTCACTTGGGGGTGTATTTGTTGTGGCACAATTTGCTGCTGCACAACTTGTGGTTGTGGTCTCCCATATCCTTGCATATCTTGTCCATGACTGTAAGCATAATTTCCGTGATCAGCATTTCCTTCATACGTGAATCCTTCTTCCTCGTATCTCCCAAATTCATCACCATAACCACTATCAACACCCGCTCCTCCTGCTCCCGAGGTTTGTACAACCTGCGGTTGTTGGTATTGTGCATCCGTTTGCACTTGAGAGGTTGGTGGAATGTGAAATATGGATGGGTTGGGTTGATATGGTTGTGGTGGTGGTACCGGTTTAGATGATGATGATGATTGACCGGTTGTTGGGAAGAAATATGAAAAGGGCGGAATGGGTGCTGAAGGGTCAAAACTAAAGGTATGTTCGGATTGGGTACTTGTAGGTAATGGGGTATGGGTTGGTTTAGTCTCAGGTGGTAATGTAGGATTGGGTAAAGGTTTGGATGGTGTTGTTTGACCAGTAGGAGGAGATGGTGAAGGCGGATCCATTGTGTTCCGTGGTGGAACGGGAGATGTAGATGCTATTGGTGAACCACTGATTTTGTTTTGTCGATGTAACACCGGTTTCTACGAGCAGCTCTTTCAATTTCTGGATCAAACACTAATGGTGATGATGAACGTGACTTCCTGGTATGCATACACCTGTAACACCTGCACTACACACACAACCAGCGTAACACCGAAAATAACAAAGCAAAACCACTAAACAAACACACGTTGCGCACTACTCCCCGGCAACGGCGCCAAAATTGACGTGCAGTCGCAGTACACGTAAAATTTAATCCAAATTACAACTCAAAGACAGTAGTAAAAAGGTATCGAACACAGGGAGTTTGTGGAATATGTGCTTATCTTATAGTTTTGTAGATTAACAATTGCCCTAAAATGTAAAAACTAATTATCAATAGTTGGATTGTCTTGGTTTAAAAACTAATAGTAACTAAGTAAATTGCAAATCAAAACGTACTTTTGTAACAGATTAAAGACAAGCAACCATCCTAGATTTCAGGTTTTAATCCACACATATGTTTATGCTTACTAGAAAGAACCACATAGACATGGTTCGTGATTGATTAGTTGTTTGTGATGAAGGAGAACTAAGTACTCGGATTGTAAAACGCGAGGTTGTTACTCGATGATCAATTGACAATTATCCAACCCTAATCCTTCCCATGATATCTCAACTGCCAATGGCACCAAGAACGTATGGTTTGGGTTAACATCAAACAACAATCAACAATTTACCAACAAATATCCAATCACCATAATAACTCAAACAAACATTCAAAGTTATTATTCTAGAAATTCAAGCACAAACATAGTGTTTCAAAAGCAAACCTTACATCTAGGATGACCACCACAAGTTTAGCCAAGCATGGCTCGATACATCATCATCACGCACCGATTAATGTTCATACAAATCAAAAACATGAATCAATTGTTTAGAAATATTTGGAACTCCCGCCAGACAGCTAAAATCGCCCTTTTTCTCCCCCAAAAATCGTCAGAT
This sequence comes from Flaveria trinervia, assembly GCA_025506515.1. NCBI lineage: Eukaryota > Viridiplantae > Streptophyta > Magnoliopsida > Asterales > Asteraceae > Flaveria > Flaveria trinervia. The sequence continues at coordinate 14,787,864 of CM046447.1, read as the reverse complement.
CTCAAGATGATCCCAAAAGGCTTCCCTAAAACGATTTTAAATGAGCAGTTACACTTTGTTCGTCACCTCTACCGTAACTTACGGTGGCCACCGTAAGTTACGGTAGCCATGAAACTGCTACGGTGGGAGTGTACTGCTTTACGGTGGGAAAACTCAACAAAATAGGGCTACCGTAACTTACGGTAGCTACCATAAGTTACGGTAGACCCTGATTATTTTGTTTCTTCTCTTCTTCTTTTTCACACACGTCCATTCCATGCTCGATATCATTTTATTCAATTTTAGCTCCTTAACATACCTGAAACATAAGCATTTGTAGTTATCTAATTCAAGATAATTACACTATTTAATGCGAGATAATTCATGTTTTAGCATTATAAAGGGTTGTCCTATGGACCACCCGTCACATCCCCACACTAACTCGTTGCTTGTCCCAAGCAACATATAAATCATTTTTCAAACAAACGATCAACGTAACCCAAGCGTAAACATGTAACACTTCTACTAACCCTTTCTTAGCACCCAAAATAATACATCCTCACTATGTTTCTCTCCTCTCGGCAACAAGTAAGCACTAGCATACATGAGCTAGACACAAAAAGGCAAACGGGCGGTTGCACAACTATAAGCTTGTACCTAAATCAATTCTTCTCCTAACAAGTATCAACATGAATGCATATCAAAGGGACTTCAAGGTTGTAACGTGGCTAAGTGTACGGGTAGGAAATGGAATATATATGAAGTGACGGAGACTTAACCTGGTCTTTTATTACACAATAAAATAAATAACTAACTACCAAACCTAACTACTATGCATAAATAAAAAAAATAAAAAAATAAAAAAAAAAATAAAAAAAAAAACTCAACTTCAATCTTTGTTTTTTTTTTCTTCTTTGTTTTTCTCTTTTTTTTCATATTTTTTTCTTTCATCGCTTTTTCCATTTTTTTCTTCTTTTTTTTTTCTTTTTTAACAATAATCAAACACCAAATCTTCACGCAAACATTCAACATAACATTGAAAATAATTAAAAACAACTGAACAACCACTAACACTATAAGACCAGGTCAAGTTGGGTAAATTTGTAGGTAACTGGCTGAAGGGTAACAAACGATAGTCTTTAAGGCACAAAGTTGGGTAACTAAGTGTCCAAACCCCCGCCCCTCTCGCAACCAAGCTCATATATATAATTTATGAGGTCTAACCCCCAAATCCACACTCACACACATCAACAACAAGGCTACCTAGATGCCCTTATTCTTTTCACATTCACGTCTCAACTACGGCCTCGAATCGTATTCAAGCACAAGTTCTAATGCACCCCCCACCATTGCCACTCTCACAAAAAAGAAATGTGTCATTATCTACAAGTGTGGCTTCAACTCTCACCAAGAATGAAAATGATTAAAGGTTGCCGATGTATCATTCGGAGTTAATCCAAGGTGTTCAATTCTCACAATGTTTAGCTTGATACCAAAAAAAATGACTCCTTAAAAATTGAAAATTTCCCCCATCCCCACACTTGGGATACATTGTCCCCAAAGTATGGTTTTGGAAAGGATTGATCACTCCACTTCTACAATATTACCCTAAGCTTCGCATCTCTACCCACAGATTTCTTTTTGGTTTTTTTTTTATAATTTTTTTATGTTTTTTTTAAAAATCATCACACCACCACCTCCCAAACCCAACAACACATCAATGCAAACTCCACCCAAGGACGTCGTCTTGGGATCAAATGTCGACAACAAAATGGCAGCAGGTAATGTATTCTATTCTTGAGCAACAACCACTTAATTTTTCTGAAATAATATTTTTAGAGCTCAAGGATATGGCTCAAAAACTAACTGCCAACCGTGGATACTATATCCACGGTTCATAATAGCCATCATTACAAACCAGCTTAATGCTGAGGGACTTGTTGGCTGGGAGTCCCTGCTACGGCTGTTCTGCCGGAAGTATACTCCGGCACAACTCTGACCGGACACTCAAAATGGCTACCAAGCTGCGAAAACCCACGCAGCTGGAACCACAGCCACCACCTCCAAATCCAAAGTCCCCACCAAACCCACCAAAAGAAACCAAAACGGCTACTCAGGGAATTGAGTCCCCTGAGGATGCCCCTGCAACAACAACACAGGATATATCCACTAGTCCAAACCCCCTAGTGGATACAATGACTCTTCCAGCCATAGCTGCTCAGGCTTCCTCTCAACAGGAGCCTGCAGCAACCACACAAGGGGTACCTACATATCTGGGATCTTCCTCACTTGAGGAGATTTCCATTGAAGAGCACCAACCTCCCCAGGTGCACACTGCTTCTATCCCTTCACCCCAAACAACCGCCCCTCACAGCCCAACTTTAATTGTTGCACAAGTGCTGACTCAACTGCACTCCTCACCCCCTCCCCAGAAACCACTTACTACTGGGAATACCTCTACAATTGAGGGGGAGGAACACAATGCACTTGAGAACCCACAGCACAGGGGTTTACCACTTCTATCTCCTGGTGTAGACAAGGAGCTTAGAATATCTAGTGAGGCTGCCACCTCCTCTGACTCAGCACATGATCAGAGTGAGGAGGCTGGTAACATTGCTCAGACCTCACAGAGGCAACAGCTGATGATGGACACTGTCCTGAGGTGGAAGTCCCCAGTACCAAGCACAAGGGGCACATGCACCAACTGGTCTACACCCAGTGCATGTAAACTGTTCTAAGCAGGAGGTCAGATGATTCAGTTTCGGCTGATGATGACCTGGGCTTTTTCTATGATGTTCTTGCCCAGAACACAATCCTTGAAGAGAAAGTCAGTAGGCTGCAAAACCTACTTGACCAACTCTCACAAGGAGAAAGACCATCTGCCTCTACCCACCCACAGATGGCACCTTCACTTGAAGGTTTCCCAAACACGAGCCATTCCAAACTCAACCACCTGCCTCTGCTTCAGGCCTACTTCTCAGGAACAGAACCCTCCTGAGCAAATAGGTGCTGTACTTCAAAATTCCCTCCCTCTCATCACACCCATAATCACTGATATTGTGACTAAAGCCATTGATGAGAGGCTTTCCTCAACTTTACAGCCCTTGGTTGATGCTGCTGTCCAAAAGACTCTTTCTTGCGGTACAACCCCTTCCTCCAATGCAACCAAAAAGGGGGAGAGTACTGCAGTGAAAGAAAAGAAGAGGAAAAGAACAGAGGAGAAGAAGGAAGAGAAGCAAGCCCAAGAGGAGGAGAAAGAAAAGCAACCTCTGCTCACTTACAAGCGAAAGAGAAGTGCTGATGATCACACTGCTGAAGACAAATCCTTGGAGGAGCTGGTCAAAGAAGCTGACACTACACACAGCCGATCCATGGATAAAATAATTGAACAACTCTTCAGGCAGGGGTTTGACACAGCCACACTGGATAGTGAGATCAGAAGGTTGGAAGTGCAAGAGATACAAACCCGATGGGCAGGGTATGATGCTCTGAGAAAGAGAGATTGGAAATAATGATCCGCTTCATTGCAAAATATTTAGGAAGATCGTTAGTGGAGATTCGCGCATGGACAGGGACAGCATTCTGGCTATAGCCACCAGAATCTGTCTGTCTGAGCAATTCAACAAAGGGATTATTGTGGAAGCCCTGATGATGCGGCTGGGGCTGGTAAAAGGTTAGAGATGGCTAACACAAAGGCGAAACTAACTACAAAGATGTTGGATCAACCTTCCCTTCCACCCACTCAAACAGATCCTATCCCTCAAATCTCCCAACCAATCTCTAAGCCAAAATCCAAACATCCTCATTCTTCAAAACCAATTCCTTCACCAACACACCATCATCCAGTGATGTACCCAGGAGGAGGAGAAGGGTGCTGAGATGGAAGAAGAAGAAGAAGAAGAAGAGGAGGAGGATGAAGATGATAGTCTGCCACTCTCTGCTGTTCTGAAGCTACCAAAACCCCGAAGTCAACCCATGATCACACCTGACTCTCAAAGGGAAATGGTCAGAGTCAAGATAGAAGAAGAAGAACAGCAGAAACAGCACGATGAGCAACTGTTGAAGATGGTTGACAAGGAATTTCCTCAGTCATCATCTATTCAAGCCATGAAAGGGTATGCTCAAAGGCTGTACACTCTCAGGCACACCTTTCAGTATCAGAAGGAGAGAGTGAGAGTATGGCCAGACCCCAGGGTGAGTTCTAGAATCCATAAAAGAACTATCCCACACAGATACAACGGCCAGGTACGAAAAACAATAGAGTCTACCATCATGTTGGCCGTTGTAGTCTCACCTTGGGAAATCATTGATGAATTCAAGAAAGCTCACCAAGCAAAGAAGACCCCTCAAGCTTTACTAGAAAACAAGATGATAAAGAAGGGGTGCTATATAAGAAGCTTGAAGACATACAGAAGAATGAACTCTAGTTACTCCTTGAAGGCAACCATCCTGATGAATTTGTATATAGGGAGGTAACTACGGTGGAGCTGAAAAATGGCAGGACCATGAAGTACTTATCAGAGTACTATGGTCCAGAGTTCTTCTTCGAAGGAGGAGCAGAAGAACTCTCTCAGGAGGAACAAGTTGTTCTCCTTGAGGCCTATGTCGTGAGTCATACAGACTCATTATGGGGAAGTAAATCTCATGAATGGGATAACAACTCTGTGTCCAGTTCCCCAAAACAGAGTTCCCATTCATACTCTGCCAAACAAATATTGAGATTTCTTCCCAGGCCGGAGCTTACATGGGTCATCTTCTCTACTGATCAAGAAGGAAAAGACCAACATTTTGCCATCAATAAGTGGGAGAATAAATAGTTAGAGGTTTTGGCTGCATTGGTTCAGGGGGAGTTTGTTGGACCAAAAGAACAAATGAGCCAAGATCAGAAAACCTCTAATTCCCACATGGTATCACAACAACTGCTGAAAGCCTCATCAGCAGTTTGACAAGTGCTGAAGACTTCAAACAGCCGAAGATCAAGTGCTGAAGACCTCAACAGCTGAAGAACTAAAGTGCTGAAGTACAACAGCTGAAGAACACAAGTGCTGAAGCTGAAAGACCAAAGTACTGAAGTACAACAGCTGAAGAGTTTACAAGTGCTGAAGATCAACAACTGATGTACAAAGTCTGAAGACAAAGACTGAAGACATCAGCTGATGATATCTACTGAAGTCATCAGCTGATGAAACACCTGAAGGTCAAAGTCTGAAGATCAAGTACTGAAGCCTCAGTAGTTTGTCACAACTGCTGAAGAGTACTTCTTCAGTAGTTGTGATATCAGTAGTTTTATTTTTCTAGTTTCAGTAGTTTTATGCTTCAGTAGTTTTGTAAAACGACTGAAGAGCTTGTTCTTCAGTCGTTGTAGTTTCAGTAGTTTTATATTTTGTACTTAACACTCTGATATGTTCTCAGTAGTTGTGAACATTTCAATAGTTTGTTAAGAGTTAGTTATTTTTGTATTAGATCTGCCAGTTGTCACTTTCCGTGATAACAGCAGTGATTGTTGCACTCTATATAAGGAGTGACAACCTATTGTAATGATAGAGATGAATGAATGGAATGAACGAATGATTGATTAGAAATATTCTACATCTATAAACATTCCTTGAAATCAGAATATATATTCTCTCCCTATAACCGTATGCGCTCTTAATGCATACAAGTATCGATTGCTTGCTACATTTGTCTAATTCCTGTTTGTATTCCGCTGCTTTGAATCCTAATACATCAAACTTGTGATCACTGATCCTGTCAAATTCACATATAAACCTAATGGTTTCCCCCTCTTTCTATCATCTTCATCTTTCCTCCAAACCTAAACCCCAAATTTCTCTCTAAAATTGCTTTCATTCTTCTTTCTTCATCCTTAAGCTTTCTCATAATGGCCAACCTTAACCGTAGAAATGATCCGGATTTCTCCATGCAGTTACATAGGCAACACAATCAAGTTGCTCTGTTACACTATGAGAAAGATCCACATTTCTTAGAGGTTTTCCATTTCTTAGTTCTATCCAACTACTTCACCTCCCTTACCATTGATCCTACTCTCTATGAGGATCATCTGTCTGAATTGTGGAAGACCTGCCAAGAGGTTGTTATGGATGGGGAGAAGGCACTATCTGCCACAGTGCAGAGGAGAACAGTCTTCATCACTCCGACCATCATCAACACTCATCTGCAGCTGCATGATGAAGAAGGTGAGGTGTTCTTCCCCAAAGAAGTTGTTAACCACTCCTTTGTGAAGGTGGGCTATGAGGGAGACTTCTCTGTCAAGACCTTTAGGAAAGGGAAGGTCTCATCCAAATGGGAATTCCTGCACCATATGGTTATCCATAGCTTGTCAAACAAGCATGGTGGATGGGACCAGATTCCTGAAGATCTCTCCTTCATTGTCCATGGGATGGTTCAGGGAGTCAAGTTCAGGTACTCTTATACAAATTTGCTTGCAAACTTAGACTCCTTAGAATACTACATGTTTCCTAGATATGTTCAATACATTCTTAACTATGAACTTGGCTCCCAGTTAAAGGAAACATGTAATGTTCTTAAACTAGGACAGATGAAGCCTGGCATCTTTAAAATCTTAAGAAAGCCCACTATTGGCTTATCTGGGGTAGAAACAACCCTTGTTCTAAAAATGTTAGAGCTCATTGCTCAAGGTGACAACCTAGCAGCACTAGCTAGTGTTGAACTCACATCTTCTACATCCTAACTATCTCAACAGCCACAAATCACCCTCACCTACCAAAGAAAACACAAACGAACCCCTACTTAGACTATTCAGTCTGTGCAGGACCCTATATACTCACCCACACAGGAAGAAGTGGACACTTGAGCTCCCACTTCTCTAAGGAGCAAACCACTCCCATTACTTCAAGGATCAGTGCTGAGGTTCCTCATACTTAGCCTGACGAGCTCACAAGCCGAAATGCCTTAAGCCGTCACTCTAAGTCTCAACACTCAAGTGATCAACCTTCAGGGGACAAGTACCATCCCTATCCTTTAGACTTAAACCAAACCATTCTTGACCTTGACTTCTATTCTAATGAAGACTTAGGTTTCAGTGAGTACCATGACTCTTTCTTCTTTCCCACTTCTCAAAGAGAGATGAGTGCTCCTGAGTCTCCTCTGTCCAGCCCATATCAGTCACCTATTACTGAGGTGGATACTCCTACATCTGTTCAGGATATCCATATGAAAGAGGCTCTCACTTTTGCAAGTGATTACATCATTCAGACCTCAACCATGGCAACTCACCCCACTACACTTCAACTAAGACTGTCAGCAAGTACAGGAAATCTAGCAGCCAAGAACCTGAAGCTAGTGGTGAGAGAGAGGACTTTGGTCCGATCATCTCATCCCCCAATGATTCTTCTGATGAAGATGAGGGGAATTTGAGACTAAAGGTGCAAAAACTGTCACAAACATGCACCTATTTAGTCTCCAAGGTCAGTCATCTTGAAACTCAAGTAACTACCTTGCAAAACAAGTCAATGATCAACAACTTGAGATTTCTCATCTCAGGGAACAACTAGCTGGGAGACCTTTAAGAGGAGCTCAACCATGACCACAAGAACCTGTGAGTGTGATTGACCTAACTCCTAGCTCACCTATGCAAGAGTGTGATGCTACCAAAAAGAGGGAGAAAGTCATTACGGTCAAAGAACCTGGGAGTTCTTCAGGGAGTATGGACATTGAGGGCTCACCATCCTCACTTGCAATTGTGCATACTCAGCAACTTCCTTAAGTTCACATTGATGTGGACTCCATAGACTCCTACATTCAAAGTATGTTTAAGGAAGGAATACCAAGAACAATGTCATCTCCACCAACTTCAAATCACATCATTGGGTGGATGTATGAAAACAACAGAAAAGCCCTCATTATTCTTAGAGTTCAAGGACATCAAGAGGTCTTCAATTTTTAGACCTTGAACTTCTATGAAATTCTGGATTTAGTCAACATGTCAATCAAGAAAAGCTGGCTTAAAGAATCCAAGACAGGATCACTACAGAGTTCAACTATAGAAGGATACTAAGGCAATCAGGTAATGCCATCGGTTAACTGGATGTTCAGGCAGACCTTAAGATTAACTTCATAGGGTAAACCATGACTGAAGACCTAGTGGTAGAACCTGAGAGCCTTGTCTCATCATCAACTGCTGCAGTGATTCATACCTCTTTTGAGACACCTACTGGTGAAGGTGCATCTTAACCTCTCTCTGGCCAGAGCTTGGAAGCTACACCAAGCAATGAAGGCCAAAGCTCTCTCCACCCTGAGTCACAAAGGTCTGTGAGTGACAAAGGGAAAAGAAAATGACTTTTGAAGAGATTGAGGAGGAGGAGAGAGAGAGGAAAAGGAGGCTAAGGGGAGAAGGTTCCTCTACTAGTCTGCAAGGCTCATGGAGTCTGCTATCAGGGCTGCCCCCAGACCAAACACTCAAAATGATGAGTTGAGGGCAGTCAGGATCAACTACCAGCAGACCAGGAACTACGACATAGATAATATTATTTCTCTCCCTTTAGATGAGTTGAATGAACTGGATGACAAGGAATTGTCAAAAGAAAGAAAGGAGGCAGAGGATGCAAAGCTACTTTTTCAGATCAAAGAAGAAAGAAGAAAGAAAAAAGTATACAAGCATGTGCCTTCTCTCTCCCCAGTTCAAGAAAGTCCTGTGCAAGAGGATGTGATGCCACAAGAACCTCAGGTAGACAAAGAAAAAGATAGGATCAACATGATCAACTACCAGAGTGCCACATGCCTCTATCAGGCTGGTGCACTTCTTCCCTTACCCTTTTACTATATTGAGTTTGAGTAGCTTAAACAACTTGAACTTGAGATAGTCAAAGAGAGAAAGATCACCAAAAGGAAGTTAAGGGAAGAGGCTGCAAAGTCAAGAGCCACCGTCCAGAAGAGTATGAAGAAGTCTGCTGATAGGCAGAGGATGATGAGCTTCTTGAAGCTGTATGGATTATCCAGAAGGAGACTTGGTCCTATGTCTCTGTCCACCATGGATGAGCATATTAGAGTGATCAAGAAGAAGATTCAAAGAGGTGAACTTGTTGACTTACACTCCCCACCAAGTCAGGTCCCTCAGGAAGTAGAGATTAAGGTTGAACCATTCGAGACAACACAACCTGGATCTCTTGCTGAACCTCAGCAAGCTTCCAATTCTGATTCACAGTAGGGTTCTGTCCCTCTTAATCTGCCCCTGTGAGAGAGGAAAACCCAACTGAGAAAGACAAAGAAGATTAATCAAGTGTTGTAGGCCAGTCTTCTCAGTTAAAACGTTCAAAGAGGAGAAAAAGGATGGCTTCCAAACCAAAGCCAATGAAGAAGAAGAAAGAAGCATCCATCTCCAAACCTCAGGATGAGTCAGAACATCCAGAGGATGTGAAAATAGAGGATGCTACACCAAATCCAATTCAAATAGCTTCTCTAGCATCAGGAAGACCCATCTTGTCTTGGACATACCCATCGTGTATTGAAAACATTTACACATGGCAAGATATGTTTACTCTGCCTCTACATGATCTCTTTGACATGAAAAGACATTTTAAGAGTCTGAGTGATCCTGATCATCTCATGAAGAAAGGAATGGTCATTATCCTGATGAGGACTGTCAATATCTTAAGTCTTCAAGTGTTTTGGTAGCATCAGCCTAGGGGAGTTTGTAAGGATTAAATATAAAGGTTGATGCAACCTAAACACCTAAAGTCTCTCCTGCATGCATGCACAAGTGTACTAAAGTAGAATGCTTCAAAAGTTTCACACTAGCATAAAAAATATTCAAAGTGTGATCTTCCAAAGCCAAGACCAACATCTTCCGGAGCCAAAGATGAAGTCTTCCAAAACCAAATCTGAAGTCTTCCGAAGCTTCAAAGACAAAGTCTTCTGAAGCTTACACTTGAAGACAAATTTCTTCCGAAGACTTTTGAAGACATGCTTTATCTGATGTATTTTTCCATAAAGCTGGACCCCTTTCTGCTACAACTCTGTAAAGTCATCAACTTTCATAAGTTGGTGAAAAGGTCCATGCTTTTGGTAACTGTACATTGAGGTCTTGAGCCTGTAACTTTCTACTTTATGTACTTTATCCTTTTTGTAATAGATAAGGATGTGAGCTATGGCATGTCATAGTCAAAAAGCAATCTGCCTTTTGACTCTACATTTGATTTTGTTTGTTGTCTAGTCAATTGTATCCAGCTGGCCTTCAAAGTATGGCCGGCTGTAGGATGTAGTATATGTATCTCAAGTACTTGTAACTTTCTAAGTATGCTTTGTAACATTTGTAATAGAACTTGAGAAAGCAATATACTACAATCTTGAAAACCATCTGCTTGTGTGTTTTTCTATCTTGTTCTGTCTCATTCTTACTTGTGTTCTTAGTATCATTACAAAGGTTAACCAGTTCCCTATTTGACCTGTTAAGTATTCTTAGCAACTCTCCTCATTGTGTTGTTGTGTTGTATTTGCATACCCTTCACCGGTCCTGCATAAAAGCATTAGAAATACAGAAGAAGTTCTAATATATTTCTGCCTACACTCAGCAGATCTAGTTACATAAGCCTGTTTTAGACTATTTGGACTAGTTGGACTTAACAATCAATCTAATCTTTATTCAAACAAGTTAAAAACATCTTATTAAAATGAATTCACATAATTTCTCTGAACTTGGTCATACTCCTAAACCTCTGCAAGACCGTTAGAAGGGTGCAATGCACTTTTACAACATAACAACACAAGTGGAGAGTATTCAATAACACTTAACGGATCAAATGGGGAACTAGAAACCCAATTTATCTGAGAGCTAAGAAACACAAGTAATGACAAAACAACACAAGTATTTGGTTTTCAAAGATGATGTATATTTCTCTCTAGTTCCTTACAAGTGTTTACAAAGCAATGACAATAAGATATAAGGACCAGAGATACTTGTACTACATCCTAAAGCTGGCCATACTTTGAAGGACAGTTGGATACATGATCTAGACAACAACAAAATCAATGTAGAGTCAAAAGGCAAATTACCTTTTGACTAGTGACTATGACATGCCATAGCTCACATCCTAATATATTACAAAAATGATAAAAGTACATAAAGTAGAAAGTACAAACTCAAGATCTCAATGTACAGTTACCAAAAACATGACCTTTCACCAACTCATGTAAAGTTGGTGTCTAATCAGAGTTACAACGGAAAGGTGATCCAGCTTTATGGTATAGATACATCAGATAATAGCATGTGTTCAAAAGTCTTCGGAAGAAATCTGTCTTCAAGAGTTGGCTTCAGAAGGTATTGGTCTTGGCTTCAGAAGATTTCACACTTATAATGTTTTCTAAGAAAGAGTGTAAAACTTCCAAAGCATTCTACTTCAGGACATTTGTCCATGCATGCAGGAGAGATTTTGGATGTTTTGGGTTGCATCAGCCTTATATGAAACCTTACAACCTCCTATGCTTAAACACAAATATGAGTTTAAGCAATGGAAAATCAGGTTCATGAATTACATTATAGGTGTAGATCCGGACTATTGGCTTTCCATATTTAAAGGGTCTCACATCCTAGTGACACTTGCTGTTAACCAGGCTGCACTATACAAAACCTCAAGAATACCCATTGAGGATCTCACTCTTGATGATGATCACCACAAGAAGATACAAATTGATCTCAAAGCATATTCCATTCTCACTCAATAATTGAAATTGGATGTACTAGAAAGGCTTGAGAAGTATGGAATAGCTAAAGCTATGTGGGACGCACTACTGATTATGTGTGAAGGTAGCAGTGAAATAGCTGAAATTAACAAGGAAAAGCTTGTTAATCAATATGAAACCTTTCATCACTCTAAGGGGGAGTCAATATCTAAACAACTGCATAGATTTAGGTAGCTGGTGAGTGATTTAGAGATTATGGGGGTTACACATAAAGTTAAAGAGCTGAACAAAAAAGATGCTTCATAGCCTGCCTAAAAGTTGGAAACAAAATGCTATCATGCTGAAAAACACTCTTGATGTATAGAGTACCACCTTGGACATAATGATTGCCAAAATTGAAGGCCTTGAACTTGATGAAAGGAGCGGGAACCTTGGTGGACCTCGAGTTATTGAAGAATATAAATTTCCATCAGACACTCACTTTGTGGAAAATGCATTCATCATTGAGGATGATGATTTTCTCTCCTCAAGAGATCAAGTGAAGACAACCGGTTTCATTGCTGCTCTATCAACAAACAAGACATCAACCACATCTCAACCAATAGGGTGTACTGCCACACCTACAGGTCTGTCTGAAGACCAAAGGTCTGAAGAGCAAAAGGCTACTTACAATGCCTATGTTGCAAGTTTTGAAGCCTACTTAGGAGGAAGACTCACTTCTGCTCACCTGATCCAAGAAGATTAGAAGAAATGGATCCAGACGAGGTGAAAGAGATGGATCTATAGTGGCAAATGGCTATGATAGCAATGAGAGCTAAGAATTTTTTTTCAAAAAAGGGAGAAAGGTTAGTCAAAATGAAAATACAAAACTTGGATATGACAAATCCAAAGACACATGTTTGAATTATGATATGACTGCCATTTTTCAAGAGAATGTAATGCTCCAAGAAGAAACAACAACGGTTTCTAAAGGAATTCTCAAGGCCAATTGATAGGATCAAATGAATAAATCTGTGATAATTTGTAAACACAATTCAATGAAATTCACACAAAGTAATCAAATGAAAAAAGATATCAATAAAATTCAAGTTTTCATTAATATCAAGCTAAGACAATTACAAGTATGAAAGCAGATTCGAATATCTTGTGTATTCGTTACTACATACCTGCAAATCTAAGCTATTTATACTGAAAACACAAGTAAATGAACTAACAAATTACAGAAATAGTCCCTATACTATTACAAAATATCAAAAGACAAATAAAGACAACATGTTAATCTTTTTAGAGCACTTAACAATACTCCCCCTAAGATTTACATGGTCTTTAGTCTTCAAAATCTTCAAGCTTGACTTCATCATTCAAAGAAATCTGCTGATTCTTCTTTGACTTTGAACATAGGCTTCTGTTTGTACATTTCTAACTCTTTCAAAGCTTTTGATATAGCAGACTTGAATTTACTTGCAAGAATGCCTTGTTCTGGTTTAGCTTCATTTGTTTTAATCTCCATCTTGTCCATTCTTTCCAATGTATCTTTTGAAAACATGAAATATCAATGTTTGCATATAACTCAATAGGTTTATTACTTTCCTTTAAGTACACTTCTAAGACCCATTTTCTTGATATTCTCATGAATTCAATATCTTTAATATCTTTCTTAACAATGTTGGCATACGCAAGTGCTTTTCTCAAAGAAATCCTTTCCATGGCAGCGTTCATCACACTGATAATAGAAATAAAATATTTCTTGTCTTGCTCAGCCACTTCAGGAGAAACCTTCTCAAAATTTTGTACTGACAAAAATGAGATATAACTTGGATGTAACAATTATAGCTCAAAAACTCCAAATAAAGTAATCATGTCCTCATCCTATCTTTCTAGATTTCGGACTAACTTTAGCTCAAATGTCTCAGTGTTGTAAAACCATCTGAGAATTGGCTTTGAGTTTTGATTACTGTCAATCACTTTAAGTCCTGGAGTTGTAACTTTTTCAAAGTATTTATCACAAAATTCTATCAACGAATGTTCTTCTTCTGATTGAACTCCCTTGACAGGATCAGTGATCTCAAGTTTGATGGATTAGAGTGTAACGCAGCGGAATAAGATCAAGAATTAGACAAATTATAGCAAGAATTTGATATTCGTATGCATTAAGAACAAATACGGTTGTAACGAGAGAATATATTTCTGTGAAAAGGAATGTTTCAATTATATAAAATGTTTCTGCTTAATCATTCCTTGATTACAATTAGGTTGACACTCCTTATATAGAGTGCAATCACTGCTGATATCACAGGATAGTGACATCTGGCAGATTTATTACAAAAATAACTAAAACTTAACAAACTACTGAAATGTTCACAACTACTGAGAACATATCAGAGTGCTAAGTACAAAACATAAAACTACTGATGCTAAACTACTGAAACTAAACTACTGATTACAAAACTACTAAAAGGGAAAAATATAAAACTACTGAAAGAAAACCATCACAACTACTGAAGAAGACCTCTTCAGCTGTTGTGACAACGTCTGATACTTAGTCTTCAGTACTTGTCTTCAGCACTTGTCTTCGGCACTTGTGTCTTCAGACTTTGTCTTCAGCACTTGTGTCTTCAGACTTTGTCTTCAGCACTTGTGTCTTCAGACTTTGTCTTCAGCACTTGTGTCTTCAGACTGTCTTCAGCACTTGTCTTCAGACTTTGTCTTCAGCACTTGTCTTCAGACTTTGTCTTCAGTTGTTGTCTTCAGCTGTTATGAACTTCAGCAGTTGTTGTGACGTCTGTGGGACTTAAAGGTTTTCCTGATCCGGCTCATTGGTTCTTTTGGTCCAACAAACTCCTCCTGAACCAATGCAGCCAAAACCTTTAACTTTATTGAGGTCCCACTTATTGTTGGCAAAGACTTCTCTTGATCAGCTTCAGAAAATCGGATCAGCGCAGGCCAGGAAGAGGTTTCTAATCATGTGTTTGGCTAAGTATGGAGGGGAACTCTGTTTTGGGGAATCTGGACATAGAGTTGTGATCCCGACCATGAACCTACTTCCCATTTATGAGTCTGTAAGACTCACGAACATAGGCCTCAAGGAGAACAACCTGTTCCTCCTTGGAGAGTTCTTCTACTCCTCCTTCAAAGAAGAACTCTGGACCATAGTACTCAGATTGGTACTTTACAGTCCTGCCATTCTTCAACTCCATAGTAGTTATCTCCCTATAGACAAATTCATCAGGATGGGTGCCCTCAAGAGTAACTGGAGCTCATTCTTCTTAATGTCTTCAAGCTTCTTATATAATAACCCCTTTTTGATCATCTTGTTTTCCAGTAAGGCTGAGGGTCATTTTTGATTGATGAGCCTTCTTGAATTCATCGAGTATTTCCCAAGGTGAGACTACAATGGCCAACATGATTGTAGAGTCTATTGTTTTTCTAACCTGGCCATTGTATCTATGTGGAATGGATCTTTTGTGTATTCTAGAGCTTACCTTGGGGTCTGGCCATACTCTCACTCTCTCTTTTTGATACTGAAATGTGTGTCTGAGAGTGTACAGCCTCTGAGCATGCCCTTTCATGGCTTATATAGATGATGACCGGGAAATTCCTTGTCAAGCATCTTCAGTAGTTGCTCATCGTGCTGCTTCTGCTGTTCTTCATCTTCTATTTTGACTCTAACCATTTCCCTTGGTGAGTCAGGTGTGATCATGAGTTGACTCCTGGTTCTGGTAGCCTTAGAACAACAGAGAGTGGCAGACTATCATCTTCATCTTCTTCTTCTTCATCTTCTTCTATCCTCAGCACCCTCTCCTCCTTCTAGGTGCATCACTGGATGATGGTGGTTTGGTGGTTTTTTGTGGTAAAGGAATGTTGGTTTTGAGGAGGTGTTTGAGGAGTTTGGATTTGAGTTTTGAGATTGGTTTGGAGATTTGAAGGGTAGGCTGTTTTTGAGTGGGTGAAGGTTGTTCAAGAATTTTGGCTGTAAGTTTAGCTTTGGTGAGCTTTGCCATTTCAAACTTTTTCCCAGCTCCATCCTCATTAAGTCTTCAATAATTATCCCCTTATGAAATTGCTCAGACAAACAGATTCTGGTGGCTATAGCCAGAATGTTGTCTCTGGTCCATGAACGAATCTCCATCAGTGATCTTCCTAAGTAGTTGGCTATGAATCGATCATGATCTCCAATCTCTCTTTCTCTAGCACACTGTACCCAACCCATCTGTTTTGGATTTCATTTACTTCCAACCTCCTGATCTCACTGTCTATTTGGCTGTATCAAAGTCTTGCTTGAAAGTTGCTCAATGATTTTGTCCATGGATCGGCTGTGTGCTTCATCTGCATCTTTTATCAGCTCCTCCAAGGATTTTTCTTCAGCATTCTTTTGATCACCAGCACTTTTCTTTCTTTTGTAAGTGATCAGTTGTTTGTTCCTTTTCCTTCTTCAACTCCTTGGTTTTCTCTTGTGCCTTCTCATCCTCATTCTTTTTCTTTTCTTCTTCACGGCTATACTCTCCCCCCCCTTTTTGGATGCATTGGTTGCAGGGGTTTGTACCGCAGAAAGTTTCTTGTGCACAACATCATCAATGAGTGGTTGTAGACTTGAGGAAATCCTCTCATGAATGGCTTTATGAACAATGTCATTGATGATGGGAGTGATAGAGTAAGGATTGTTGGAATGCAGCAACCATCTGCTCAGGGGGGTTCTGCGCTTGAGAGATAGTGCCCAAGGCAGAGGCTGGAGGCTCAGTGAAGTGAGAGGTGAAGTGTTTGGGGACCTTCGAATGAAGGTGCCATCTGTGGGTTAGTGGGGGCAGATGGACTTACATCCTGAGACTTCTTGGCAAGCAGTTCTTATAGTTTGCTTACCTCAGCCTCCAGGATGGTGTTGTGGGCTAGAGCATCATAGAAAAAGCCTAGGTCATCATCAGCAGATGTTGAATCACCTGACCTCCTGCTTGTAGTAGGATGTACATGCACGGGTGTAGACCAGTTTTAGCATGTGCCCCTTTTTCTTGGAACCGGGGACTTCCAGCCTCAGGACGATGTCCTTCATCAGTTGTTGCCTCTGGTGAGGTCTTAGCGATGTTACCAGCCTCAGTCTGATCATGTGCTGATTCAGAAGAGGTGGCAGCCTCACCAGATGTTCGTATCTGCATATCCACACCAGGAGATAGAATAGTTAAACCCTGGTGTTGTGGGTTGTCAGAAGCATGTTGATCCTCTTCCTTAATTGCTGTGGTTCTCCCCTTTGTTGGTGTTTGTTGGGGAGGAGGAGAGGCATGCAGCTGAGTCAGCACGTTTGCAATTATAATGGTTGGACTTTGGGGGGCATTTGCATTGGGAGAGGGGATAGAAGCTGATTGCATTCGGGGAGAGGAATGCTCTTCAATGAGGACCTTCTCAAGTGAGACAGGTCTCAGCAGTGTGGTGTCCCCTGTTAAGGTTGCATCAGGATCCTTTTGAGAGGATGCTTGTGCGGTGGTAGCTGGTAGAGTCTCTGATATTGCTGGGGGTTTAAGCCAGCAAGTATATCCTGCCTTGGTCGTACAGGAGCATCTTCAGGGGACTCATCTCCCTGAATAGCTGTTTTGGGGCGTTTGGTTTTTGGTTTGGTGGGGACTCTGGATCTGGTGGTGGAAGCTGTGGGTTCCCTCTGCTTGGGCTTTAGCATTCGGGCAGCTTCTTTGAGAGTGAGGTCTGAGTTGTGCCTGGAGTATACCTCAGCCAAAACAACTAGTGCAGGGACTCCAAGGCCAACAAGGCCATCAGATTTTAATTCATTTAAAATAATGGCCATCAGAAACCTGGGATATAATAGCTAGCGGTTTGCTGCAGGTTTCTGAGCCAAGTTCTTTATTTCTTGAAACACGATTTCAGAAAAATTTAGCGGTTGGTGGTCTAGAATAGAATACAATACCTGTTGCCATTGGGATGACATTTGATCCCAAGAGGATGTCTTTGAAGCTAAGCATACATTTACCATGTGAAAGATAAGTCTTTCAGCATCATGGAAATGTTTCTTCAGAATAGTTGTAGCTCGAAGATCACCTTCATATCCATTATTGATAAAGGACATATCCGTTATGCCCTTTGGGTATTCAGTCACAGTGGTGGAGTCGTGTAAGTGTAATGCCTGACGAATAATGTCGGCTGTAACAACCACTGGTTTCTGGTTGACGAGGGACCAAACAGAGATTTGGCTGGTAGACTCATCAGTATGAACAAAAACATTTGACCAGAATTGACTGAGAGATTCAGGGTAGATGGTCGGATTCAAGAGAAAGGCTGTGCGATATGGGGAATCCACCATTAGGTCAATGGCATTATCAAATTTGTTCCAGAAAGCCGACTTGGTAAGGTATGCAACGCAGTTATGTCGTGGTTTTAGACTCATGGTCGCCATGTTTGAGAGAGAGAAGGTCAGAAAATAACGGCTAATGAAACGTTTGAAGGAGAAGCAGGTATTTATATGGTGGGGGTGAAAACGTCTGAGAAGATAAGTGCTGTCATCAGTAGTTGTAAAACGACTGATGACGTGGTTTAAATTTTCAGACATTGTAACGGCTGACGTCTTGGTGTTATTCTTCAGTAGTTATGAAACTACTGAAGACAATGGTTTTGACGTCAGGTGTTGTAAACAGCTGAAGACTTGGTGTTAGTCGTCAGTAGTTGTAAACTACTGAAGACATAGTTTTGGCTTCAGTTGTTTTAATGAAACAGTAGTTGTATAAACAACTGAAGAGAAATTTCTCATAAGCTGTTTTCGTCAATTCATAGCTTTTTAGCTGTTTCAGTCTGACCTCCACACTTACTCATCAGACTTATGTCTGAGTTTCAGACGTTTCATTGGTCATCAGTACTTATCTGCATTTCTGACATCAGTAGTTGTAGCTACATCAGCTGTTGTGACTACATCAGCTGTTGTAACTACATCAGCTGTTTTAACAAATAAAGTACTTGAGTACTGAGAAGTTACTTAAGCTCCAGTAGTTTTAAAAACTTCTGAAGGGAGGATAACTTCAGTACTTATATATGACAATAATAAACTAATGATCATCAGTACTTGTGAGCTGAGATCATCAGTAGTTGTCACTTATTCTAGCTGAAACATACCAAGCCTTAGCACTAGGTTTTGAAAAGCTGTGCTATCCAAGGGCTTAGTGAATATGTCTGCAAGCTCATCAGCACTAGGAACAAATTTTGGATCAATCAGACCTTTTTCAAAACAATCTCTAATAAAATGGTGTCTGATTTCAATATGTTTAGTCCTAGAGTGCTGGACAGGATTCTTGACAATACAAAGAGCTGAAGAGCTGTCCATTAACAGTGGGGTCTTAGTCTCTGTTATGCCATAATCCAATAATTGAGACATAGGGTGATTCTTCAGATCAATGATTAATTATTAGATCGATTATTAGATCGATCAATGATTAACCAGCTCTGATACCATTTGACAGGATCAGTGATCTCAAGTTTGATGGATTAGAGTGTAACGCAGCAGAATAAGATCAAGAATTAGACAAATTATGGCAAGAATTTGATATTCGTATGCATTAAGAACAAATACGGTTGTAACGAGAGAATATATTTCTGTGAAAAGGAATGTTTCAATTATATCAAATGTTTCTGCTTAATCATTCCCTGATTACAATTAGGTTGACACTCCTTATATAGAGTGCAATCACTGCTGATATCACGGGATAGTGACATCTGGCAGATTTATTACAAAAATAACTAAAACTTAACAAACTACTGAAATGTTCACAACTACTGAGAACATATCAGAGTGCTAAGTACAAAACATAAAACTACTGATGCTAAACTATTGAAACTAAACTACTGATTACAAAACTACTGAAAGGGAAAAATATAAAACTACTGAAAGAAAACCGTCACAACTACTGAAGAAGACCTCTTCAGCTTTTGTGACAACGTCTGATACTTAGTCTTCAGTACTTGTCTTCAGCACTTGTGTCTTCAGACTTTGTCTTCAGCACTTGTGTCTTCAGACTTTGTCTTCAGCACTTGTGTCTTCAGCACTTGTGTCTTCAGACTTTGTCTTCAGCACTTGTGTCTTCAGACTGTCTTCAGCACTTGTCTTCAGACTTTGTCTTCAGCACTTGTCTTCAGACTTTGTCTTTAGTTGTTGTCTTCAGCTATTGTGAACTTCAGCAGTTGTTGTGACGTCTGTGGGACTTAAAGGTTTTTCTGATCCGGCTCATTGGTTCTTTTGGTCCAACATCCCTTAAGTTTCTTATTTTTCTTCAAAGTAACAAAATACTCCTTGTCTTCTTGATTGCATCTTGTGTTAAGGAAATTACTTGATCTATCCAATCCACGTCTTAATAATTCTACAAACATCTTCCCACGTTTTGCATCAGTAGGATTGATCAGAGGTAGTCTATTTAGCTCTTTTAAGTCTTGCACCGGAAGTTTTATGATACTAGAGTAAAAATGATAAACGTCACATACAGTATTTACTCTCTTTATCAAGAAGGCATCAAACACTTCGTCATACTTCCATGCAATTATCTTTACTTGGTTTGTAAAATCTGGAGCAATCATTGCATTCAACAATTCAGCAACTGATTGTCCTTTCTGCAATATATTTCTTACTAAATCTCCTGTTGTTCTTGAACTATCGAGAATATGCCTTTGATCAGTTGATGCTTTATAAGTTTGTATTTCAGGATCAGCAAACATTTCCATCAATTCTTTTCTATGAGTGTGAGCATCATCAAGTCTTGACATTTGTTTTATTTCCTGAGGCTTCCACATTCTTGTTCTTTTTTGTTATCTCAAGATACTGAGGGTTATCTGTATCCAGCACTATCATCTTCTTCATTTGTTTCTCAGTTTCTTGAAAGCTTCTCACAAGATTTCTCAGAGATACAGATTGTAATCTCTTCAGCTTCCTCCACGGGTAATTTCTAGCTTGCAACCATGATCTAAGAGCAGGAATACTCATATCATCAGGATCAGGATGGTGCAGCTCAGAACTAGACAGTTTTTCTACATTTATAACCTCCTTTGTTCTTATCCATTCACCATGCTCAACCACTACCTCACTTGGATCTATTGAAGCAACTGATTCTGCATAGATGCATTTCTCGTATTCATCATTAATTTGAGAAACAGTCAGTCCATCCAAATACACTCTATTGTATTTCATGTTCACAAGGTAGTTATATTTTTCTTCAAAATCCTGTGGTACTTCATCTTGTTCTTGTATATGTTCTTGTGAAGAGAAATGTGACACAAATTCAGCTTCATCAATGTCTTCATTCTCAAGAACTTCATCATACCAATCATCATTATATACTTCTTCAATCATCTAGAGCATCAATCTGTTCTTGAACATTTTGCTCTTCAACCAATTCTTCAGTTCTTTGAATTTTAGAAGAAGATTCAGTCCGATCAACTTCTTTTAATTCATTTACTTTCCGTTTGCCTTTTCTTTGTTCAAGATTTTCTTCAATTTGCACCTCAGTACTAATTACATGTACTGGAGATATAGCTTTCTGAGCTTCTCTTTCCTTTATCAATTCAGCTTTAAGATTTTCATTTTCTTCAGATAGCTTCTTGAATTTCTCCTCAAGACTATCATAATCTTTAATCATGACTTCAAAGTTCTTTATCACATCTTCTTTATCTCGGGCAAAACTAACAATCTTTTCATCTTTGAACACAATTTCTTCAGACAACTTCAATTTTCATCTTTGAGCTTTTGAATTTCTTTTTCACAAGCATTGATTATCTCTTTCATTCTTTCATTTTCAACTTTCAACTTTTCAATCTCCTTTTCTTTGTTTACATTTTCTTCTTTCAATTTTTAATCACATCAACTTCAACTATCTTCTCTGTTTGTATAGACACATTGTGTGACATACTAATAGGAATTTCTTCTGCTCCTTCATTTTCATCAATTTCAACTACTGGATTAAATGAAATATCATTGATAAAATCAGAATCAGATGTTTGATTTTGAGAATTCCTTTCTGTTACAGCTTCCTCAACATTTTCTTCAATCATAGCCTGTGGCTCATTTTCAGTATTTTCAACATTCCCTTCTTCATTTCCTTCTTGAATTACTTCAGTGACATTATCATTTTCATCATCATCATCATCATCACTTTCTTCACTTGATGAACTTTCAGACATATCCTCATCACTTTCTTCATCAACTTCTACATCTTCAATCAGATCATTTGGATCTATTGGTTCTTCTTCAGTTAGATGAAAGTATGGCTGAGTAATATCAACTTCATCCATAGATACATTTCTGATATAATAAAAAACTGGAATGTTTTGAGCACCCGTTATCATTGCCAGTCTTTTGTACACACTCTCTGACATGTGCTCTAACTGAATTCTATCACCAATAACTTCAGCAGCATACAAATCTGGATTTGCATCATTAATGAGAAGTTGAAGAAATCTTGGGTACATCAGATACTTATGCCTTACTCCTCTTTCCAGATTAAAAATAAATCCATTCATTATCCACTTAGCCATATTGAATCTTCTGTTAGTGGATAAGGCTACAATTGGAGATGCAATGTCAACAGGGAATGAATCCCAACCCGCACTTCTTTTTGACATGCAATGTTGAAATATGTAGCATAAAAGCTTCCAGTGTTTAAATACACAAGCTCTGAAAAACTGTTTCTTCGGGAAATGATCTGGATGACCCATCTGTAGAAAAACTTCTCTACATTCATTAAATGTATATTCAGATAAATCTTCAGGATCATTATCTCCCAGTCTTAGAGCTTGTCTAATTGCTTCTTCAGAAACTTCAAGCATTCTTTCTAAAGTAATGAAGGCTCTTAAAACTTTGTTTCCTTGATCATGTCTTTCAACTTTTGCAGTTCTCCAGAATTTTTTAATCATTCTTCCATTAATCATGGGCCTTGCACACATAGCATAAACATATTTTGTTCTGAGTAAAAATCTGATAATGTCTTTATATCCCGTAGCTTCTCTGTTTTCATCATCTAAAAAAGTAGCTACATTGTGTTTTGGTTCAAATTTTAATTCAGCCATCTGCAAAACACAACAAAAGAATTATGAGAACATTAAATATTGATTTAATGAAATTTATTTCTATATATGACTTAAATTTTTTTTTACTTTTATTTTTACTTATGAATTAAGATTTCAATTTGTATTACTTTTGAATTTGTATTATTTGACTTTTGAAATTTATCTTAATTCATTTTGACTTAATTATTTAACATTTCAATTTTGATTTAATTTTAATTTTTATTTATTTTTGTTCAAAAGTTGATTGTCTGTTCATCTTCTTCTTATTCGACTATGCAAAGTCGACTGAGGTGAGACTCTCTTATTAGCTACTAACTTGACAGATCCTGGTCGAAGTGGGCTAAGCTGCTATAAAGAGCGAGAACCGGCTAAGTTGGAGATAGAACCGGTGTTTTTGGCTGTCTACTTGAATTATCTGTTACACCACCTGGGGCTAAGGCTGTTGAAGGCACTAAAAAATTTCACTTTAACATCAAAACAATACATCAACAGACTCGCAAATGTATTCTTATCAGTAATCCATTATCAATTTTTTGATATGATCTCATTTTATCAGATTAAACTAGGATTATATATGTTCGAACGCCCAAATAGCATTCAACTGTCTATGACAAATCACTGATTTAATCCAAAATTTATGTATTTGAATCACAAACTTACGTTTATATATCCAAATGCAATGTATACTCAAAGAATTTGATTGATTTCCGATGAAATAAGGTTATGTTTATGCTCAACAAACGTAGTTCAAGGGTTTTGGTTCTGAGAATTTTGAAGAGTGAATGAGAAATACACATAAGTGTTCAATATATATAAGTGAAATTTTAGGCGTATGAGCCCTGTTTGGACGTATGGTCCCTGTTTGGGTGTATGAAAACCTAAAATTCACTTATTTTGTTAGACGCATGAGCACTATTGTGCCTTTTAAGTCAGACGCATGAGAACTGTTCAGACGCATAAGCACTGTTTAGGTGCTTTTGCACTGTTCAGTCACATGGACTTTGTAAAACGTCTAACACGAAGTTTTGAAACTATGCAGACGCATGAGACATCACATACGTCTAACACACTATTTAGACGCATGGGATTATCACAGACGCCCAACCCTTGTAATTTTCAGATGTATTACAACTGTTTAGACGCATGGGAAACGTCCAACACTTGTATAATCCTAAAAATTTCATCATGCTCCTATTAAGGCGCATGTGCACTGTTTAGGTGCATGAGTTGAGTTTCAAACACTTGTGATTTCCAATTTCTTCACTTTCACATTTTTTTTACCATTTAGATCCCCAAATCTTGAACTTTTTGTATTTTGCACTTTCAATTTAAAAAATTTTTATTTTTATTTTTTTATTTTTATTTTGTATTTCTTTTTAATTTCTTTTTAAATTTCCTTTATTTGCAAAGATTATGTATATTCATATTGTAATTGTCAAACACATTCTATTTTCAGTTTACACAAATACTTTGAACACAAAGCATCATCCTTTCAATTCAACATTTCAAATTTTGATTATGATTATTGAATATTTTCTGAGAACAACTCTTTCATTTATTACTCTCCCTAAACTTTTAAGTTTGAAAAACTTATAAGTTTCTTATGAAAGAGAATAAGATCACACATCACATTGAGACATTGTCTTCACACACAAAGACATGCATAAAAAATTGAAAATAGAATTAAAATTTAATATTAAACAAAGAATAAATTTCTGCAGAGAGATCATATTAATGAAGATCAGCACATTAAAATAAAATAAATGTGGATAGTCATAGACAATGAATAAATCCTGATCAAGTATGTTCCAGGTCAGTGATATCACAGCAAAGGAGAGACAAGATCTAAGGATAGACAATGAGTGTTTTTGACACAACTATCAACTCACTTACTTTTCAATTCTTGGATTGATTAGTGTTGATTTAGATATGACATGATGTAAAGCATACAGAGACTAAGAGAATTCAACTATCATCATGAAATGTAAGAAAGAACACATGCTCAACTTATTACCTAAAACATAGATATCACCAGAGTTCATGTTACTTAGTTAATAGAGGATGATCATGGATAACCATTTGATCAGCTCTGACTATTCTTTTGAATATATTGTGCACATTGGCATCTTTTTGCATCAAAAAGAGAATCCAGGTCTGTAATGACTTACAACAGAGGATATCTCAGTACTTCAGGTCTATGATGACTCATAACAGAGAAGTGAAATGATGCTTTGTAACAGATCTCATGATTTCACATAGTTTCAACAGGTGTGAGAGATATATCTTAACAAACATTCATTCTGATAAGCTAAAGCAACTCAAAAGTACTCAGATGAATACACACAAGCATGTATGTATAGTTTGATCACAAGAATTTACTTTTTCAGCATAATAGTCAGATATTGTCTACACATCACATCTGATCATGTCTAGACTTTATTAATGAGTGAAGTATGCATCTGATCTCACTAATGTACTATCATTTCTCACATGTTGCAAAACATAATCCTTTCTAAAAGAAAAACTCTATTTTCGTATTTTTCATATATATATTATATATATATATATTTGTATTTGATTTTTCTATGAAAAACATAAATTCACACACACACAAAATATAAGCTGGCAATTAACAATGAGAGTATCACTTATTATGATCTTTTGATTTAGGGAGATTACATATGATTTATAAGATCAATTGATTCTACTAAATACTCAAACCGTCCTGGTAGGAAGGCTTTAGTAAATAGATCTGCCAATTGTTTTTCTGTTGCAATTTGAATCAATATGATTAATCCTTTTTCAGAGTTATCTCTAAGAAAATGATATCGAATTTTGATACGTTTTGTTTTTGAATGTTGAACAGGATTAGCTGTTATGAACATAGCAGCTGTGTTATCAATGTAAATTGGTGTTTTAAGAAAGTTGAATCCATAATCTAGTAATTGATTTTGCAACCAAAGAATTTGATAACATCCTACTGATGCAGCAATGTACTCAGCTTCTGCAGTTGAAACAGAGACATAGTTTGTTTCTTGCATTGCCATGAGACTAATCTGGGACCAAGAAATTGACACCCACCCGAAGTAGATTTTCTATCTTGACAACATCCACCATAATCACTATCAGTATATCCATATAGTTCAAAGTTACCCTCGTAAGGATACCAAAGCCCTAAGGCTGGTTTACCTTTGAGATACATGAATATTCTTTTGACAGCAATTAAGTGAAATTCTTTCGGGTCTGATTGATACCTGGCACATACACAAACAGCATACATAATGTCTGGTCTAGATGCAGTAAGATACATCAAAGAACCAATCATTGATCTGTATAACGTTTGGTCAATAGATTTTCCTTTTGGATCAGGTTCAATCTTGGTGTTAACATCTGCTGGAGTTCGTATGGACATGCACAAACAACATACATATTGTCCTTCTTTATGAATAAAGTAGGATCAATTTTCCCTCGTGAGTATCCATGTTGGATTAAGTGTTGTGATAACGTCTCATACCAAATTCTAGGGGCTTGATGAAGTCCAAATAAAGCGTTACTCAGTTTATATACTCGATGTGGAAATTGTGCATCCTCAAAGCCTGGAGGTTGCTTCACAAATACATCATTAGTAATTGGACCATATAAAAATGCACCCTTTACATCCATTTGATACACTTAAATTTCATGAATGAAGCATAAGCCAGAAAAACTCGAATAGATTCAAGTCTTGCAACTGGTGCAAACACTTCATCATAATCTATACCTTCTTCCTGTGTGTAGCCTTGTGCAACAAGTCTTGCTTTGTTCCTTATTACAACACCACGATCATCAGTCTTATTTCTAAATAACCATTTCGTGCCAATTACATTTTCTCCTTCAGGTAGATCCACCAAATTCCACACTTCTTGTTTGCGGAATTGAAGTAATTCTTCTTGCATGGCTTCTATCCAACCATTGTCCTTTAATGCTTCGGTAACATTTTTAGGAACATTTGAGAAAGAAAACAAGAGTATAAGCATACGTTTGCTTGTTCTACTTTACTCCTTGTTGTTCTCTCATTCAATGAACCAATAATCTGAGAATTGGATGATTCTTGTGAATACGAGATGTAGTGATCTCATCACATTGAACATTAACATCCAAATTTGTTTGATTCAAGTTGGACAACTCATGTATTAACGTAGAAGAATGTGGATTGAAGTTTGGAACTTGAGTAGGTGAGTTGACAAAGTAATCAAAGTTACCTGTATCAACTACATCACCTGAAATGGATGATGTTCCAGACTCAGGTATCACAAACTCATTACCATCATTAGGATATTTTGTGATTCTTCCTGATTAATTGACTCGAATGATCTAAAACTGTATTATCATGATTTTGTATTGTTAAATCCTTAACAAATGATAAAAATGGGTAGTCTGAGCTTGAATCATCTGGGTCATCAGAATCTAAATCTTCACTGAAAGATCCAAGATCTCCTCTTGAGTTCTTCTTATCTGTAGAATTAAAACAATTTGATTGATCAAACAAATTAGATTGAAAAGAATTTGATAATGAATCTAGATCAAATAACCATGCAGGACCATTTGAAACTGATGGAAAAGAATTTTCCATAAATTTAACGTTGAATGTTTCAATGATTACATTTGTCCTAGAGTTATAGACTCGATAGGCTTTTGAAACTGATGAATATCCAATGAAAATCCATTATCAGATTTTGCATCAATTTTCCTAATTGATCACTTGAATTAAGAATCATAACAGGACAACCAAATGATTTTAAAAAGTTTATGTTCGGTTTTCTGCCAAACATTAACTCATATGGAGTTTTCAGTTTATCTTTGACAATTAAGATTCGATTCTGAACAAAACACGCAGTTGATATTGCTTCATCCCAAAAAGTGATAGGAATTTTTGCATCAGCTAACATAGAACGAGCTGCTTCAATCAGTGTTCTATTCTTCCTTTCAGCAACTCCATTTTGTTGAGGAGTTCTGAGAGCACTGAACTGATGAGCTATCCCTTTCTGTGCACAAAACATTTCAATGTTAGCATTTTTGAATTCTGTTCCATTATCACTTCTTATTATTTTCACTTTGTTGTCTAATTGATTTTCAACTTTAATGATAAATTCTTTTAATAATTCAGCTGTTTCATATTTGGCATATAGAAAGAAAACCCATGAAAATCTTGTAAAGTCATCAATGATAACTAAACAATATGATTTTCATCCAATACTCTTGACATTTGTTGGTCCAAAAAGGTCCATATGTAACATCTGAAGAGGTTTGGATGTTGAGTTTATAGGCTTGGACTTATAAGACGCTCTGTGTTGCTTTCCCTTCAAACATGCGGAGCAGTGATCATTAGTTGCAAACTTCTTGGATGGAAGTCCAATGACATGATTTCATACTACAAGCTTGTTCATATTCTTGAAATTTGAATGACTGAGACGTCTATGCCAAAGCTGGCTTTCATCATTTGATGCCTTTGCAATTAGGCATGTTGTTTCAGTTAAAAGATCAATTGAGACATATCCAATTTGTATACATCTCTGTCTCTCTCAGCTGTAACAATAACCCAATCTTTACTTATCTTGAAACCTGGCTTCAAAACATAACAGAATGAATTATCAAACAGAACAGAATAAGATTTGTCACAAATTTGAGATACGCTTAAAAGATTAAAGTTCAACTGTGAACAAAAGTTGACTTTATCAAAGCTTATTATCCCATTGGATACTGTTCCTTCTCCAGTTATTTTTCCACCAACATCACCACCAAAGGCGACGTGAGTTTCATCTTTTGACTTAAAATCTTGTAACAAGGCAGTATTGCCTGTCATGTGCCGACTACACCCACTATCCGCATACCATGTATTGATTGGTCTTTTTGGGCATACTTGCACTACAAGAAAGTTAAGTTGAAATATCTACCCAAGCCGAAATGGTCTCGGGCTTTCCAAATTTGTCAACAATTGTAAATTGTTTATAATGGAGATTATTCAAATCAGGTTTATTTTTGATGAATTTTCCAATTTTATTCTGAAAATTGTTTGATTTATTTTTGTGAACATTTATACCATTTGATTGATCATCTTTTGAAATGTATTGATGTCTAACATTTTTATTAGTCATCCTTACAGATCTTGGTATAAAGTGTTCTTGTATGTTGTGTTTTGAGCTCATGTAATTGTTCTTAGGAAAAATCTCAAACCTACATTAGGTTGATTAATGTCTCTTTGAAATCCATTAGTTTGATCTCTCAAATACTGTGGATTAGCAATCCTTTGCTCATGTTTGATTTTGCAAAGTTTCTAGTGAGAGATCTATTTCTAAAGTTGTTGGACCAAAAGAACCAATGAGCCAAGATCAGAAAACCTCTAAGTCCCACATGATATCACAACAACTGCTGAAGGCTTCATCAGCAGTTCGACAAGTGCTGAAGACTTCAACAGCTGAAGATCAAGTACTGAAGACTTCAATAGCTGAAGACTAAAGTGCTGAAGCTCAACAGCTGAAGAACACAAGTGCTGAAGCTGAAAAGCTGAAGAACACAAGTGCTGAAGCTGAACAGCTGAAGAACACAAGTGCTGAAGCTGAAGACCAAGTACTGAAGTACAATAGCTGAAGAGTCTACAAGTACTGAAGATCAACAACTGGTGTACAAAGTCTAAAGACAAGACTGAAGACATCAGCTGATGACATCTACTGAAGTCATCAGCTGATGAAACGTCTGAAGTTCAAGTCTGAAGACCAAGTACTGAAGTTTCAGTAGTTTGTCACAACAGCTGAAGAGTACTTCTTTAGTAGTTGTGATATCAGTAGTTTTATGTTTTTACTTTCAGTAGTTTTGTAAAACAACTGAAGAGCTTGTTCTTCAGTCGGTATAGTATCAGTAGTTTTATGTTTTTCAGTAGTTGTAGTAACTGATAACACTTAGTATTTTGTAGAAGATGTCACTGTTTTGACATCTTCAGTAGTTGTGTTTCAGTTGGAATAATTCTGTTAGATGTCACTATCAAGTGACATCAGCAGACGTCACATCTCTTATATAAGAGGTGTCGACCTAATTGTAAGTGTGACATTCCGTTACTACGAAAGCGAATATTGAATGAAATTTATTTGCAGAATTCTCTCTATCTATAACCGTTTTTGTTCTTCATTGAATATCTTTTCGTTCTTGTGAATTGGCTAATTCATTGTTAGAATTCCGCTGCTATACTCTCTAATCAATCAAACGTAGATCACTGATCCTAACAAGCATCTTCTGGGGTGGTTGTTTAGTCTCGTAGGCCTTCTTGAAATCTTCGACAATCTCCCCAGGTGATACTACAGGGCCACTGTGATCTCTTCATCTACGATCCTCTTGACTGACCCTTGTATCTCGAAGGAATGTCTTTCTTTACAATCCTGTGAGCCACCCTAGGATTAGGCCATACTCTCACCCTTTCCTTCTGATATTGAAATGTGTTGGCGAGAGTGTACAACCTCAGAGCTTCTTTCTTCATGCTGATAATTGATGACGAAGCAGCATAAGTTTTGTCAATGCTTTTCAGCATTTCATCATCATGAAGCTTTTGCTGCTCCTCTTCTTCAATCTTTACTCTCACAGCATCCATTTGTGAGGTGGGAGTGATGGGCATAGGTTTGGCTTTCGCCAATGTTAGGACTGCAGACAGAGGCATCCTATCTTCTTCCACATCATCCTCTTCTTCTTCTTCTTCTAGCCTCAACACCCTTCTCTTCTTCTTCTTGGGTGCATCATCGACTGTTGGTTTAGAGGTAAGGGAGTTGGTTTTGTGGGTTGTGATTGTGGTTGTATAGATTTGGGCTTTGAGATTGTTTGGAGATTTGAGGGATAGGCTGTTTTTGAGTGGGTGGAAGGGAAGGTTGTTCCAGCATCTTTGTTGTGAGTTTAGCCTTTGTAAGTCTTACCATTTCA
This sequence comes from Flaveria trinervia, assembly GCA_025506515.1. NCBI lineage: Eukaryota > Viridiplantae > Streptophyta > Magnoliopsida > Asterales > Asteraceae > Flaveria > Flaveria trinervia. The sequence continues at coordinate 14,757,249 of CM046447.1, read as the reverse complement.
AACCTTTTTCCAACCAGCCTCATCAAGGGCTTCAATGATAATCCCCTTATGGAATTGCTTAGACAGACAGATTCTGGTGGCTATAGCCAGAATACTGTCTCTGGTCCACGCACGAATCTCCATCAAAGATCTTCCTAAGTATTTGGCAATGAAACGGATCATGATCTCCAATCTCTCCTTTTCCAGTACATCATACCCAGCCCATCGGGTTTGAATCTCCTCCACTTCAGCTTCCTGATCACTATCTAATGTAGCTGTATCAAAACCTGCTTGAAGAGTTGCTCAGTAATTTTATCCATGGATCGGCTGTGTGTATCATCAGCATCTTTTACCAGCTCTTCCAAGGATTTTTCTTCAGCAGTAGGTTGATCATCAACACTTTTCTTTCTTTTATAGGTGATCAGTTGTTGCTTTTCTTTTTCCAACTCCTGGATTTGTTCTTTTGCCTTCTCATCCTCTGTTCTTTTCCTCTTCTTTTCTTTCACTGCAGTACTCTCCCCTTTTTGGATGCATTGGTGGTAGGGTTTGTACCGTAGAAAGTGTCTTTTGCATAACAACATCAATCAATGGTTGTAAAGTTGAGGAATCCTCTCATCAATGGCTTTAGTAACAATTTCATGATAATGGGAGTGATGAGAGGTATGGATTGTTGGAATACAACAACCATCTGCTCTGGGGGGTTCTGTCCCGGAGAGATAGTGCCAAAAGCAGAAGCTGGAGGCTCATTTGAGTGAGAGGGTAAAGTGTTTGGGGAACCCTCAACTGAAGGTGCCATCTGTGGGTTGGTGGAGGCAGATGGTCTTTCTCCTTGAGAGAGTTGGTCAAGTAGTTTTTGCAGCCTACTGACTTCCTCCTCAAGGATTGTGTTCTGGGCAAGAACATCGTAGAAAAAGCCCAGGTCATCATCAGCAGAAGCTGAATCACCTGACCTCCTGCTTGGAGCAGGATGTACATGCACTGGGTGTAGACCAGTTGTAGCATGTGCCCCTTTGTCTTGGAACTGGGGACTTCCAGCCTCAGGACTATGTCCATCATCAGCTGTTGCCTCTAGTGAGGTCTTAGCAATATTACCAGCCTCATTCTGATCATGTGCTGATGCAGAAGAGGTGGCAGCCTCACTAGATATTCTAATCTCCCTATCTACACCAGGAGATAGAAATGGTAAACCCCTATGCTGTGGGTTCTCAGCTACACTTTGGTCCTCCCCCTCAATGGTAGAGGTGTTCCCAGTAGTAAGTGGTATCTGGGGAGGGGGTGAGGAGTGCAATTGAGTCAGCACTTGTGCAACAAGCAATGTAGGGCTTTGGGGGGCGGTTGCATGGGGTGAAGGGATAGAAGCAGTGTGCACCTGGGGAGGAAGGTGCTCTTCAATGGCAATCCCCTCAAGTGAGGAAGATCCCAGATGTGTGGGTACCCCTTGTGTGGTTGCTGCAGGCTCCTGTTGAGAGGAATCATGAGCGGCTATGGCTGGAAGAGTCCTGATATCCACTAGGGGGTTATAACCAATGGATATAGCCTGCGTTTGTGTTGCAGGAGCATCCTCAGGGGACTCATTTCCCTGAGTAGCCGTTTTGGGTTCTTTTTAGTGGGTTTGGTGGGGACTTTTGATTGGAGGTGGTGGCTGTGGGTTCCAGCTGCGTGGGTTTTCGCAGCTTGGCAGCCAGTTTGAGTGAGTGGTCAGAGTTGTGGCCGGGAGTATACTCAGGCAAACAGCCATAGCAGGGACTCCCAGGCCAACAAGTCCCTCAGCTTGAAGCTGGTTTGTAATTATGGCCATTATGAACCGCGGATATAATATCCAACGGTTAGCATTTAGTTTTTGAGCCATATCCTTGAGCTCTGAAAATATTATTCTGAAAAATTTAAAGGCTGTTGCTCAAGAATAGAATACATTACCTGCTACCACTTTGTAGACATTTGATCCCAAGACGAAGTCTTAGGAGCCAAACAGACATTTACCATGTGGAAGATTAGACGTTCAGCGTCATGGAAATGTTTTAAACAGGATCAGCGATCACAAGTTTGATGTATTAGAGTTCAAAGCAGCAGAATACGAACATGAACTAGACAAATTGTAGCAAGTAATCGATACTTGTATGCATTAAGAGCACATACGGTTATAGTGAGAGAATATATATTTCTAATTCAAGGAATGTTTATAGATATAGAATATTTCTAATCAAATCATTCATATCATTCCCGTCATTCATTCTATTATTACAATAGGTTGACACTCCTTATATAGAGTTCAATCGCTGCTGTTATCACGGGAAAGTGACAACTGGCAGATCTAATACAAAAATAACTAACTCTTAACAACTACTGAAATGTTCACAACTACTGAGAACATATCAGAGTGTTAAGTACAGAATATAAAACTACTAAAACTGCAACGACTGAAGAACAAGCTCTTCAGTCGTTTTACAAAACTGCTGAAACATAAAACTACTGAAACTAGAAATATAAAACTACTGATATCACAACTACTGAAGAAGTACTCTTCAGCAGTTGTGACAAACTACTGACGCTTCAGTACTTGATCTTCAGACTTTGACCTTCAGATGTTTCATCAGCTGATGACTTCAGTAGATATCATCAGCTGATGTCTTCAGTTTTTGTCTTCAGACTTTGTACATCAGTTGTTGATCTTCAGCACTTGTAAACTCTTCAGCTGTTGTACTTCAGTACTTTAGTCTTTCAGCTTCAGCACTTGTGTTCTTCAGCTGTTGTACTTCAGCACTTGTGTTCTTCAGCTGTTGTACTTCAGCACTTTAGTTCTTCAGCTGTTGAAGTCTTCAGCACTTGATCTTCAGCTGTTGAAGTCTTCAGCACTTGTCAACTGCTGATGAGGCTTTCAGCAGTTGTTGTGATACCATGTGGGACTTAGAGGTTTTCTGATCTTGGCTCATTGGTTCTTTTGGTCCAACAAACTCCCCCTGAACCAATGCAGCCAAAACCTCTAAATTATTTATTCCCACTTATTGTTGGCAAAGTGTTGGTCTTTTTCCTTCTTGATCAGTAGAGAGATGACCCATGTAAGCTCCGGCCTGGGAAGAAATCTCAGATATTTGTTTGGCAGGGTATGAATGGGAACTCTGTTTTGGGGAACTGGACACAGAGTTGTTATCCCATTCATGAGATTTACTTCCCCATAATGAGTCTGTATGACTCTCGAACATAGGCCTCAAGGAGAACAACTTGTTCCTCCTGAGAGAGTTCTTCTACTCCTCCTTCGAAGAAGAACTCTGGACCATAGTACTCTGATAAGTACTTCATGGTCCTGCCATTTTTCAGCTCCACCGTAGTTACCTCCCTATATACAATTCATCAGGATGGTTGCCTTCAAGGAGTAACTGGAGCTCATTCTTCTGGATGTCTTCAAGCTTTTTATATAACACCCCTTCACAATCATCTTGTTTTCTAGTAAAGCTTGAGGGGTCTTCTTTGCTTGGTGAGCTTTCTTGAATTCATCAATGATTTCCCAAGGTGAGACTACAATGGCCAACATGATGGTAGAATCTATTGTTTTTCATACCTGGCCATTGTATCTGTGTGGAATAGTTCTTTTATGGATTCTAGAACTCACCCTGGGGTCTGGCCATACTCTCACTCTCTCCTTCTGATACTGAAAAGTGTGCCTGAGAGTGTACAGCCTTTGAGCATGCCCTTTCATGGCTTGAATAGATGATGACTGAGGAAATTCCTTGTCAACCATCTTCAACAGTTGCTCATCATGCTGTTTCTCTGCTGTTCTTCTTCTTCTATCTTGACTCTGACCATTTCCCTTTGAGAGTCAGTGTGATCATGAGTTGACTTCGGGTTTTTGGTAGCTTTAGAATAGCAGAGAGTGGCAGACTATCATCTTCATCCTCCTCTTCTTCTTCTTCTTCCATCCTCAGCACCCTTCTCCTCCTTCTAGGTGCATCACTGGATGATGGTTGGGTTGGTGAAGGAATTGGTTTTGGAGAATGAAGATGTTTTGATTTTGGCTTAGAGATTGGTTGGAGATTTAAGGATAGACTCTGTTTGAGTGGGTGGAAGGGAAGGTTGATCCAGCATCTTTGTAGTTAGTTTCGCCTTTGTGAGTTTAGCCATCTCTACCTTTTACCAGCCCCAGCCTCATCAGGGCTTCCACAATAATCCTTTGTGAATTGCTCAGACAGACAGATTCTGGTGGCTATAGCCAGAATACTGTCCCTGGTCCACGCGCGAATCTCCATTAACGATCTTCCTAAGTATTTTGCAATAAAGCGGATCATTATTTCCAACTCTCTTTTTTCCAGAGCATCATACCCAGCCCATCGGGTCTGAATCTCTTGGACTTCCAACCTTCTGATCTCACTATCCAATGTGGCTGTATCAAACCCTGCCTGAAGAGTTGTTCAATTATTTATCCTGGATCGGCTGTGTGTAGTGTCAGCTTCTTTTACCAGCTCCTCCAAGGATTTGTCTTCAGCAGTATGATCATCAGCACTTTTCTTTTGCTTGTAAGTGAGCAGAGGTTGCTTTTCTTTCTCCTCCTCTTGGGCTTGCTTCTCTTCCTTCTTTTCCTCTGTTCTTTTCCTCTTCTTTTCTTTCACTGCAGTACTCTCCCCCTTTTTGGATGCATTGGAGGAAGGGGTTGTACCGCAGAAAGAGTCTTTTGTACAGCAGCATCAATCAAGGGTTGTAAAGTTGAGGAAAGCCTCTCATCAATGGCTTTAGTCACAATATCAGTGATTATGGGTGTGATGAGAGGGAGGGAATTTTGAAGTACAGCACCTATTTGCTCAGGAGGGTTCTGTTCCTGAGAAATAGGGCCTGAAGCAGAGGCAGGTGGTGAGTTTGGAGTGGCTCAGTGTTTGTGGAACCTTCAGGTGAAGGTGCCATCTGTGGGTTGGTAGAGACAGATGGTCTTTCTCCTTGTGAGAGTTGGTCAAGTAGGTTTTGCAGCCTACTGACTTTCTCTTCAAGGATTGTGTTCTGGGCAAGAACATCGTAGAAAAAGCCCAGGTCATCATCAGCCGAAGCGAATCATCTGACCTCTTGCTTGGAGCAAGATTTACATGCACTGGGTGTAGACCAGTTGTTGCATGTGCCCCTTGTGCTTGGTACTGGGGACTTCCAGCCTCAGGACATGTCCATCATCAGTGTTGCCTCTAGTGAGGTCTAGCAATGTTTCAGCCTCATTCTGATCATGTGCTGAGTCAGAGGAGGTGGCAGCCTCACTAGATATTCTAAGCTCCTTGTCTACACAGGAGATAGAAGTGGTAAACCCCTGTGCTGTGGGTTCTCAAGTGCACTGTGTTCCTCCCCCTCAATTGTAGAGGTGTTCCCAGTAGTAAGTGGTTTCTGGGGAGGGGGTGAGGAGTGCAGTTGAGTCAGCACTTGTGCAACTATTAAAGTTGGGCTGTGAGGGGCGGTTGTTTGGGGTGAAGGGATAGAAGCATGTGCACCTGGGGAGGTTGGTGCTTTTCAATGGCAATCTCCTCAAGTGAGGAAGATCCCAGATATGTAGGTACCCCTTGTGTGGTTGCTGCAGGCTCCTGTTGAGAGGAAGCCTGAGCGGCTATGGCTGGAAGAGTCATTGTATCCACTAGGGGGTTTGGACTAGTGGATATATCCTGCGTTTGTGGTGCAGGGGCATCCTCAGGGGACTCAATTCCCTGAGTAGCCGTTTTGGGTTTCTTTTTGGTGGGTTTGGTGGGGACTTTTGATTTGGAGGTGGTGGTGGCTGTGGGTTCCAGCTGCGTGGGTTTTCGTAGCTTGGCAGCCATTTTTAGTGTCTGGTCAGAGTTGTGCCGGGAGTATACTTCCGGCAGAACAGCCGTAGCAGGGACTCCCAAGCCAACAAGTCCCTCAGCATTAAGCTGGTTTGTAATGATGGCCATTATGAACCGTGGATATAGTATCCAACGGTTGCAGTTAGTTTTTTAGCCATCCTTGAGCTCCGAAAATATTATTTCTGAAAAGTTTAGCGGTTGTTGCTCAAGAATAGAATACATTACCTGCTGCCATTTTGTCGACATTTGATCCCAAGACGACGTCTTAGGAGCCAAACATACATTCACCATGTGAAAAATTAGGCGTTCAGCGTCAGGAAAGTGTTTCTTCATGATAGTGGAGGCACTGAGATCGCCTTGATATCCATGTTGGGCAAAGGATAGATCTGTGGTGCCCTTCGGATATCCAGCAGGAGAACTAGCATCATTCAGATGAAGAATTTGGCAGATTATTGCAGGAGTGATGACTACTTCTTTGTTGTTGACGACCGACTGGAGAGATGGTGTGTTGTTCTCCCCAGTGGTAATAGTAACGTTCATCCAAAATTGGTGCAGGGATTCGGCATGTAGTATGGGATTCAGAAGAAATGCCGTTTTGTATTGGGACTGAACCATAAGATCGATAGCAGTATCGAACTTAGTCCAGATAGGCGATTTAGTGAGGTAGGCAACACAGTTGTGTCGCGGTTTAATTTGCATGGACGCCATTGAGAAGAGGGAAGTTTTGGAGAGGAACGTTAGGTTTGAAGAAGATGAAGCATTGAAGGATTAGGTCAGGGGTATTTATAGGGTGCGGGTAATAAAACGATTGAAGATGTGGTGTTAGTCATCAGTAGTTTTAAACGACCGTTGACATGGTATTATCCTTTCAGACATTGAAACAGCTGAAGTCGTGGTGTTAGGCATCAGAATTTAGAAAACTACTGAAGACCGTGGTTTTGACTTCAGATGATTGAAACAACTGAGGACTTGGTGTTTGTCATCAGTAGTTATGAAACTACTGAGGACAGTGGTTTTGTCATCAGCTGTTGTAAACAACTGAAGACAGTGGTATTAGTCATCAGTAGTTATAAAACTACTGAAGACATGGTTTTGCTTCAGTTGTTTAGAATGAAACAGCAGTTGTAGAAACGACTGAAGAGAAAGTTCTCTTCAGCTGTTTTCGTCAATTCTTAGCTTGTCAGCTGTTTCATACTGTCCTCAACACATTCATCAGCCTTTTTGGCTGATTTCAGTTGTTTCATAGGACATCAGTACTTATCTGTTTTTACTGATTGCAGTAGTTGTAGCTGCATCAGTAGTTGTAACTACATCAGTAGTTTAGAACAGATGAAGTACTTCAGTACTTGTGAGACATTTTGCCTTCAGCAGTTATAAAAACTGCTGAGGGAAAAGAGCTCATCAGTACTTATATGTGACATAGTTACTAATGATCATCAGTACTTATTACTAAGATCATCAGTAGTTGTCACTTATTCTAGCTGCAGCATACCAAGCCTTAACACCAGGTTTTGGAAAGTTGAACTATCCAAAGGCTTAGTAAAAATGTCTGCAAGCTCATCAGCACTAGGCACAAACTTAGGATCAATCAGACCTTTTTCAAAACAATCCCTTATAAAATGATGTCTGATCTCTATATGTTTGGTCCTAGAGTGCTGGACTGGATTTTTGACAATGCAAAGAGCTGAAGCACTATCCATAACAATGGAGTCTTAGTCTCTGTAATGCCATAATCCAAAAGTTGGTTTTGAAGCCAGAGTACCTGAGATGTACAACTTACAGCTGCAATGTACTCTGCTTCAGCAGTTGATGTAGCAACTGAGGTCTGTTTCTTGCTCTGCCAAGAAATCAAGCAGTTGCCTAGGAATTGACATCCACTAGAAGTTGATTCCTGGTCAACTTACACCCTGCATAGTCACTGTCAGAAAAAGCAACTAATTTACCAGAATGTCCAGTGAATACCATAAACCTAGAGATGGAGTGCCTTGCAGATATCTAAAGATCCTCTTGACTGCAATCAGATGAGACTCTTTAGGTGCAGCCTGAAATCTAGCACAAACACATGTAGCAAACATAATATCTGGTCTAGAAGCTGTTAAATACATCAAGGACCCAATCATACATCTGTAAAGTGTTTCATCAACCACTTTACCTTTCTGATCTGTATCCAGTTGTGTGGTGTTGCCCATGGGGGTAGAACAGGGCTTACAGTTTTGTAAATCAAACTTTTGCAAAAGATCTTTTGTGTATTGGACTGATGAATGAAAATTCCATCAGCCTTTTGTTTGATTTGCAACCCCAGAAAGAACTGTAATTCTCCCATGGCACTCATTTCAAACTTCTGTTGCATCAACTTTGTAAAGGCATCACACAACTTTGGATCAGAGGATGCAAAAATGATATCATCTACATAAATTTGAACAAGTAGATTATGCTGCCCAGCTTTCTTAATGAATAAAGTCTTATCTATGGAGCCTCTAGTGAAATTATTTTCCAGAAGAAAGTTTGATAATGTCTCATACCAGGCTCTAGGAGCTTGTTTTAACCCATAAAGAGCCTTATCAAGCTTATACACCAATTAGGATGTTTATTGTCCTCAAAGCCTGGAGGTTGACATACATAAACCTCTTCTTTAATTTTTCCATACAAAATGCACTTTTGACATCCATTTGAAAAACTTTAAGGTTTTGATAAGCAGCATAAGCTAAAAACAATCGAATTGCTTCCAGTCTGGCTACAGGGGCAAAGGTTTCATCATAATCAATACCTTCTTCTTGTGCAAACCCCTGAACAACCAGTCTGGCCTTGTTCTTAACAATAAGCCATTTTCATCAGTTTTGTTCCTAAACACCCATTTAGTGCCTATTGCACACTTACCTGGAGGTAGAGGAACCAGTTCCACACTTGCTGTTTCTTGAACTAAAGAAGCTCAAGCTACATGGCATCAACCCATCCATTGTCCTTTAAGGCAATGTGATAATTCTTTGGCTCTTGCTGACTGATGAAGAGAGCATAGAAGCAGAAATTTGACAATTGACTTCTTGTTGATACTCCAGCAGTGATATCACCAATGATTTGAGACATAGGGTGATTCTTCAGATCTTGATACACAATGAGATCTGTGCAAGTGTTTGTAGCAGGCTCAGCAGTAACAGATGGTGATGGTGAATCATTTCCTTGAAACCAATCAGTGGATGGTAATTCAAAGGAAGTTGAATTCGAAGAGATCTCATCAGCATTTATTGTGGATGGTGCTACTGGAGCTACAGGAACATCAGGTCTAGCTGAATCAGACAGCTGGTCACTAAACCTGAAGAGGTGAGTACTGCAATCATCATCATCATCAGCAGTACCACCAGGTGGTGAACTGTTGACAGGAGCAACAGCAGGAGTTTGATAAGGAACATATTGCAGTATGTCCAAATCAAATAACTCCACAGGGCTTTGTGGAATCTTGTCCTTTGGAGATTCATTGAACTTAACATGTAGAGTTTCTTCAACCATCTTTGTTCTGCAGTTGAAGACTCTGTATGCCTTGCAAGTAGATGAATAACCAAAAAATACCCTGCATCCACCTTAGGATCAAATTTATGGAGTTGATCCTTTGTGTTGAGAATAAAACAGGGACACCCAAATGCTTTGAAAAATGAAATCAGAGGAGCCAAATGATGGAGGACTTCATATGGAGTCTTCATCAACCTTTGATTTACTAAAACTCTGTTTTGCACATAGCAAGCTGTGTTGACAGCTTCAGCCAAAAGGTCAGTGGCAAACCTGAGTCAGCCAGCATGGACCTTGCAGCTTCAATGAGGGTCCTGTTCTTTCTCTCCACTACTACATTTTGTTCTGGAGTCCTTGGGATGCTAAACTGCCTTTTGATCCCCTTTGAAAGATACAAGTCATCAAGTGTATGATTTCTGAATTCAGTCCCATTGTCACTCCTAAGACACTTGACTGGAAGGGAATACTGCTTCTCAATATACAACACACAGTGAATAATCTTCTGAGCAACCTCATCCTTTGAATGTAGAAAGAAAGTCCACACAAATCTGGAGTAATCATCCACAATTACCAGACAGTATTTCTTCTTTGCCATGCTCATTACTCTCACGGACCAAATAGATCCATATGCAGTAATTGCAAGCAGGCAGTGGACTTGGGCACTTCAATAGGAGGGAACGAGACTTTGTGCTGTTTTCCTTTTAAACAAGCAGTGCAGGTTTCATCACAGTGAAACTCCTTTATAGGTAAGCCTCTGACTAAACTATTGTGGGTAAGCTGATTCATGTTTTTGAGATTAACATGACCAAGCCTTCTGTGCCACAGTTTAGATTCTTGAGAAGAGGCTTTGGAAAATAGGCAAGGATGGCCTTTGAGATCTATTTTCTTGGAAAGATCTAAGGCATACACTCTTCCTGTCCTGTTGGCTCTCAGGAGAGTGTGATCATCCACACCTTGTCAATCAAGTGCAAAACTTTGGATGACAGAATCCTACAGTTTTGACTGGTGAAAAGAGCAACATGGCCTTTATCACACATTTGACTGACACTCAAGAGATTGTACTTGAGATTTTCCACATGATTAACATCATCAAATTTGATTTCTCCATTAGAGACAAAACCCTTAACAATGATGTAACCCCTAGCATCATTGCCAAAAGAAACAAATCCCTTCTTTCCTTGAGAGTAGTCATGAAGAAGAGAGCTGTTCCCAGTCATGTGCATAGATCCCCCACTGTCTACATACCAGATGCTACTTTGGCATGTTGAAGAACCCTGCAATAATAAACAACAGTTAGTTTTAGAGACCCAAACCTTTTTGGTTTTGGGCCTGGTCTCATCAATAAATGGTAAACTAACAGGTTTATTTGAAACAACAGCCTGAGAGGAAGAAGATGGTGTAGAAGAGGAGTCCTTTGGCTTGGACCTCCTTTCTATGGTTTCAACATAGGAGTATCTAGTTGGTTAACTCTACCCAACAGATGTTGAACCATCATTACCAGCTGTGTCTGATTTTGTGATAAAGCTTTCAGCTCATCAGACACATTGCCAGTGGAGTTTGATAAGTTCCTATGTTGCACCTTCTTCTTCTGAGCACTCTCAGCTGTCACCTGTTTACCCCTTCCTTTTTGGATATCTTGAGGACTTAAGGGTTACAGGATTTGATGTTGCTGATACAAATGTGGTCTAAACTCAGTTTTCATTTTTACCATTTTCTCATTAATTCTTCTTTTGTTTGAGTTTGGAACCTCTTTTGTACCAACAATCATCTGTAAGATGATTGAACAAACCACATACTTCACATGGTTTCTTCTTCATCTCAGGTTGATCATCAACTAAAGAGGGTGAAGCAACTGAAGACTTGTTCTTCAATGCTTTGGAAGCATTGTTTGCTTTCTTGACTGCCTCTTTAGTAGTCTTCAAACTCTTTCTAGGCAGTTTTCTTCTCTTAGTACTGACAGCAGTTGAAGTTTGAACTTCAGGTGTTAAATCCTGCTCTCTAGTCCTTTCAGGACCTTCAGAATTAACTCCTGAGTTGATCAACTCATTAATCATGTGAGTGTCAGCATTTGAACCATCAACATCAGCTGATAGGTTCAAAGAGGGCTTGATGCTGAGTGCTACTTCTGATTGTGCTGTATCAGAAGGTAGATCACATGATGTGATGGATTGGTTATCACTCTCACCATCAGATTCTACCTCTGCTCTTGGGGTAAAATCTGTAGGTGGAGCAGTATGATTGTAACCAATTCCAAACTTCACATTTGAAGCAGATTGCTTACTAAGAAGCATTTCAAAACCTTTGCATGATTGTACCCATCTATCACACTCTACCTGGGTAACTGCAAGGGTTTCTTTGAGATCTTTGTATTCTCTAGAAGTACCTCTTCTCTAGCCTTATCATCAATTATTTGGCAATTCAGTTTATAATCCCATCATTTTTATCTTTAAGCACAAACTCAAACTCAGCTTTGTTTTTGGAAATTATTTGTTCTAGCTCAATGTTCTTATTAATTAGAGCTACATTTGCTTCTCTAATGGAAGCAAATGCTGCTATGCATGGTTCAGAACATAATTTGGCTTTTGCCTCAGAGGATACCTGTGATACCTGAGGTGTAGAGGCATTAGAAAATGAAGTATCCGCAGACTCCAAAGCCATAAGAGCTAGATTCCCAAAAGGACTGTCACCACCATGTTGACCAGCACCTGAAAACAGTTGGTCATGACCAGACATGTCATCTGGTAAATTGCTCCAGTCAACAACTCCTGGGGTGAAGAAGCTGTGTTGTTGACGTTGAGTTTGTTGATGAGATTGGGATGGCTGAGGTTCTGGTAGTGCATGAGGTTGTGGTGCCATAGGAACTTGAACTTGATTTGACTGTGGCATGTAATAACAAGGGTACGGATATGGCATTTGACCCTGAGGAACAAAATATGCCGGAGATTGTTGTTGAGGATGATGACTAGAAGTGACAGGATGTTGCCCTCTGTGTTGTGTGACTATTGCCAGGAAAAGTCACAAAGGGTGCAGTGGAGTTAGATCCAGTTGATCTACACTCTCTTGAAAAGTGTCCAAGCCTTTGGCATTTGTGACACCTCAACTTGCTCTTGTCAAAACCAACTTTGGTTTTGCCAGAGAGTCCTGGGAATTTTCTTCCAGTTCTTTTATAGAACTTCTGAGATCTGATATTTATCAGGGCCATTTGGCTCAAAATATCCATCTCTTCTAAGTCGTCATCAGCAATCCCCTTGAGATCATCCATAATGAAGCATAAATTGTCATTATTACACCAGTAAACGACCATCAATACTCACAAATGCAGAATCAGAAGTGCTTGAAGAGAAATTAATATGCTCATCATACTGGCATTCAGATGATGCATATTCTGACTCATGACCCACCAAGGCAGTGTTGCTTGGTACAAAGTCTTCAGTGAGCTTTCCAGATGAAGACAGCTTTCTCTTGTTCTATCTCTCTCTCAAACGTGAGCAGTTTCCCATGGAGTTAGGTGAGAGATAGTTTGTCCAAACTTGCACTGGAGCGTAGGACAATAGTATATGTGTCCCATCTCTCAGGCAGTGATCTGAGAAATCTGTTATTCATCTGGATATTTGTGTACTCAAGTTTGACCATTTTTATTCAGAGATCAAACAAGAGAACCGCTCATATTGTTGAGTCAGTGTCTCACCCTTTCTATGAGAAAATGTCTCATATTGTTGGGTGAGGATTTCTCTATTATTTGCCAAGACCTCATCTGTTCCTCCAAATTGTTCTTTCAAGGCATTCCAGAGGTCATGGGCAGTTTCATGATGCATTAGCCCAGAATAGATTTCATTTGGCAGTGCCATGGCCAGAATTCCATGGGCTTTTGCATCAATTCAAGCAACTTATTATCCTCATGAGTATTGCTCCCTCCTCTTCGGAACCATTTGATTGGTTTCCGGGTTATTCACCATAGGCTTGTGTGGACCATGTACCACTGATGTCCAACAACCTGCGCTGTTAACAGACAGGTGATGGAGCATTCGTCGTTGCCATATGTTATACTCATTCTTAACCAGCATTGGTGGCTTGGTTGAGGAACCAGTATTGTGAGGATCATTGGAGGGAGTAGTCATTTTCAGTTCAGAAACAATTTAATTCAAGCTTTTAAAAGTTTTACACAGACCACAACAAACTCAATGAAACCAAGAAAAGATCTCAGGATGAATGACAGAAGACAGAAACAGAAAATTCAATCTCTATAACCGTTTCTTGCAAAAACAAAAGCTAATTCAATCAAACTTAGATCTTGAATAGCAGTTTCAATGATCAATTATTAGATCGATCAATGATTAACCAGCTCTGATACCATTTGACAGGATCAGCGATCACAAGTTTGATGTATTAGAGTTCAAAGCAGCGGAATACGAACAGGAATTAGACAAATTGTAGCAAGTAATCGATACTTGTATGCATTAAGAGCACATACGGTTATAGTGAGAGAATATTATTTCTGATTCAAGGAATGTTTATAGATATAGAATATTCTAATCAAATCATTCATATCATTCCCGTCATTCATTCTATTATTACAATAGGTTGACACTCCTTATATAGAGTGCAATCGCTGCTGTTATCACGGGAAAGTGACAACTGGCAGATCTAATACAAAAATAACTAACTCTTAACAAACTACTGAAATGTTCACAACTACTGAGAACATATCAGAGTGTTAAGTACAGAATATAAAACTATTGAAACTACAACGACTGAAGAACAAGCTCTTCAGTCGTTTTACAAAACTGCTGAAACATAAAACTACTGAAACTAGAATTATAAAACTACTGATATCACAACTACTGAAGAAGTACTCTTCAGCAGTTGTGACAAACTACTGACGCTTCAGTACTTGATCTTCAGACTTTGACCTTCAGATGTTTCATCAGCTGATGACTTCAGTAGATAGCATCAGCTGATGTCTTCAGTTTTTGTCTTCAGACTTTGTACATCAGTTGTTGATCTTCAGCACTTGTAAACTCTTCAGCTGTTGTACTTCAGTACTTTGGTCTTTCAGCTTCAGCACTTGTGTTCTTCAGCTGTTGTACTTCAGCACTTTAGTTCTTCAGCTGTTGAAGTCTTAAGCACTTGATCTTCAGCTGTTGAAGTCTTCAGCACTTGTCAAACTGCTGATGAGGCTTTCAGCAGTGTTGTGATACCATGTGGGACTTAGAGGTTTTGATCTTGGCTCATTGGTTCTTTTGGTCCAACATGTTTCTTCAATATGTGGAGGCACTAAGGTTGCCCTGATATCCATGGTGGGCAAGGATAAATCAGTTGTGCCCTTTGGATATCCAGCAGGAGAAATGGCATCATCCGGATATAGAGTTTGACGAAGTATTTGGGTGATGACCACTTCTTGGTTGTTGACGACCGAGGAGAGACGCTGTGTTGTTCCCCAGTGGTGAGGGTGACGTTCATCCAAAACTGTTTGAGGGATCGGCATGGAGGATTGGATTGAGAAGAAATTCCGTTTTGTATTGTGACTGGACCATAAGATCGATAGCAGTATCGAACTTAGCCCAGAATGGCGATTTGGTGAGGTAAGCTACACAGTTGTGTCGTGGTTTGATTTGCATGACGCCATTTGGAAGAGAGAAGTTTTGGAGAGATGAACGTTAGGTTTGAAGAAGATGAGGCTTTGAAGGATTAGGTCAGGGATATTTATAGGGTACGGGTTAGAAAACGACTGAAGGATTTGGTGTTAGTCATCAGTAGTTTTAAACGACTGTTGACATGGTATACCCTTTCAGACGTTGAAACAGCTGAAGTGTGTGTTAGGCATCAGTAGTTAGAAAAAACTGAAGACCATGGTTTTGACTTCAGATGATGAAACAACTGAGGACTTGGTGTTTGTCATCAGTAGTTGTGAAACTACTGAAGACAGTGGTTTTGTCATCAGTTGTTGTAAACAGCTGAAGACTTGGTATTAGTCATCAGTAGTTATAAAACTACTGAAGACATGGTTTTGCTTCAGTTTTTTAGAATGAAACAGTAGTTGTAGAAACAACTGAAGAGAAAGTTCTCTTCAGTAGTTTTCGTCAATTCATAGCCTTTCAGCTGTTTCATACTGTCCTCAACACTTACTCATCAGACTTTGCATCTGCTTTTCAGGTGTTTCATAGGACGTCAGTACTTATCTGTTTGTACTGATTTCAGTATTTAACTACATCAGTAGTTGTAACTACATCAGTAGTTTGGAACAGATAAAGTACTTCAGTACTTGTGAGGCATTTAGCCATCCGTAGTTATAAAACTACTGAAGGTGAAAGGACTCATCAGTACTTATATATGACATGGTTACCAATGATCATCAGTAATTTTTACTGAAATCATTAGTAGTTGTCGCTTATTCTAGCTGCAGCATACCAAGCCTTAACACAGGGTTTGGGAAAGTAGAACTATCCAAAGGCTTAGTAAAAATATCTGCAAGCTCATCAGCACTAGGCACAAACTTAGGATCAATCAGACCTTTTTCAAAGCAATCCCGAATAAAATGATGTCTGATTTCTATATGTTTGGTCCTAGAGTGCTGGACTGGATTTTTGACAATACACAGAGCTGAAGCACTATCCATTAATAATGGAGTCTTAGTCTCCGTAATGCCATAATCCAGAAGTTGGTTCTGAAGCCAGAGTACCTGAGAAGTACAGCTTGCAGCAGCAATGTACTCGACCTCAGCAGTTGATGTAGCAACAGATGTTTGTTTCTTACTCTGCCAAGAAATCAAATAGTTGCCTAGGAATTGACAACCACCAGAAGTTGACTTTCGAGTTAACTTGCACCCTGCATAGTCACTATCTGAAAAAGCAACTAATTTGCAAGAGTGTCCAGTGGAATACCATAAACCTAGAGATTGTGTACCTTGCAAATATCTAAAGATTCTCTTGACTGCAATCAAATGAGACTCTTTAGGAGCAGCCTGAAATCTAGCACAAACACATGTAGCAAATAATATCTGGTCTAGAAGCTGTTAAATACATCAAGGACCCAATCATACATTTGTAAAGTGTTTCATCAACAGCTTTACCTTTCTGATCAGCATCCAGTTGTGTGGTGTTGCACATGGGAGTAGAACAGGGCTTACAGTTTTGTAAATCAAACTTATTCAAAAGATCTTTTGTATATTTTGACTGATGAATAAAGGTTCCATCAGCCTTTTGCTTAATTTGCAAACCTAGAAAGAACTGTAATTCTCCCATTGCACTCATTTCAAACCTCTTTTCATTAATGTTGTAAAATCATCACACAACTGGGGATCAGAGGATGCAAAAATGATATCATCAACATAAATCTAAACAAGTAGATTATGCTGATCCACCTTCTTAATAAACAAAGTTTTATCAATGGAGCCTCTAGTGAAATTATTCTTAAGAAGAAAAGTAGAGAGTGTCTCATACCAGGCTCTAGGAGCTTGTTTCAACCCATAAGAGCCTTATCAAGTTTATACACACATTCAGGATGTTTATTATCCTCAAAGCCTGGTGGTTGACACACATAAACTTCTTCCTTTATTTTACCATATAAAAATTCACTTTTGACATCCATTTGAAAAACTTTAAGATTGTGGAATGCAGCATAGGCTAAAAACAATCTGATTGCCTCTAGTTTGGCTACAGGGGCAAAGGTTCATCATAGTCAATACTTCTTCTTATGAAAACCCTGTACAACCAGTCTAGCCTTGTTCTTAACAATAAGCTCATTTTCATCAGTTTTGTTCCTAAACACCCATTTAGTGCCTATTGCACACTTACCTGGGGGAAGAGGAACCCGTTCCCACACTTGCTGTTTCTTGAACTGAAGTAGCTCAAGCTGCATAGCTTCAACCCATCCATTGTCTCTCAAAGCAACATGGTAGTTCTTTGGCTCTAGCTGACTGATGAAGAGAGCATAGAAGCAGAAGTTAGACAATTGACTTCTTGTTGAAACACCAGCATTGATATCACCAATAATCTGAGACATTGGGTGATTCTTCAGTTCTTGATAAACAATGAGATCTATGCAAGTGTTTGTAGAATCTTCAGCAGCAGCAGATGTTGATGCAGACTCTTGAAACCAAGAATTAGATGGTAACTCAAAAGATGTAGAGGAAACAGAGATCTCATCAGCATTTGTTGTGGATGGAACTGCTGAAGCTACATGAACATCAAATTTAGCAGACACAGGCAGTTGGTCACTAAACTTGAATAGGTGAGTATTGATATTATCATCATCATCATCAATACCACCAGGTGGAAGACATGCTGCAGAAGATGATTTAGCCACATGAGCTGCAACAGCTGGAGGTTGATAAGGAACATATTGCAGTATGTCCAAATCAAACAACTCCACAGGGTTTTGTGGAATCTTGTCCAAAGGAGATTCATTAAACTTCACATGCAAAGTCTCTTCAACTATCTTTGTTTGGCAGTTGAAGACTCTGTATGCCTTGCAAGTAGATGAATACCAACAAAATACCCTGCATCCACCTTAGGATCAAATTTATGGAGTTGATCCTTTGTGTTGAGAATAAAACAAGGACACCCAAATGCTTTGAAAAATGAAATTAGAGGAGCCAAGTGATGGAGAACTTCATATGGAGTCTTCATCAACCTCTGATTTACTAAGACTCTATTCTGCACATAGCAAGCTGTGTTAACAGCTTCAGCCCAAAAGGTCAATGGCAAACCAGAGTCAGCCAGCATGGACCTTGCAGCTTCAATTAGGGTCCTGTTCTTTCTCTCCACTACTCCATTTTGTTCTGGAGTCCTTGGGATGCTAAACTGCCTTTTGATTCCCTTTGAAAGATAGAAGTCATCAAGTGTATGATTTCTGAATTCAGTTCCATTGTCACTTATAATACACTTGACTGGAAGGGAATACTGCTTCTCAATATACAACACAAAGTGAATAATCTTCTGAGCAACCTCATCCTTTGAATGTAGAAAGAAAGTCCATACAAATCTGGAGTAATCATCCACAATTACCAGACAGTATTTCTTCTTCGCCATGCTCATCACTCTCACA
This sequence comes from Flaveria trinervia, assembly GCA_025506515.1. NCBI lineage: Eukaryota > Viridiplantae > Streptophyta > Magnoliopsida > Asterales > Asteraceae > Flaveria > Flaveria trinervia. Next base: position 14,738,941 of record CM046447.1, on the reverse strand, counting down.
GGACCAAATAGATCCATATGCAATAATTGCAAGCAGGCAGTGGACTTAGGCTCTTCAATAGGAAGGAATGAGACTTTGTGTTGTTTTCCTTTTAAACAAGCAGTGCAGGTTTCATCACAGTGGAACTCCTTTATTGGTAAGCCTCTGACTAAACTATTATGGATAAGCTGATTCATGTTTTTGAAATTAACATGACCCAGCCTTCTGTGCCACAGTTTAGATTCTTGAGAAGAGGCTTTGGAAAATAGGCAAGGATTGCCTCTGAGATCTATTTTCTTGGAAAGATCTAAGGCATACACTCTTCCTGTCCTGTTGGCTCTCAGGAGAGTGTGATCATCCAACACCTTATCAATCAAATGCAGAACTTTGGATGACAGAATCCTACAGTTCTGACTGGTGAAAAGAACAACATGGCCTTTATCACACATTTGACTGACACTCAAGAGATTGTACTTGAGATTTTCCACATGATTAACATCATCAAACTTTATTTCTCCATTGGAGACAAAGTCGTTGCCAATGATGTAACCCCTAGCATCATTGCCAAAAGAAACAAACCCCTTCTTTCCTTGAGAGTAGTCATGAAGAAGAGAGTTGTTCCCAGTCATGTGCATAGATCCCCCACTGTCTACATACCAGATGCTACTTTGGCATGTTGGAGAACCCTGCAATAATAAACAATCAGATAGTTTTGGAGACCCAAACATTTTTGGTTTTGGGCCTGGTCTCGTCAATAGATGGTAAACTAACAGGTTTATTGGAAACAACAGCCTGAGAGGAAGAAGATGGTGAAGAAGAGGAATCCTTTGGCTTGGATCTCCTTTTCTGTGGTTTCAACATAGGAGCATCTAATTGGTTAACTCTACCCAACAGATGTTGAACCATCATAACCAGCTGTGTCTGATTTTGTGATAAAGCTTTCAGCTCATCAGACACATTGCCAGTGTGCACCTTCTTCTTCTGAGCACTCTCAGCTGTCACCTATTTAACCCCTTCCTTTTTGGATTTCTTTGAGGACTTAAGGGTTACAGGATTTGATGTTGCTGAAACAAATGTGGTCTCAAACTCAGTTTTCATTTTTACCATTTTCTTTTTAATTTCTTCTTTATGTTTGAGTTTGGAACCTCTTTTGTACCAGCAATCATCTGTAAGATGATTGAACAAACCACATACTTCACATGGTTTCTTCTCATCTTAGGTTGATCATCAACTAAAGAGGGTGAAGCAACTGAAGACTTGTTCTTCAGTGCTTTGGAAGCATTGTTTGTTTTCTTGACTACCTCTTTAGTAGTCTTCAAACTCTTTCTACTGACAGTTTTCTTCTTTTCAGTACTGGCATTAGATGGAGTTTGAACTTCAGGTGTTAAATCCGCTCTCTAGTCCTTTCAGGACTTTCAGAATTAACTCTGAGTTGATCAACTCATGGATCATGTGAGTGTCAGCAGTGGAACCATCAACATCAGCTGATAGGTTCTGAGAGGGCTTGGTGCTGACTTCTACTTCTGATTGTGCTGTATCAGAAAGTAGATCACATGATGAGATGGATTGGTTATTACTCTCACCATCAAATTCTACCTCTGCTCTGGGAGTAAAATCTGTAGGTGGAGCAGTGTGATTGTAACCAATGCCAAACTTCACATTGGAAGCAGATTGCTTACTAAGAAGCATTTCAAAACCCTTGCATGATTGTACCCATCTATCACACTCTACCTGGGTAATGCAAGGGTTTCTTTGAGATCTTTATACTTCTCTAGAAGTATCTCTTCCCTAGCCTTATCATCAGTTATTTGGCATTTAAGTTTGTAAATCTCATCATTCTTATCATTAAGCACAGACTCAAATTCAGCTTTGCTTTTGGAAATTATTTGTTCTAGCTCAATGTTCTTGTTGATTAAAGCTACATTTGCTTCTCTAATAGATGCAAATGCTGCTATGCATGTTTCAGAACATAATTTGGCTTTTGCCTCAGAGGATACCTGTGATACCTTTGGTGTAGAGGCATTAGTGGATGAAGTATCAGCAGAATCCAAAGCCATAAGAGCTAGATTTCCAAAGGGACTTTCACCACCATGTTGACCAGCACCTGAGAACAGTTGTTCATGACCAGACAAGTCATCTGGTAAACTGCTCCAGTCAACAACTCCTGGGGTGAAGAAGCTGTGTTGTTGAGGTTGAGTTTGTTGATGAGATTGGGAAGGTTGTGGTTCAGGCAATGCTTGTGGTTGTTGTGCAATTAGAGCTTGAACAGGATTTGGTTGAGGCATATAATAGCAGGGATAAGGATATGATTTGACCCTGGGGAACAAAGTATGCAGGAGATCTAGGATGTGAAGAATGACCAGAACCAGCAGGATGTTGCCCTTTGTTTTGTGGACGAGTACTAGGAAAAGTCACAAAGGGTGCAGAAGGGTTAGATCCAGTAGATCTACACTCTCTTGCAAAGTGTCCCAGCCTTTGGCATTTGTGACACCTCAACTTACTCTTGTCAAAACCAACTTTGGTTTTGCCAGAGAGTCCAGGAAATTCTAGTTCTCTTATAGAACTTCTGAGATCTGATATTAATCAATGCCATTTGGCTCAGAATATCCATCTCTTCTAGATCATCATTAGCAATTCCTTTCAGATCATCCAAAATGAAGCATAGATTGTCACTATTACTGCCAGAATGACTCTCAATAAACAAATGCATGATCAGAACTATTTGAAGAGAAATAAATATGCTCATCATAATTGCTTTCAGATGCAGCATATTCTGACTCATGACCAACCAAGGCAGTATTCCCTGGTACAAAGTCATCAGTGAGCTTTCCTGATGAGGACAATTTCCTCTTCTGCTCTATCTCTCTTTCGAATGTAAGCAGTTTCCCATGAAGTTGGGTGAGAGATAGGCTATCCAGATTTGCACTGGAGCGTAGGACAATAGTGTATGTGTCCTATCTCTCAGGCAGTGATCTGAGGAACCTGTTATTCATCTGGCTGTTGGTGTATTCCTGTTTCACCATTTTAAGCTCAGATATCAAGCAGGAAAAGCGCTCAAACTGTTGAGTCAGTGTCTCACCTTTCTATGAGAGAATGTCTCATATTGTTGGGCAAGGATTCTCTGTTGTTTGCTAAGACCTCATCTGTGCCACCGAATGTTCCTTCAGGGCATTCCAGAGATCATGAGCAGTTTCATGATGCATAAGCCCTGAATAGATTTCATTAGGCAGTGCCATGGCCAGAATTCCATGGGCTTTAGCATCAATCTCAAATAGTTTCCGATCTTCATCAGAGTATTGTTCCTTCTTCTTCGGAACCATTTGATTGGTTTCCGGATTGTTCACCATAGGCTTATGTGGTCCATGTACCACAGATGTCCAACAAGCTGAACTGTTAACAGACAGGTGATGAAGCATTCTTCGTTGCCATATGTTATACTCGGTCCTAACCAGCATCGGAGGCTTGGTTGAGGAACCGGTATTGTGAGGATCATTAGAAGGAGTAGTCATCTTAGATTCAATCAAATTCATTTAAGCTAAAATAGATTTAGAACAAAACGCAACAACCAATTGAACCAAAAGAGATCTCAAAGTAAATGAACGAAAGCAACAGAAATTCAATAATCTATAACCAGTTCTACGAATACGCTAATTCAATCAAACACAGATATCAATTAGCAGTTTCAATGATCAATTGTTAGATCGATCAATGATTAACCAGCTCTGATACCACTTGTTAGGATCAGTGATCTATGTTTGATTGCTCAGCTGAGATTGCTCAGAAGAAGAAGGTGCAACATAGGAACTTATCAAACTCCACTGGCAATGTGTCTGATGAGCTGAAAGCTTTATCACAAAATCAGACACAGCTGGTTATGATGGTTCAACATCTATTGGGAAGAGTTAACCAATTAGATGCTCCTATGTTGAAACCACAGAAAAGGAGATCCAAGCCAAAGGATTCCTCTTCTTCACCATCTTCTTCCTCTCAGGCTGTTGTTTCCAATAAACCTGTTAGTTTACCATCTGTTGATGAGACCAGACCCAAAACCAAAAAGGTTTGGGTCTCCAAAACTAACTGATTGTTTATTATTGCAGGGTTCTTCAACATGCCAAAGTAGCATCTGGTATGTAGACAGTGGGGGATCTATGCACATGACTGGGAACAGCTCTCTTCTTCATGACTACTCTCAAGGAAAGAAGGGATTTGTTTCTTTTGGCAATGATGCAAGGGGTTACATCATTGGCAACGACTTTGTCTCCAATGGACAATAAAGTTTGATGATGTTAATCATGTGGAAAATCTCAAGTACAATCTCTTGAGTGTCAGTCAAATGTGTGATAAAGGCCATGTTGCTCTTTTCACCAGTCAGAACTGTAGGATTCTGTCATCCAAAGTTCTGCATTTGATTGATAAGGTGTTGGATGATCACACTCTCCTGAGAGCCAACAGGACAGGAAGAGTGTATGCCTTAGATCTTTCCAAGAAAATAGATCTCAGAGGCAATCCTTGCCTATTTTCCAAAGCCTCTTCTCAAGAATCTAAACTGTGGCACAGAAGGTTGGGTCATGTTAATTTCAAAAACATGAATCAGCTAATCCACAATAGTTTAGTTAGAGGCTTACCAATAAAGGAGTTCCACTGTGATGAAACCTACACTGCTTGTTTAAAAGGAAAACAGCACAAAGTCTCATTCCCTCCTATTGAAGAGCCTAAGTCCACTGCCTGCTTGCAATTACTGCATATGGATCTATTTGGTCCTGTGAGAGTAATGAGCATGGCAAAGAAGAAATACTGTCTGGTAATTATGGATGATTACTCCTGATTTGTATGGACTTTCTTTCTACATTCAAACGATGAGGTTGCTCAGAAGATTATTCACTTTGTGTTGTATGTTGAGAAGCAGTACTCCCTTCCAGTCAAGTGTATTAGGAGTGACAATGGAACTGAGTTCAGAAACCATACACTTGATGACTTCTATCTTTCAAAGGGAATCAAAAGGCAGTTTAGCATACCAAGGACTCCAGAACAAAATGGAGTAGTGGAGAGAAAGAACAGGACCCTAATTGAAGCTGCAAGGTCCATGCTGGCTGACTCTCGTTTGCCACTGACCTTTTGGGCTGAAGCTGTTAACACAGCTTGCTATGTGCAGAATAGAGTCTTAGTAAATCAGAGGTTGATGAAGACTCCATATGAAGTTCTCCATCACTTGGCTCCTCTAATTTCATTTTTCAAAGCATTTGGGTGTCCCTGTTTTATTCTCAACACAAAGGATCAACTCCAAAAATTTGATCCTAAGGTGGATGCAGGGTACTTTGTTGGTTATTCATCTACTTGCAAGGCATACAGAGTCTTCAACTGCAGAACAAAGATAGTTGAAGAACTTTGCATGTGAAGTTAATGAATCTCCTATGGACAAGATTCCACAAAACCCTGTGGAGTTGTTTGATTTGGACATACTGCAATATGTTCCTTATCAACCTCCAGCTGTTGCAGATCCTGTGGATAAATCATCTTCTGCAGCATGTTTTCCACCTGGTGGTATTGATAATGATGATGATAATATCAATACTCACCTATTCAAGTTTAGTGACCAACTGCCTGTGTCTGCTAAATTTGATGTTCTTGTAGCTTCAGCAGTTCCATCCACAAAAAATGCTGATAAGATCTCTGATTCCTCTACATCTTTTGAGTTACCATCTAATTCCTGGTTTCAAGAGTCTGCATCAACATCTGCTGCTGCTGAAGGTCCTACAAACACTTGCACAGATCTCATTGTTTATCAAGAACTGAAGAATCACCCAATGTCTCAGATTATTGGTGATATCAATGCTGGTGTTTCAACAAGAAGTCAATTGTCTAACTTCTGCTTCTATGCTCTCTTCATCAGTCAGCTAGAGCCAAAGAACTACCATGTTGCTTTGAGAGACAATGGATGGGTTGAAGCCATGCAGCTTGAGTTACTTCAGTTCAAGAAACAGCAAGTGTGGGAACTGGTTCCTCTTCCCCCAGGTAAGTGTGCAATAGGCACTAAATGGGTGTTTAGGAATAAAACTGATGAAAATGGACTTATTGTTAAGAACAAGGCTAGACTGGTTATACAGGGGTTTTCACAAGAAGAAGGTATTGACTATGATGAAACCTTTGCCCCTGTAGCCAAACTAGAGGCAATCAGATTGTTTTTAGCCTATGCTGCACTCCACAATCTTAAAGTTTTTCAAATGGATGTCAAAAGTGCATTTCTATATGGTAAAATAAAGGAAGAAGTTTATGTGTGTCAACCACCAGGTTTTGAGGATAATAAACATCCTGAATGGGTGTATAAACTTGATAAGGCTCTTTATGGGTTGAAACAAGCTCCTAGAGCCTGGTATGAGATACTTTCCACTTTTCTTCTTAAGAATAATTTCACTAGAGGCTCCATTGATAAAACTCTGTTTATTAAGAAGGTGGATCAGCATAAGCTACTTGTTCAGGTTTATGTTGATGATATCATTTTTGCCTCCTCTGATCCCCAGTTGTGTGATGATTTTACAACTTTAATGAAAAAGAGGTTTGAAATGAGTGCAATGGGAGAATTACAGTTCTTTCTAGGCTTGCAAATTAAACAAAAGGCTGATGGAACCTTTATTCATCAGTCAAAATATACAAAAGATCTTTTGAATAAGTTTGATTTACAAACTGTAAGCCCTGTTCTACTCCCATGTGCAACACCACACAACTGGATGTTGATCAGAAAGGTAAAGCTGTTGATGAAACACTTTACAGATGTATGATTGGGTCCTTGATGTATTTAACAGCTTCTAGACCAGATATTATGTTTGCTACATATGTTTGTGCTAGATTTCAGGCTGCTCTTAAAGAGTCTCATTTGATTGCAGTCAAGAGAATCTTTAGATATTTGCAAGGTACACAATCTCTGGGTTTATGGTATTCCACTGAACACTCTTGCAAATTAGTTGCTTTTTCAGATAGTGACTATGCAGGGTGCAAGTTAACTAGAAAGTCAACTTCTGGTGGTTGTCAATTCCTAGGCAATTGTTTGATTTCTTGGTAGAGTAAGAAACAAACATCTGTTGCTACATCAACTGCTGAAGCCGAGTACATTGCTGCTGCAAGTTGCACTTCTCAGGTACTCTGGTTTCAGAACAAACTTCTGGATTATGGCATTACAGAGACTAAGACTCCATTATTAATGGATAGTGCTTCAGCTCTGTGTATTGTCAAAAATCCAGTCCAGCACTCTAGGACCAAAAATGTAGAGATCAGACATCACTTTATTCGGTATTGTTTTGAAAAAGGTCTGATTGATCCTAAGTTTGTGCCTAGTGCTGATGAGCTTGCAGATATTTTTACTAAGCCTTTGGATAGTTCTACTTTCCAAAACCTTGTGTTAAGGCTTGGTATGTTGCAGCTAGAATAAGTGACAACTACTGATGATTTCAGTAAAAAATACTGGTGATCATTGGTAACCATGTCACATATAAGTACTGATGAGTCCTTTCACCTTCAGTAGTTTTTATAACTACTGACGGCTAAATGCCTCACAAGTACTGAAGTACTTTATCTGTTCTAAACTACTGATGTAGTTAAAACTACTGAAATCAGTACAAACAGATAAGTACTGACGTCCTATGAAACACCTGAAAAGCAGATGCAAAGTCTGATGAGTAAGTGTTGAGGACAGTATGAAACAGCTGACAGGCTATGAATTGACGAAAACTACTAAAGAGAACTTTCTCTTCAGTTGTTTCTACAACTGCTGTTTCATTCTAAACAACTGAAGCAAAACCATGTCTTTAGTAGTTTTATAACTACTGATGACTAACACCAAGTCTTCAGCTGTTTACAACAACTGATGACAAAACCACTGTCTTCAGTAGTTTCACAACTACTGATGACAAACACCAAGTTCTCAGCTGTTTCATCATCTGAAGTCAAAACCATGGTTTTCAGTAGTTTTCTAACTGCTGATGCCTAAAACCACGACTTCAGCTGTTTCAACGTCTGAAAGGGTAATACCATGTCAACAGTCGGTTTAAAACTACTGATGACTAACACCACACCCTTCAGTCATTTTCTCACCCCTACCCTATAAATACCTGTCCTCTTCTCTAATGTTTCATTAGCCGTTATTTTCTGAACTTCTCTCTCTCAAACATGGCGACCATGAGTCTGAAACCACGACATAACTGCGTTGCTTACCTTACAAAGTCGGCTTTCTGGAACAAATATGATAATGCCATTGACTTAATGATGGATTCCCCATATCGCACAGCCTTTCTCTTGAATCCAACCATCTACCCTGAATCCCTCAGTCAATTCTGGTCAAATGCTCTTGTTCATACTGATGAGTCTACCGGCCAAATATCTATTCGGTCCCTTGTCAACCAGAAACCAGTGGTCGTTACAGCCGACATTATTCGTCAGGCATTACACTTACACGACTCCACCGCTGTGACTGCATACCAAAGGGCATAACAGATATGTCATTTATCAATCATGGGTATGAAGGTGATCTTCGGGCTACAACCGTTCTAAAGAAACATTTCCATGACGCTGAGAAAGTCATTTTTCACATGGTAAATGTCTGCTTAGCCTCCAAGACATCTTCTTGGGATCAAATGTCATCCCAATGGCAACAGGTATTGTATTCTATTCTAGAACACCAACCGCTAAATTTTTCTGAAATCGTGTTTCTAGAAATAAAGAACTTGGCTCAGAAACCTGTGGCAAACCGATGTCCATTATATCCCAGGTTTCTGATGGCCATTATTTTAGATGAATTAAAATCTGATGGCCTTGTTGGCCTCGGAGTCCCTGCACCAGCTGTTTTGGCTGAGGTATACTCCAGGCACAACTCAGACCTTACACTCAAAGAAGCTGCCCGAATGCTAAAGCCCAAGCACAGGGAACCCACAGCTTCCTCCACCAGAACCAAAGTCCCCACTAAACCAAAACCAACACAACCCAAAAAAGCTATTCAGGGAGATGAGTCCCCTGAAGATGCTCCTGTACTACCATTGCAGGATATACTTGCTGGTTTAAACCCCCCCAGCAGTATCAGAGACTCTACCAGCCATAGCCGCTCAGGATTCCTCTCAAAAGGAGCCTGCAGCTACCATAGAAGGGGTACCCACACATCTGGGATCTTCCTCACTTGAGGAGATTGCCATTGAAGAGCACCATCCTCCCCAGGTGCACACTGCTTCTACCCTATCTCCCTATGCAACCGCCCCCCAAAGTCCAACCATAATCATTGCAAACGTGCTGACTCAGTTGCATGCCTCTCCTCCTCCCCAACAACCACCAACAAAGGGGAGAACCATAGACATTGAGGAAGAGGATCATCATGCTTCTGACAACCCACAGCACCGGGGTTTACAAGTTCTATCTCCTAGTGTGGATAGGGAGATTAGAACATCTAGTGAGGCTGCTACCTCTTCTGCATCAGCACATGATCAGAATGAGGTTGGTAACATTGCTAAGACCTCACGAGAGGCAACAGCTGATGAAGGACGTCGTCCTGAGGCTGGAAGTCCCCAGTTCCAAGAAAAAGGGGCACATGCTAAAACTGGTCTACACCCAGTGCATGTACATCCTGCTCCAAGCAGGAGGTCAGGTGATTCAGCTTCTGCTGATGATGACCTGGGCTTTTTCTATGACGTTCTAGCCCACAACACCATCCTGGAGGCTGAGGTAAGCAGACTGCAAGAACTACTTGCCAAGAAGTCTCAGGATGTAAGTCCATCTGCCCCCACCAACCCACAGATGGCACCTTCATTTGAAGGTTCCCCAAACACTTTACCCTCTCACTTCACTGAGCCTCCAGCTTTTGCTTTTGGCACTATCTCTCGGGACAGAACCCCCCAGAGCAGATGGTTGCTGTATTCCAACAATCCCTACCTCTCATCACTCCCATCATCAATGACATTGTTTATAAAGCCATTGATGAGAGGATCTCCTCAAGTCTACAACCACTCATTGATGATGTTGTGCAAAAGAAACTTTCTGCGGTACAAACCCCTGCCACCAATGCATCCAAAAAGGGGGAGAGTACTGCAGTGAAAGAAAAGAAAAGAAAAAGAACTGAGGATGAGAAGGCACAAGAGAAAACCCAGGAGTTGGAAAAAGAAAAGGAGCAACAACTGATCACTTACAAAAGAAAGAAAAGTGCTGGTGATCAATCGAATGCTGAAGAAAAATCCTTGGAAGAGCTGGTAAAAGATGCAGATGATACACACAGCCGATCCATGGACAAAATCATTGAGCAACTATTCAAGCAAGGATTTGATACAGCCACATTAGATAGTGAGATCAGGAGGTTGGAAGTAGAGGAAATTCAAAACAGATGGGCTGGATATGATGTGCTGGAGAAAGAGAGATTGGAGATCATGATTCGATTCATTGCCATATACTTAGGAAGATCACTGATGGAGATTCGCTCATGGACCAGAGACAGCATTCTGGCTATAGCCACCAGAATCTGTTTGTCTGAGCAATTTCATAAGGGGATATCATTGAAGCACTTGATGAGGCTGGGGCTAGAAAAAGTTTGAAATGGCAAGACTAACAAAAGCCAAACTCACAACCAAAATGCTTGAACAACCTTCCAAATCACCCACTCAAAAACAGCCTACCCCTCAAATCTCCAAACCAATCTCAAAACCCAAATCCAAACATCCTCAACCTTCAAAACCAATTCCTTTACCACAAAACCCAACCCAACCATCATCCAGTGATGCACCTACAAGGAGGAGAAGGGGCTAAGGATAGAAGAAGATGAAGAAGAAGAGGATGAAGATGATAGTCTGCCACTCTCTGCTGTTCTAAGGCTACCGAAACCCAGGAGTCAACTCATGATCACACTTGACTCTCAAAGGGAAACGGTTAAAGTCAAAATAGAAGATGAAGAACAGCAGAAGCAGCACGATGAGCAACTACTGAAGATTGTTGACAAGGAATTTCCTTAGTCATCATCTATACAGGCCATGAAAGGGCATGCTCAGAGGCTGTACACTCTCAGACACACATTTCAGTATCAGAAGGAGAGAGTGAGAGTATGGCCAGACCCCAAGGTGAGTTCTAGAATCCACAAAAGATCCATTCCACACAGATACAATGGCCAGGTTAGAAAAACAATAGATTCTACAATCATGTTGGCCATTGTAGTCTCACCATAGGAAATAATCGATGAATTCAAGAAGGCTCATCAATCAAAATTGACCCCTCAAGCTTTACTAGAAAACAAGATGATCAAAAAGGGGTTATTATATAAGAAGCTTGAAGACATTAAGAAGAATGAGCTCCAGTTACTCCTTGAGGGCACTCATCCTGATGAATTTGTCTATAGGGAGGTAACTACTGTGGAGTTGAAGAATGGCAGGACTGTGAAGTACTTATCTGAGTACTATGGTCCAGAGTTCTTCTTTGAAGGAGGAGTAGAAGAACTCTCCAAGGAGGAACAGGTTGTTCTCCTTGAAGCCTATGTTCGAGAGTCGTACAGACTCATAATGGGGAAGTAGATCTCATGAATGGGATAACAACTCTGTGTCCAGTTCCCCAAAACAGAGTTCCCATTCACACCTTGCCAAACAAATCTCTGAGATCTCTTCCCAGGCCAGTGCTTATATGGGTCATCTTCTCAACTGATCAAGAAGGAAAAAGACCAACCATTTTGCCAACAATAAGTGGGAAAATAAATCAATTAGAGGTTATGGCTGCATTGGTTCAGGGGGAGTTTGTTGGACCAAAAGAACCAATGAGCCAAGATCAAAAAACCTCTAAGTCCCACATGATATCACAACAACTGCTGAAGGCTTCATCAGTAGTTCGACAAGTGCTGAAGACTCAACAGCTGAAGATCAAGTACTGAAGACTCAACAGCTGAAGATAAAGTGTTGAAGCTCAACAGCTGAAGAACACAAGTGCTAAAGCTGAACAGCTGAAGAACACAAGTGCTGAAGCTGAACAGCTGAAGAACACAAGTGCTGAAGCTGAAGACCAAGTACTGAAGTACAATAGCTGAAGAGTCTACAAGTGCTGAAGATCAACAACTGGTGTACAAAGTCTGAAGACAAAGACTGAAGACATCAGCTGATGACATCTACTGAAGTCATCAGCTGATGAAACGTCTGAAGTTCAAGTTTGAAGACCAAGTACTGAAGTTTCAGTAGTTTGTCACAACAGCTGAAGAGTACTTCTTCAGTAGTTGTGATATCAGTAGTTTTATGTTTTTACTTTAGTAGTTTTGTAAAACGACTGAAGAGCTTGTTCTTCAGTCGTTATAGTATCAGTAGTTTTATGTTTTTCAGTAGTTGTAGTAACTGATAACACTTAGTATTTTTGTAGAAGATGTCAGCTATTTTGACATCTTCAGTAGTTGTGTTTCAGTTGGAATAATTCTGTTAGATGTCACTATCAAGTGACATCAGCAGACGTCACATCTCTTATATAAGAGGTGTCGACCTAATTGTAAGTGTGACATTCTGTTACCACGAAAGCGAATATTGAATGAAATTTATTTGCAGAATTCTCTCTATCTATAACCGTTTTTGTTCTTCATTGAATATCTTTTCATTCTTGTGAATTGGCTAATTCATTGTTAGAATTCCGCTGCTATACTCTCTAATCAATCAAACGTAGATCACTGATCCTAACAAGAAGTAACAATCTGCAGTGTTATGAGTCTTTTCATCACAATAAGTACAATATTTGTTATAAAACAATCTGCTGTCGATGATTTCTCATGTCACATATGTGACAATACTTGTTAAAGTAGCACTCAACAGTATTGTGATTTTTCATATCACAAATTTCACAGTACTTTTGTGGCGTTAAAAACAACTTTTTGTTAACTTTTGACAATGACATAATGTTTGATTTTTGTGTCATATAGTTAAACTGTTGTCTTTCATTTTTCACAGTTTGATTTTGTGTCAGATTATTGTTCATTTGTTTAACATGAATTTCCTTCTTGAATGTATTAGAAACAAATCTTTTTGCTATAGCGGAAGTCTTTGAATCTGAACTAGATTTCAGATCTGAGTTTGATTTGTTCATAACATTTGATTTATTATTTGAAAGAGAATTCATATTTAACATACCTGCTGACACAAATTTAATTGGTTTTAGTTTTGATGTTTGATTTGTTGCTTTAATCAATTTTTTTGAACTTTTGTTTTGTTCAGATGTTACTTTTACAGATTTCTTTCTTCTTCTTTGATTCTTTGATTTAGAAGAGCTTGGTTTATTTTCAGATTGAACATCATCAGAAGAAGATTCCTTTTCTGATTGAAATTGTTTCATATTGATGGTGTTTGAATCTTCTGATGTTCCTATCTGTTGTTTATCCTTGTTTTGAACTCTGACTTCTTCTATTACATTGTGAATTTGATCAGAAGAGATATTTTGTTTTGGTTGTTTTGGTTGTTTTGGTTCATATGATTTTATCTTGATTGGATGTCCATTTTTGATTTTTCTTGATCTTTTTCAACAAACACTTGAACATTTTCTTTTTCCTCTTCTGCATTCTTGGTTTTGATCTGAAAGGCTTTAAGCTTTGCTTTGTTTTCTGGTGAATAATCATGAGTATTGAAATTTTCTGGTAGTGTGTTTGTGATAGATTCAGGCATAGGTTCATGAGTGAAACCTAATCCTGCTTTTTGTTTATCTTTCCTTTCACTGATTAGTTTTTCTACTATCATTTTTTAACTCTTAACTTTTGCTAGATCAACTTGAGTAGCAGCATGTGCTATTTTCTCTTGTTCAAGATTCTTGGTCATCTCTTCTAGTTGTTTTGTAACAATTTTTAAATCTTTGATTGTTTTGTTCCATGAATTTTGAAGAGAGATAATCTTTTGATCTGTAGTTTTACGATCAGATTTAAGTTGGTTATGCATAGATTCCTCTTGTTTTAGCTGTTCATAGATTTTGAATGAATAGTTTCTGTAGTGTTCAACATGTTCAAAACATGATTTGGTGCAAAGCTTTTCTCTTACTTCTGATGGTATTTCAGGAAATTTTGGAACTGTGGTTTCAGATGATGAAGTAGAAGATTTAACCTTTGGTTGTTCAGACTGAACCATTAGAGCTACTTCCTCTGTATCCTCTTTAGGATCAGACTTGCCACTCCAATCATAGTTGTCTTCCTCTTCATCACTTCCCCTTTTGGGTCATTGTTTTCTGACCAATCTTCCTCTTGAATTTCTGCAATAAGAGATAAACTTGATGTTAATTCATTTGTAAATCGATCTGCATATGCACTCCAATCATATCCATCTTTTATGTTGACTACTAGTGCTTTCTTTGTTTCATCAGATGGTTTGGTTTCATCTTTAAGCTCTGGCATGGGAAGACTTTGATATGGCTTTTGAAAAGTCTTTTGAGCTTGTTGAAACCTTTGATTATTTGAGCTTGAATGAGCACTTCCTCCATCATTCCTTGGAGCTTTACATTCTCTTGAGAAGTGTCCATAACTATTGCAGTTGAAACATCTGGATTTTGACTTGTCAAATCCAACAGTCTTGTTTGCACTAGGCTTGTATTTCTTGTTGACATAAGAATGTTTTGGAGTCCTGTAGGCAATCATCACCATCTGCCAGTTCAGGTCCAGCTCTTCAACATCTTCAGGATCCATCTCAAATAAATCCTGTAAAACAAAATCTAGTTGAGTTAAATGGCTACCTTGATATGCTTGAAAGCTGGCCATAAAAGCAGTAAATGCAGTTTTGGACTCTTCATCCTCTAATAGGATGTTAATCACATCTTTAACTTTGCTAGATTTAGCAGAGTTAGATGATGAAGAAGTCTTTGTCTGAATATTTGATGATTGTGACTGTGTTTTAGGAGGAGATTGAGAGTGAGATTGAGTTGTATATGCAGGTGCACTGGTAAATGATGAGTCAGTAAAAAATCCTGCTCCTACAAACAGATCTCCTTCTTCTTCAGGACTTTTCTCACTCTTTGCCATAAATGCATTTTCTATGGTGGTTGCAGGAGAAGCAACAAATTGATATTGAGACATTGATGCTGCTCTATCATTGTTCCTTGAGCTTTCATCAATCTCCACTGATTCTATTTTTGCAATAAGAAGATCTAGATCCATTGGAAACTTCTCAGTATGCTTTAGTAGAGTTACAGTTTGTTTCCATGATGATGGTAAAGCATTGAGTAGTCTGAGATTTAAATCTTCAAGATCAAGTTTGATACCAGCTGTTGACATCTCAGTTATGAGTTGAACAAATCTGTTCATCATTTGATTTATTGTCTCTCCAGACAAATGTTGAAATAATTCTAATTGTCTTTTCAGCTTTTGTTTCTTTAAATTTTGAATCTCTTTACCTCCTTCACAAATGATCTTCAATGCTTTATATAGTGTATATCCAGTTTGATATGCATCTAGCCTTGTAAGAACTTCCAAAGGTAGTCCTTTATACATCAATGAATAGGCTTTAATATCATTCTTAACTCTTTTCAGATCATCTCCTTGAAGATCATCTTCTGGATAAGGTTCTGGAGAATCTTTAGTATACACAAATCCTCTGTCTGGTCCATCAGTTATTATAGGAATGTATGGTCCTTTTTCTATAGATTTCCAGAGATCAGTGTCAATAGAATTAAAATGCTATTTTAGTCTAAGAGGCCAATTTTTGAAATCAGCTCTATTTTTAAGCTTTGGAACTCTGTTTTCAGAATCTTCTGATTTTACCATTCTTATATATTTTTTTAAAAAAAAATCTAAGTATCAAGGTTAAAACGTCTGAACAGTATTCAAACGTCTCAACAGTTGGTGCGTCTAAGTTGAGAAACGTCTAAGGGAATGCCTTTGAAAAATATTTTCAAAATGACCAAGTATTAATGCGTCTGGAAGGTTTCAAGCGCCTAAACAGTTGTCAAACGCCTGAATAGTTGTCAAATGCCTAAACAGTTAAGCGTCTGAATAGTTTTCAAACGCCTAAACAGTTATCAACTTAACACAGATGATACGTTTGGGATTCTCTTCAACAGTACTCAAACGACTGACTAAAAACGTCTACACAGTGTTAATGCGTCTAACACTTGGACATTCAGTCAATCTCAGCTCATGCGACACATTCATCATCTTCAAATGAATGTAACAAACTCAAATCTTCTGAATTCTTTAAATGTTGATGAATTCGATTGAAACTTTTCAATTAGATGAGTTTTATGCCGATAAACATTCTTCTTAATATCAATTTCTTCAATTTCAACAACAAATCAATCAATTTTTTGAAATTTCAGTTCGAAACTTCAAGCTATTTTCGAACAACAAATTCAACAGTTTACTTGAATTTGATGAATTGATCTGCTAATTGTGATTCAAATCATGTTTCTGATGATGAAACACAACTTAAATTCACAAATTTTCAATTGAATTGTATCTCAAACACAGATTCAGTGAGATTTTTTAGGTTTTCAAGTTCGATGAACTTAAAACGAAAATCAATCACTAACAACTTACCAACAGCTCTGATACCATTTGATAGGATCAAATGAATAAATCTGTGATGATTTGTAAACACAATTCAATGAAATTCACACAAAGTAATCAAATCAAAACAAGATATCAATAAAATTCAAGTTTTCATTAATATCAAGCTAAGACAATTACAAGTATGAAAGCAGATTCGAATATCTTGTGTATTCGTTGCTACATACCTGCAAATCTAAGCTATTTATACCGAAAACACAAGTAAATGAACTAACAAATTACAGAAATAGTCCCTATACTATTACAAAATATCAAAAGACAAATAAAGACAACATGTTAATCTTTTTAGAGCACTTAACACCAATCATCCTCATAACCAAGCTCAAGTTATCAATCCAACAATCATCAATAGTAGAATCATCACCAACAACACCAACAACCCTATCAGAGTCAGCCACAACTGACCAACCAAGCTCATGGAAACAGCCAAACTACTTTAAATGCACTTTTCATCAGAAAAGATGGAATATGTGATTAGAGCCTATATGATAAGGAAGTGAAGCCTTAATTTCATAATCATTCTCTTATGGCCCATATCAATGATGGTCCAAATCCAATGCCATCTAAGGTAAAATCTAATCTTTGTAGTGATAAATGTATTGTTGAACTACAGGGATATCATGAGCACAATCACAAATTGGATGAAAAAATCAAAGAAGAAAAAGTAAAATCTGAGATGCTTAAAAGAGAAATCAAATGTTTTGAAATAAAAAACAAATCTATCATCTCCAATATTGAAAAACAGCATGGAGAAAAGTACACTCTTGCAGTTGAGAATGAAAACTTAGTTGAAAAGTTAGCCCAATCCAAAACTGAGTAATCAGTTACTGAAGTAAAACTTGAAAAGTTTCAACTGTCTTCAGCTAAGCTGCATGAGATGCTTGATTCACAAAAGGAGCATAATGATATGACTAGGATTGGATACAATTCATGTCCCAAACCATATAATAACAATTACACTATCATGCTTAAGTCTATCACTCTGTCTGATAAAATTGAACTTAAAACTATTGAACCTAAATCAATTGTAACACAAATCACTAATCCTCAAAATAAACTGAGTATTTACATTGAAACAAATAAGGAGAAAATAAAGTTAGGTCATCCTATTAAAATCAATGAGTACTCAGACAAGACAATGAATGTCATTAAACCAAGAAGCCTTGTCAAAGCCATAGTGCCTTTTCCAGGGTCATTCATACAGGCCCAATAGCTTATGGTACGTGGACAGTGGATGCCCCCAACACATGATTGGACATCATTCACTCCTTCATGACTTCAAGCATATACAAGGAACTATTGTGGCATTTGGAGGAGATTCACAAGGTGGTAGAATCACTAGTGAAGGTGTAGAGAATATGCATAGAGGCTGAAGCAACCAAAGACTTTCTGCATGCATGTTGCACAAGTACTGAAGAAGAATGCTTCGGAAGTTTCACACATGCAACAGAAATATACCAAGTGTGAAATCTTTCGAAGCCAAGACCAATATCTTCCAAAGCCAAAGATGAAGTCTTCCGAAGCTTCAGAGACAAAGTCTTCCGAAGCCTCAACTCTTGAAGACAGATTTCTTCCGAAGACTTTTAGTAACATGCTTTATCTGATGTACTATTCCATCAAGCTGGACACCTTTTTGTTGCATTTCTATAAAGTCACCAACTTACATGAGTTGGTGAAAAGGTCCATGCTTTTGGTAACTATACATTGAAGTCTTGAGTCTGTAACTTTCTACTTCATGTACTTTATCCTTTTTGTAATAGATAAGGATGTGAGCTATGGCATGTCATAGTCATAAAGTCAAAAAGGCAATCTGCCTTTTTAACTCTACAATTAATTTTGTTTTGAGTCTAGTCAATTGTATCCAGCTGGCTTTCATAGTATGACCGACTGTAGGATGTAGTATAAGTATCTCATATTCTTGTAACTTTATGGATATGCTTTGTAACACTTGTAATAGAACATAGAGAAAGCAATATACTACATTCTTGAAAACCATATACTTGTGTTCTGTCTCTTATATTACTTGTGTTCTTAGTGTCTTTATTGTAGTTAATCCAGTGTACTGTTTATTTAAGTTTAAGTTAATTTCCTCTTTGTGTTGTTGTGTTATAAGTGAAACCCCTTCACTGGTCCTGCATTTGGTATCAGAGCTTTCCAGGCTCTTGATATAAGATCTCACCATCTTAAGATTCGTCACACACACAAATACTAAACTTTTTAAATGGCAGCCATTTCCAAGACTGATATGGAAACTGGAACCATGAACAAGTCCTCACTGATCACTCTTGATGATTTTGATACCTGGTTTTTAAGAATGGAAGGTTTCATCAGGTCTCTGGACTCAAGAATACGGGAGTCTGTTGAAAATGGACCTTTCATACCTAGCACTCCTTCTGCTACTGGTGTTGGTATGATCCAAGGATGGGGCTAACTACTCTGATGAAGATAGGAAGAGAGTAGAGATTGATTGAAAAGCCATGATAGCCTTTCAATCTGCCTTTCCAAACTCTATGTACAGAGGTTTCAAGAAGTGCAAAACAGCTAAACAGTTATGGGATGCACTGACACTAATGTATGAGGGTTCTTCTGAAGCCAAGGAGAACAAGAAAGATCTCCTGAAGCAGCAGTTTGAAAACTTCACCTTCAAAATAGGTTAAACCATGACTCAACAGTACTTCAGGTATGTTAAGATTGTGGATACCCTTGTGGATGAAGGAGTTCCTCTTGAGAACATGGACATTGTAAAGAATTTCATGTCCTCACTTCCTAGGCAGTGGACACACTATTGTGTGGTGATCAAGAGGACTGAAAATCTAAAAACTCTTACTCTGACAGAATTATATGGGATTTTTAGTGGCTACCAGATGGAGATAACATGCAAGGTTCATCTAGCAACTCCAATAATCAAATGGGTTCAGCCTGCAAATGGTTGAAAGGGATAGCGAAACCCCAACATCATCTCATATGCTATCCTGACAACTCACCAAAGGGTCCTTTCATCACCTTCCTAGAGACATCTAGAGAGAACTACACCCAAGGAAGCCCATTCCAAGAGACAAGTTCTTCTCAAACATTTGTGTCTTCTGATGAAAGTTGGGCAGCTTCCTGTTCACCCTTGAAGACCTGGACTGTATCCATCCAGATGGTCTCGAGTACATGGAGATACTCTAGCAGATGGCTCTTCTCACTCACAGAGCCAAGAAGTTTTACAAGCGGACTGGAAGGAAGTTTCCAAGCAACGCAACCAGTGGAAAGTTTGGTCTGGACAAAGGCAAAGTCAAGTGTTACAACTGTAACTTCATGGGCCACTTTGCCAGGGAGTGTAAGGCACCTAGAACAAATAGTGGCCAAACACAGTCCAGACCCAACTACATTGACAAAGCTCCCCAGAATGAAAAGCCAAAGCAGCAGGAAGCTGTTGCTGTTGAAGAAGGAAGCTTTGACTGGAGCTTTCAGGTGGAAGATGCTTCTCCAAACCAAGCACTGATGGCAGATCATGATGAAGCTAAGGTATTGGAACATCTCTGTACCCCTGAATGCATTGCTAAAGTTAATAGATACATGTCTTATAACTTAGAAATGAGATCTGATCTTGAGTCCTTAACATTTTAAAAGCTGATTTTAGAAAGTCTGAAAATGATTATAAACTAAAGATTGAGGACTTAGAGAAAACCATTTCAGTTCTAAAACATGAGCATACAGATTTTAGGACTCAAATCAAGGATCTCATAACCAAGCTGTTTGAGTGCCAGGCTGAGCTTGTGACCAGCAAGGCCAAGGCAGACAAATGTGTTCTTGAAGAAAAGACCCCCTGCATAACAAAGTGTCCTATCAGAACAAGCAGGGACTAGGATCAAATGAGATAGCTTCTCCACACATAATCTTGTCTGTAAGATCACCTAGGTGTGGAACTTGTGAAGATGAGATTCCTCTCATAGATCCTTTGAGTGAAGACGATGAATAAGTGATAGTGAAGAATTCCTCTGAGAAGAGTGAAGAGGAGGATTCTAAGAAGGGCCACTATCCTTATGAGGAAAAGAAGAAGACTGTGATGACCAAGTTAATGAGAAAGAACTTGATCAAGATGAGCAAGAGAAAAGCAAGGAAGGCTCAAGAGATCAAGGCTACTTTTGATTCCAAGTAGAAACAAGTGTTTATCTCTGCAGGATTTGAAGTAGTAAAGACTAAAGACATCAACCTAACTCTTCTGCTAAGAGTTCTGGTTCTTGTTCAAATCATCACAGTACCAAGAAGAAGACTGATCTGCTGTGTACCACTACTGCACAGCCTGGACCATCAAACTCCAAGAACAGTTCCCAGCCCAAAAAGACTGTCTCAGCATCTACAAAGATGAAGGTGGAGAGGGGATGTGACCAAAGTCAATCTTGTTACCAGCAGAAGGCTCTTAGGAAGAAGAAAATGAGTGTGTCATGTGTGAAAGTACCTCTTATCTTGCTAAGGATTGTCCATACAATCTTAAAGGTACTCTTCACATGACCAAGACAAAGACTTCCAAGAGTTCCAAGAAGATTTAAGCTTCAAAACGAAAATCTGTTTCCTTCGGAAGCTCCAAATCTAAGAAGAAGGCAAGTGGAAAATTGCCTTTGGAAGAAAAGTTGGTCTCGGAAGGAAGGAATACTTGCGAAGCACTGAAGTTCGCTGCGGTGTCTGCAGGTTCTTCTGAAGGCTCAGTCATCAAAACTTCTGAAGTATCAAAAGCTTTCGAAGTATTGAAGGTCAAGTCCAAGACTCCAAAGGTGGTGTGGAAGTCTAAGAAAGACCAAGTGACTGAGAATTCTCCAACAACAACAGCTCAAGATCCTCCTAGCACAACCATAGGATCTATTACTGTTGCATTACCTTCTGTTTCTCTAAATGAGCCCAAGACAAGTAAGGCTTGGGTTTCCAAATGTAACTAATCATTTTCTTTATGCAGGGACAACTAAAGACAAACAAAAATGTTTGGATCATTGATAGCGGCTGTTCCAGGCACATGACAGGCAATAGGTCACTACTCCAGAATTTTGAAAGGATTGATGGAGGGCCAGTTGCTTTTGGAGGAGATGAAGGTGGTTACATTTCAGGAAGGGGCAAGGTCATAAATGGTAAGCTCAGCGTTGAAAAGGAAACTTTGTCAAGGAGCTTGGGTACAATCTTCTGAGTGTATCCCAATTTTGTGATCAGAGTCATAACATGCTCTTTATTGAGTATGAGTGCATTATTCTCAAGCCCGGGGTGGTCATTCCTCCTGATCATATTCTGCTTAGAGCCCCCAAGAAAGGTAACATGTACAAGATGGATTTGCAAGAAACATCTCCCTCTGGAGAAGTTTCATGCTTTCTGTCTAAAGCCAACAGTGATGATCTTTCCTATGGCATAAAAGAATGTGCCATGTAAACTTTAAAAACATGAATAAACTAATTAAGAATGATTTGGTAACTGGAATGCCAAAGAAAGAGTTTACAAGTGATGACCATTGTGTTGCATGCCTGAAAAGGAAGCAACATAAGGTATCTCACAAGCCTAAGGAAAAGAACTCCATCACTACACCCCTACACTTGTTACATATGGATCTCTTTGGCCCCACCGTGTAATGAGTCTAGGAAGGACCTCATATTGTTTGGTGATCACAGATGACTTTACAAGGTTCACCTGGGTCTTCTTCCTTAGAACTAAGGATGAGACTCCTGAGATTCTAAAAATTTTCATCTTGAATATTAAGAATCAATCTGATCACAAGGTCAAAATCATAAGATGTGATCAGTGAACTGAATTGAAGAACCAAATCCTTGATGCATTCTGTGATGAAAAATGTATCTCAAGACAATATAGTGCTCTAAGGACTCGTCAGCAGAATGGTGTGCTGAGAGGAGAAATAGGACACTGATTGAAACTACAAGAACCATGTTGTTTGACTCTAAGCTACCCATCACCTTCTGGGCAGAGGCAGTCAACACTGCCTGCTATGTGCATAACCGAGTTTTAGTAGTTAAGACTCATGGCAAGACTCCTTATGAACTTTGGCACAACAGGAAACCTTTCATTAGTTTTCTCAAGTCATTTGGATGTCCTTGTACCATCTTGAATACCAAGGATCAAATTGCCAAATTTGCTGAGAAATCAGATGATGGACACTTCGTTGGATACTCTTCCCAAGCTAAGGCTTGCAGAGTATACAATCTCAGAACTAGAATTGTTGAGGAGTCAGCCAGTGTGACTTTCAATGAACACACACCCTATGTGACTGGTTCTGATTGGCTATTTGATCTTGATTTAGTTACCAACTGTTTTAACAAATCTTGTGAGACTATTTCAAGATCTGCAAAAAATCTAAACACAGGTGATCCTGATCCAAGATTTGAGCTGAGAAGACCTTCAAGTAACACATCTTCAGCTCTAGTTGGAACTACTTCAGCAAATGAGGTTTCTATCAGCACTACAATGACAACCTCAGCTGATACATCTAGTATACCTTCAAATTCTAGCTCAGAGGCTCTACAACCAGATAAAGATGCTTTAATTGCAGAAGATAATGATGGTAGTGGTGATAGTGATCAAGACTTTCTTTATGTTGATAACCACTCCATAGATGACAACATCAATTATGTCACACACTCCTTGGATCAAGTCTCTCTTGATAAGTATGCTGATATGGTAGGTGAAACATCTATGCCAGATCTAAATTTTTCTAATTTAGATCTTTCTCAGCAACTTGATGTGATCCCTCAGCTAAGGATCCAAAAGTCCCACCCCACCACAAACATCATTGGAGATATTGTCACAGGGGTAAGAACAAGAGGACAAACCATGAAGCAAATGTTTGTTTTCACTTTTGTTTCTTATCCCAGATAGAGCCAAAGAAAGTTGTTGAGGCTCTGAAGAAAGGTAGTTAGGTTGAAGTTATGCAATAGGAGCTGCTTTAATTCAAAAGGCATAAAGTTTGGAACCTTTGTCATCTTCCTCATGGGAAGACTACCATTGGAACCAAATGGGTGTTTAGGAACAAGAAGGATGATAGAGGCATATCATCAAGAACAAGGCTAGACTAGTTGTTCAAGGGTACACACAAGAAGAAGGGATTGACTACACTGATGTCTTTGCTCCTATAGCAAGACTGGAATCTGTTAGGATATTCCTTGTATTTGCTACATCCAAGAACTTCAAGGTCTTTCAACTTGATGTGAAGTGTGCTTTTCTTTATGGAGTGATTGATGAGGAGGTGTATGTCAAACAACCACCTGGTTTTGTAGATCCTGATCAACCTGATTATGTCTGCAAGCTTGACAAAGCTCTCTATGGGCTACATCAGGCACCCAGGAAGTGGTATGAGACACTATCTGAGTATCTTTGCAAACATGGATATAGGAGAGGTACCATAGATGGAACTCTCTTTATCAAAGGACAGGGAAATGACATATTTCTAGTTCAAGTATATGTGGATGACATTATCTTTGGTTCAACTAATCCAAAGCTCTGCAAAGACTTTGAGAAGCTGATGAAAGACAGATTTGAAATGAGTGCCATGGGGGAACTCAATTTCTTTCTGGGAATTTAAGTGAAGCAAGTTGAAGATAGCATCTTCATTAGTCAGTCAAAGTATGTTCAGGACATACTCAAAAGGTTCAACATGACTGATTGTAAGATTGATAAGACACCCATAGCCAGAAACCACTCCCTTGGACCTGATCTTGAGGGGGAGTGTGTAGATGAGCACTTATATAGGGCTATGATTGGGTCTCTTATGTATCTTACTGATTGCAGACCTGATATTATGTTTGCACCTGTATATGTGCAAGATATCAAGCCAACCTAAGATGTCTCATCTTATCACTGTCAAAAGGATTCTAAGATACCTTAAAGGTGCTTCAACACCTGGTCTATGGTATCCTAAAATCTAACTTCAATCTGTATGCTTATACAAATAGTGATTATGGTGGTTGCAACATGACTGCAAAGTCTACATCAAGGGGATGTCAGTTCTTCGTGGAAGGTTTGTCTCATGTCAATGCAAGAAACAATCTTGTGTCTCTACATCAAATGCTGAAGCTGAATACATTGTCGTAGCAAGCTGCTGTGCTAAAGTGCTTTGGATTCAGAAACAGATGTTGGACTATGGATTCAACTTCAAGGAGACTCCCATTCACATAGACAACAATAGTGCTATCTCAATCACAAAGAAGCCTATGCAGCACTCAAGGACCAAACACATCAATATCAGGTATCATCTAATAAGAGATACTTATAAAAAGGGATTAATTAAACTAGTCAAAGTTCACAAAGATGAACAATATGCTGATCTATTCACAAAGGCATTTGATGAACAGAGATTTAAATATCTTGTATCAGCTATTGGGATGATCAACTTTGAGTAGGGTTTTCTTAAAACTAATTTTATTATTTCTTAAAACATGTGCGTCCTAAGTTGTCTAGCTTATCACTTTCATAAACTCTTGTTTTCTTTGGATGAAAATCTTTTTGCACTTTCCTTAGATTTATGAAAATTTTGATCCTTCGGAAGTTCTGTTTTTAACTTTGGAAGAAAGTCATGCCTTCAAAACAAATAACCGTCTTAGAAATTTTACCTTGGAAGAGATTTCTAATGTATCTTTCAAAGCTTAACTAACTGCGTAAGAAACTTATATGTTTTCAAGGACCTTTCTCTTCCGAAGCAAAATTAACTCTCGGAAGCTTTGTTCTTTTGTGCACAAAGCATTCAAGTCTTAATTTATCTTCTGAAGCAAAATTTTCAAAACTCTGAGGATATTCTTCCAAAGTCATTTTACCTTCGGAAGCTTTTTCATTAAAACTTCCGAATATAATTACCCTTCGGAAGCTTTTTGACTTCCAAGAAAATACTTTTTGAGCAAAAGTAAACTACTTTTTCAGAGGTGGTACCGACATCCGGATTTCAAAGTTTATTTTCTTTCATTAAATTTTATCTAAAATCCTTTTCACATATAAACCCAATGGTTTCCCTCTCTTTCTATCATCTGCTTCTTCCTCCAAACCTAAAACCCTAAATTTCTCTTTGAAATTTCTTTCTTCTTTCTTTCTTACCCCACTCGCAGAAATGACCCGAACTTGACCATGCAGCTCCACAGGCAACACAACCAGGCTGCTCTGTTAAGCTCTGAGAAAGATCCTCATTTCTCGAAGGTTTGCCATTTCTTAGCTTTGTCCAATTATTTCACCTCCCTAACCATTGATCCTCCACTTTATGAGGATCATCTGCTTGAATTTTGGAAGACCTGCCAAGAGGTCAAAATGGATGGGGAGAAGGCACTGTCTGCCACAGTGCAGGGGAAAACAGTCTTTATCACTCCGACCATCATCAACATGCATCTTCAGCTGGATGATGAAGAAGGTGAGGTGTTCTTTCCCAAAGAAGTTGTCAATCATTCTTTTGAGCAGATGGGTTATGAGGGAGATTTCTTTGTAAAGACCTTTAGGAAAGGGAAGGTCTCATCCCAGTAGAGATTCTTGCTCCATGTGGTCATCCACTGCTTATCAAACAAGCATGGTGGATGGGACCAGATTCCTAAGGATCTCTCCTTCATTATCCATGGAATGATTCAGGGGGTCAAGTTCAGGTATTCTCAATTTGTCTATACTAATTTACTTGCCAACTTAGACTCTTTAGAATATTACATCTTTCATAGATATGTCCAGTACATTCTTAACTGTGAACTGGGCTCACAGTTAAGGGGAACAAGTAACATTCTTAAATTGGGACAGATGAAGCCCGGCATCTTTAAAATATTGAGAAAGCCCATTGTTGGCTTCTCAGGGGTAGAAACAGCCCTGGTCCCAAAAATGTTAGAGCTCATTTCTCAAGGTGACAACCTAGCAGCACCACTAGTATTGAACCCACACCTACTACTTCCCAACACCTACACAACCACAAATCACCATCACCTACCAAAGAAAATCCAAACGAACCCCTGCTGAAGTGGAAGTTAAGGTTGAACAACCAAAGACATCACAACCTGGACCTCCTGCTGAATCTCAGCAAGCTTCATCTTCTGATCCATAGCAGGGTCAAACTCACTCTCAATTTGAACCTGTGAGAGTTGAAGACCCAATTGAGAAAGACAATGAAGATCAATCAGGTACCGCATGCCAGTCTTCTTAGTTAAAAGTTATAAAGAGAAAGAAATGGATGGCTTCTAAACCAAAGCAAAGAAGAAGAAGAAGACTGCATCCTTTTCTAAACCTCAGGATGAGTCAGAACATCCTGAGGATGTGCAGCCAGAGGATTCTCCATCATCTCCCATTCAAGTAGCTCCTCTTGCATCAGAAAGACCCATACTGTGCTGGACATACACTACAAATCTAGAAAGGTGGCATGTCATCAGAGATCATGGCATTGAGAATGTCTACACTTGGAAAGACATGTTTCAGTTGCCTCTGCATGATCTCTTTGACATGAGAAGACATTTTGACAGTCTAAAGGATCCTGATCATCTCATGAAAAAAGGGTTGGTTATCATCCTGATGAGGACTGTTGATATCTGAAGTCTTCAAAAGTTTTGGTAGCATCAGCCTAGGGGGAAGTTTGTAGAGAATATGCATAGAGGATGTAGCAACCAAAGACTTTCTGCATGCATGTTGCACAAGTACTGAAGAAGAATGCTTCGGAAGTTTCACACATGAAATAGAAATATTCTAACTGCGAAATCTTCCAAAGCCAAGACCGATATCTTCCGAAGCCAAAGATGAAGTCTTTTAAAGCTTCAGAGACAAAGTCTTTCGAAGCCTCAACTCTTAAAGGTAGATTTCTTCTGAAGACTTTTAGAAACATGCTTATCTGATGTATATTCCATAAAGCTGGACACCTTTCTGCTGCATCTCTGTAGAGTCACCAACTTACATGAGTTGGTGAAAAGGTCCATGCTTTTGATAACTATACATTGAGGTCTTGAGTCTGTAACTTTCAACTTCATGTACTTTATCCTTTTTGTAATAGATAAGGATGTGAGCTATGGCATGTCATAGTCACAAAGTCAAAAAGGCAATTTGCCTTTTTGACTCTACAATTGATTTTGTTTTGAGTCTAGTCAATTGTATCCAGCTGGCTTTGATAGTATGGTCGGCTGTAGGATGTAGTATAAGTATCTCATGTTCTTGTAACTTTATGGATATGGTTTGTAAAACTTGTAATAGAACATAGAGAAAGCAATATACTACATTCTTGAAAACCATATACTTGTGTTCTGTCTCTTACATTAGTTGTGTTCTTAATGACTTTATTATGGTTAATCCAGTTTACTGTTTGTTTAAGTTTAAGTTAATCTCCTCTTTGTGTTGTTGTGTTGTAATTGAAACCCCTTCGCCTGTCCTGCAGAAGGATCTGTGACGAATGGGATGTTGAGCCTTGTTAGGTCTAGGATCAGTAGATCTAGTCCATTTTGTATAGGCTTAGTACTTGATTTAATATCTGTAATCAATGGTTGTAATTCATTATTATGTAGGCATTATATGTATAGGTTAACCCATATATATGTGTGTTGATTTATGTATGTTTGCAGGTACAAACATTATATTAAGTTAATTTTTGAAATTGACTAAGTGTAAGAAACATCTACGGATGAACATTTTGTTCTTCCGTAGATATGTTTCTTACAAGTAACAAACATCATAAGATCATCTGCGGATGAACCATCAACTGGAGTGAAGTGAGAATTCCAAATGAAGATTCCTATGGAAGAACAATTGCTTCGGAAGAACAAGTTTGCTTTGGAAGAACAAGATTCCTACGTAAGAACAATAAACTATGGAAGACAATATTCTTGCGGAGTCCAAATAGTTGTAAAACAATACAAGTGTTACAAGTTAACAAGTCAACAAAGAAGTTATGTAGATCCCAAGAAATCCGATGATTCCTTAACAGAAACAATTCAAATCCCAAGAGATTCGGTGTTTGCTTAACAGAAACATCATTGTCTATATAAGTGGATCCTAGGTTTCGAATCAAGGGACTGCGACGGCAATACGACGATTCCACAACAGAAAAACATCACATCAAATCACACAACCAAACCCTAGCAGCCGTCACATCATTAAACATAAAATTCAATATCATTCGTTCATTATTTGTAATCATTAACATGTTTTAATGAAATACATTTGAATTTAAACTTTGTTCATTCATTAATTGTGTTTCTTTCACTGTGTTCTTGAATCTTTATTGATATTGAAATTTAATACAAACAATTAAACCAAACCAACGTTGATTCCGCAAACGTTGACTTGATTTCAACCAACGCTGATAATTCCTGATTGCGATCCTTGGATTCAAAGGTGGTATCAGAGCCAAGTGCTCATTGATTTAGATCGATTGATCTATCAGTGTTAGTTATGTTTAATTGTTTATTGAATTCTTGAGATTTGTCAGTTTTTACTGATTAGATCTATGTTTTTAAGCAAAGAGTTTGTGTGAAACTTGATTTGTCGTTCAGCAGTACATTGTTCGATTAACATGGATCTATATTCAAATCGATTGAATAGCAGATCTTAGTTATTGACCAGCATCAATAACTTGTTCATATCCTTTGAACAAACTCATTAGTTAACATCTTAGATCTTAACTAATCTTGAGCAACTTTGGTGGATCATCTTACCAACCACCAAAGTTGGAAACAAAAGCATATTCAAATCCTGGAAAATCAAGTTCAGGAATCATGTAAATTATACAGATTCTGACTTATGGGTCTCTATAACAGAAGGTCCTTATATTCCACCACCCTCGGGCCGGATTATAATGATAACAATCAACTTATAAGCACGAAAGATATGTCACCTGATGATATTAAGAAGGTTAAAGTTGATACCAAAGCATACAGTTTGCTTAGTATGGCTTTACCAGAAGTAATATTGATCAGATGTGAAAATTATAAAACAACAAATTCCTTGTGGAAGATTCTTCATACACTATGTAAAGGGAGTGATGAAATCCGAAGCATTAGGAAGGACACCCTACGTTCACAATATGAAACATTTCATCATATTGAGGGTGAATCAATTCCTCAACAACTCCACATGTTTATGCAACTTGTTACAGAAATGAACATTCTGGAGTTGAAATACACAAATGAGTAACTAAACAAGAAAATGCTCCATACTTACCATAAAGTTGGAAGCAAGCTGTATCCATGTTCAAGAAAACCGTAGATCTCAAAGCAGTCGGACTAGATACTCTAGTAGCTATAGTTAAGGCTCTTGAAATGGATGAGAAAACAAGAAACAAGAGTGTAAGAACTCATGTATCACCATATCACTTTAAATAAACAAGAAGTACTGGAAGTGCTTTCATGTCCAGTAATGATGGTGATAACTCTTGTACTTTGAGTGAAGATGAAGAGGAAGTAAGTTTATATGCTTCAAAACCTCCTAAGAAATCTTCTCAAAGTAAGTCAAGAAAAGAGAAAGAAAGAACAGATGATTAAAGAGATAAATCATCCGAAAAACCATCAACTAACAATCAATCAGAGTCTATCACTGTCATTCTAGACTCTGAAGAACAAAAAGCAGCTTTTGTAGCTTTCAGTTCAAGCTTTCAAGCTTACCTAGGAAGTTCATTGCCCATTGCCAACATGTGCCAACCAGATTTAGAAGAACTACCTCCGAATGTAGTGGAGGAGATGGATCTTCAATAGCAAATGGCAATGATTGCTTATATAGCCAAACAATATCTAAGAAGAAACAAGAATTTGGCTGCTACAAGTAAATCATCATGTATTGGAGTTGATAAGTCAAAGGTAAGATGCTTCAAGTGCAATCTCTATGGACACTTTTCCAGAGAATGCAATCAACAAAATTTTGACTCAACATAACATCAGAATCATCAGGCCAAACAACCTTCATCAACTCAAAGATTTTTCAGACAACCATAACTGGCCAACTCATTCCCACTAGCCACCAATACACCAGCAGGAACTAGCAACTCTAATGAATTTGGGTTGATCATTTTTCAGGATGGAACCTGTGACTGGAGTTTATATGAGAAGGAAATCTTAGAAGAAAATCAATCTCTAATGGCTCATATGGAAAACAAAGTTCCACCCATGGCAAGTGAGGTAAGAGACAGGTTATGTTTATCAATATGTGTTGAGGAAGTAAAAAGATATAGAGTCCATGCTCAACAATTAGCTGATAAAGTTAAAGAAACAATGATTTTGAATGAATCTCATGTAAGAGAACATAAATTATATCAAATTAAAATTAACTCTTTACAAAAGGATTTAGACAAAATTGTTTCTGAAAATTACAGTTTGAAAGCAAAGGATGAGCATCTGACCACTTCCTTAACCAAATCCATGGCTGATCATGCATCAACTGAAGTGAAACTTCAGAAGTTTCAACTCTTATCTTAGCAATATGAGAAATTATTAAGTAGACGATCCACACTTAGAAAATTTCACCAAGTATAGGAATGTAACCTCTTCAGTAGAAGTTAATGTTGATTCAGTAGATAATCTACGGAAGAGGAATTTAGCAACAAACAATCAAAAACTACATAAAGTGGAAAAGAAAGAATCTACTCCAAAACTGAAGAAGAATGAAAAATATCAAATGTTGGCAAACCATAAGAATGATTCTGAGAAAGAATCAGATGAGAAGTATTGCAAATGGTGTGACATGAAAAACCATAATACTGAAGATTGTTACTTTAGTAGTTACTGTTCAATTTGCAATATAAACAATCACATGACTACTGACTGCTACTTCAACAAACATTGTGCTATCTGCAACAAAAATAACAATTCCACTCAGGAACGTTATTTCAACAAAAAGGACAAGACAAAAGGCATAAAGAATAAAGAATCAGATAATTCTGAATCAGACACTCAATCTACTAATTGTGAAAAGGGTTCAAAACTGAAGAAGTCTGAACAAAAATCAAAGTCAAAATCAAAGGATAAAACATCCTCAAGTGCTCATCCATCAAAGAAAAGATCAACTTTCCAGCAATCAAAAACACCTCACAAAAGAGTAGATTTGACTGATAAGGAAACAAAGGATGATGATGTATTCTTTGATAATTTTGAAAAGGGAATTCATATACCTCATTCCAAAACAAAAGATTGTGAGACATTTAATCATAAAGTTTCATTATCAAAACCAAAGCCTCAAATGAACAAAATTAAGTTGAATCAAAAAGAAATGGGAAACAAGAACCTAGTTCATCAACATCCCCTTCAACAAAATCATCCTCATCTGAAACAACTCAGAATGAATCAAGCAAAACTAAAACTAAAACTAAAACTTCAAGACTTATTCATGATGGAGTAACTATTTTAGACACTGCTGGCAAAACCAAGATCATTAAGGTTTGGGTTGTCAATTCTAACTTATTTATGTCTGAATGCAGGAACAATATTGGAGAGCTGACAACAAGTGGTATGTTGACAGTGGTTGTTCGAGGCATATGACAGGAAACTATTCACTTCTCCATGATTTCAAACATGAAAATGCTTCTTATGTGGCATTTGGTGGGGATAAAAAGGGAGGTAAAATTTTTGGTGAAAGAATGGTAACAAATGGTGTGCTCAAGTTTGAGAAAGAAAATTATTGTGAAAATTTAAAGTATAATTTACTAAGTGTGTCTCAAATTTGTGATCAAAATTATACAACATTGTTTGATAATACTAACTGTTACATTCTTAAGCCAGGTTTTTTTGTTCCAGAAGATTAGGTCCTCCTCAAAGCATCAAGAAAAGGAAACACTTATGTTTTGGACATGAACAACACCTCACTCACAAAACATAAAACATGTCTTCTATCTAAGTTATCAGAAGATGTATCTCAATTGTGGCACAGAAGGCTTGTCCATTTTAACATGAAGAACATGAACAAATTAGTGAAAAATGACTTAGTTATTGGATTGCCAAAGAAAGAGTTTCATTGCTCAACTCACTGTTCTTCTTGTTACAAAGGAAAACAACATAGAGTGTCACATAAATTCAAAATTATCAATACTAATACTACACCACTCAAATTGCTTCACATGGATCTGTTTGGTCCTACCATTGCGATGAGCATTGGAAAAAGGCAATATTGTTTGTGATAGTTGATGATTTCACAAGATTTACATGGGTCTTTTTCTTAAAACAAAAGAGTGAAACATCAGAAACATTAATGGACTTTGTGATCAAGATTGAGAATCACTTGATGTAAAAGTTAAAATTTTAGGAGTGACAATGAAATTGAATTTGTTAATTTTGAACTGGATTCCTTTTGCAGAAACAAAGGTATTGCAAGGCAATTCAGTGCACCAAGAACACCACAACAAAATGAAGTTGCTGAAAGAAGAAATAAAACTCTTATTGAAGTAGCCAGAACAATGCTAGGTGATTCACAATTGCCTATCACCTTTTGGGCTGAGGCAGTGAATACTTCATGCAATATTCAAAACAGAACATTATTTGTCAAAGAACACAACAAAACTCCTTATGAGCTCTTGTTTAAAAGAAAACCATACATAGGATATCTTAGAGTTTTTGGGTGTCACGTATCTGTTTTAAACATAAAAGAGTCATTGGGAAAATTGTTCAGAAAAAGCATATGATGGTTTCTTTGTTAGATATTCTTCAACATCTAAATCTTATAGGATCTATATTCCTTAACATAACATTGTGGAAGAAACTCCTAATGTATCCTTTGTATTCACTAAATCAGTTGAAGGTTCATCATGTTTTTTGACATAGATGCTCTAACTGAATCATTTAACTATGATTATTTGAACACTACAAGATCTGATAAAGTATGTTATCCATTTGTTCCACCTCATATGAATGAAGTAACATTATCTGTTGATCCTCCAAGGATACACACATCCTCGGGTGGAAACACTTCAGCAGCAGCTACTGATACTGCATGTGGAAATGAACATTGTGCTAAATGCTTCCGGAGAAGTTACTGAAACTCCTACGGAAGAGCTAAATGCTTCCAGAGAAGTTCCTGCAACTCCTACGGAAGAGCACCTGATTATAAATAAGCACCTACAGCTCCTGTAGAAGACAATCATGATGCTACTGATAATCAAGATACTGAAGATCATTCAACACCACATGTTGAACATTTTGACTACTTCCTAAACTCTCAACCTGGTTTGGATCAGTTTGCACCAATGGAAATGACTAACCTGGAATCATCTATTCCAGTTGAATCAACTCCACCAATGAGAATCCATAAGACTCATCCAGTCAACAACATCATTGGAGATCTTACAAAGAGAACTATAAGAAGCTAAAGTGATATTGCCAACCTTTGTCTCTTCAGTTGTTTTCTTTCACAAGTGGTTCCTCGAAACATCACTGTTGCTTTAAAAGACAATAGCTGGATTGAAGCTATGAAATAAGAGCTTCAACAATTTAGAAAGCAAAAAAGTATGGTCTCTAGTTGATTTACCTAAAGGCCAACATCCTATTGGAACAAGGTGGCTATACAATAACAAACTAGATGATAGAGGGATTATTGTAAGAAAATAAAGCAAGGTTGATTGCACAAGGATACACACAAGAAGAGGGAATAGACTATGATGAAGTTTCTACACCAGTTGCAAGAATTTAGGCCATAAGAGTGTTCCTAGCTTATGCATCATATAAGAAGTTCACTGTGTATCAGATGGATGTCAAGTGTGCATTCCTATATGGGAAAATTGATGAGGAGGTTTAGGTGTCACAACCCCCTGGTTTTTGAAGATCCTCATTATCCTCATAGGCTATACAAGGTTGACAAAGCCTTGTATGGTCTTCACCAATCACCAAGAAAGTGGTATGAAACACTATCATCTTTTCTGCTGAAACATGGCTACAAAAGGGGAACCATTGATCAGACTCTCTTTCTCAAACAAGAACATCAAGATCTCTTAGTTGTTCAAATATATGTTGATGACATTATATTTGGATCAACTAATAAGAGATTGTGTGTAAGTTTTGAAAATTTGATGAAATTAGAATTTCAAATGAGCTCAATGGGAGAATTAACTTTCTTTCTTGGTCTTCAAGTTCATCAAAAGACAGATGGGATATTCTTCAATCAAGAAAAATACATACATCAAATATTGAAGAAGGACAATCTTGTTGATGCATCTTCATGCAAAACATTAGCCTCAACAATTGAAAACGCGGTACCTGATCCTTCAGGAAAATCTATTGATCAAAGATTATATAGATCAATTATAGGATCCCATATGTATTTAACTGCTAGTATACCTGACATTATGTTTGTTGTGTGTGTTGTGCTAGGTACCAATCTGATCAAAAGAATCTCATTTGAATGTTATGAAAAGAATCTTTAGATATCTCAAAGGAAAACCAGGACTTGGTCTTTGGTATCCAAAGGATGGTGACTTACACTATACTCATACTCAGACAGTGACTATAGTGGATGTAACAGTAACTGAAAATCCACAACTGGTGGATGTTAATTTATCGGACTAAGACTAGTATCATGGCAGTACAAGAAACAAACCAATGTATCTGTATCCACAGCTGAGGCTGAGTACATAGCTGCTTCAGTTGGTTGCTCTCAAGTTCTTTGGTTGCAAAACCAGTTGCTTGACTATTGTTACAATTTCCTTTTAACTTCAATTACATAGACAATTCTGTTGCTATGTTTATAACTGTTAATCCTGTGCAACATAGTAAAACAAAACATATTGAGATAAGATACCATTTTCTAAGAGATTGCTTAGAAAAAAGTTTGATCAAGTTAGTCAAAGTGGATACAACGAATCAGCTTGCTAATTTATTCACTAAAGCCTTATATTCAGTTAGATTTAATTTTCTAATTGAATGTCTGGGCATAATTAACTTAGATTAATCATTATGAACAAACAAATAAAAGCATGTGTCTGTCCCTGTAAATAGTAATAAATAGATTACCTTAGGAAGAAATGCTTGTCTTAGTACAAATTTTCTTCCGAAAGCAATTTACCCTCGGAAGAAACTTGTGACGTATCTTCCGAGGCATATAATGATGCTTTAGCATGACATATAAATGGGAAATGATAGTACACTATATCTTTATTTATTCCTGAATTCTTAAATATCATTAAATCTGAGCTAGTTTCTTGATATGTGAGTAGGTTCATCTTGAGTGGAAACTACACTTAGTGCATGCCAAACATAATACACAGTGATTGTTTGTGGGAAACTTCATTTTGAGGATACAAAGTGAGTCTTATTCTGATGTGATCAAATCACTCATCTAAGCACACTATGTACCAACATTTTATAATATCTATCTTTGCAAATCATACTCCCTCTGTTTTGTGTAAACAAAAACCTAGGTGTATGATCACCATACTGTATATCGGTTATCAAAGGTGAAAAGATCATGATCCTCATCATCCCTCTGTTTTGTGTAAACAAATACCTGGGTTAAAGGCACCTTTGTTTTACGTGAGTAAAGACCTGGTGACCTGATGATGATCATATCTAAGCTCTCAAAAGAATCCTATGTGATCAATTGTATATTAATCTAGAGCTTTTATATCAATGCATTAATGAGATGTCCAATGCATCTCAAGATAGAACTTATAACTTAAAGTACATAGTTATTAAGTGTGAAAAAGTGATGATTTGACTTGCAAAGGGAGGACAAAATCTTCATGAATTGAATATGAAGCCCATAACAGTTATTTCCTAATCAATATGAAAACATGATAAACACATGCCTAGTTGATACAATAGCTCTTGTATGGATTTAAGTGGACAATATACTTGCAATCAGAACTATGTTCAGGTATCAATTCAATAAAATACTCATCAGGAAGAGGCTTAGTATTATAGTATGATCCCATCATATGTGTATATATGTTTGTGCATCATCATACAGTTAAATAACACTCATAATATTCATCTTAGAAATTTATGATAAATGCATTCTGTCATCAATAATCACAAATTGAGGGGGAGTAGAATTCATGAAGAAAAGTTAATCAATCAGCTGATTTGTCTATTTCATTCTCAATTTGAAGGAATTAGAATCTGAGCATCAACTTAGCTCCTGGATACATGAAGTTTTTAAAATCATTTAAATTTTCTTGTGCTTAATTTTCATGAATACAAAGTCAACACGGTCCAAAAGCAATAAATGGTTCTAAGCAGTGGACTTGGACCATATAACAAAATAAGTTTTTCTGCATAGTGCCATCTTAAGCATCAGTAGAAGCTACAGTGCCATATTAAGTATCAGCAAAAGTTACAGTGTGGAAAATGTAAATGTTTATCTATAGATTAGTAAACTACGGATGAGAAAAGATCATCAAATATAATTTAATTTCATAGTTTGGTAACCTATGAAAATTTAAGTTATACTTCATCAGCAGAAGTCATTAAGACATCCGCAGATGATTTATGGAATCCGTAGATAATCTACGAAAGAACTTAGAACTTCAGAGGTTAAATTGTTGAGGGTCCCGCTTCATTAAATAAATAAAATTAATGTGTCTAAAAAAGTATAAATGATGTTCTTTGACTTCAAAATTCATTATTCGCTTTTTTAGACCTAGAAAAACACACACTCAACAAACTTTTCCCCCTTTCTCTAACATTCAAAAATTCTAAATCAAAACATCAAACAAACATATAATCGTGTTTTCTGATTACTGTGTTCAAGGTAAAACATGTCATAATGTTTAATAATGAACCTTTTGATTATTGTCTAATCTCACAACTGTTCGTATTCTCATATCAATAATGTGTTTCTAACAAAATTGTCTTTATTCTCATGAACAGATGGATAATCGATTTGCAAAAGAGCATAATGTGTGTGTGTTTCTAAACTCAGACGACCCTGCTTCAGAAGGGTGTCTAGACATTATTCTCTATCTAAGAAGATCCAGGCTGTTCTATGCCTTATCTATAGAACCTGTGATTCATCGATCGCACACCACTGACTTCTAGAATTCAGTACGTATAAAAGAAGATAGAAAAGTTATTATGGCAGAAGTAAAGAACCAAAAATTGAGAGTGACTGAGCAGACTATCAGGAGGAATTTGGAGTTAGGAGAACAAGAAGTTGTTACCCTGATGTATTCAGACATGAATACACAGAGAAAGTGTCCTTATTGATGGGGTATGATGGTGATTTTGCCAAGTGGGAGATAAAGAAAGGAAGATTATACAAGCCATACAGATTCTTATGTCACACATATCTTAAGTGCATATCCAACAGGAAGTCTAGGCTTGATAGATTCTCAAGGCACATATCATCAGGGATCATTGGCATCTTTGAAGGAAGAACTTACAACTACTCAAAGTACATCTTCAATTGTTTATGTGACCACATCAAAGTGCAAAAAGAAGACAAAATGTTCATGTTCCCAATGTTCCTACAACTGATTATCAATGGTGAATTGCCTGGAATAGAAAGAGATGGACATGTATTGGTACAAGCACATTTAGGTAGATCTGTCCTGAACAAGATTAGAGGAAGATATGAAGGAGGAGACATGCTCATGTTTGCACATGTGATTGATGTTAATGAAGCCATTCCCTGAGAACTGGTGTGGGAAGAACAACAGGAGAATTCTCCAACCAATTCTGTTCAAGCCACTTACTCACCACATCTCTCTCCCATTCAACATTAACAACAATCTCCACAACTCCCTTCTCCTACAAGCCAAAATACTCAACCTATTTCACCCACTCACTTTGTTCACCCTCAACAATCTCCCACATCAACTCAAAACACTCAGCCTATCTCTCCACTTTCTCATCAATTATCTGAGAGTGTACATACTGAACCTATTTTGGTTACTCAGTCTGTAAACTCTGTCGACTCTGGTGAGACTGAGTTGATTTCTCAAGCAAGCACCATCCCATTTTCACTCTCTAACTATGAAGAACTAGTTGCCTTCAATCAAACAGAGCCTTTAGTGCACATCATGAATCTCGAAGCATAACCTCATCATGATAAGCATGATCAATCAAAAGATGAATGCTCAAGCTCAGCAAGTGTGGCTGCCCATACTGAAGAACATAAAGATGAGGTTGCTAGCAAACAAGAAGAAAAAAGAAGAAGAAAAATATGAGGAAGTTATTGCTTACAATGAACATGATCTGAGTGATAATGACATCCCATTGAGCAAAAGCTACCTCGTGGTTGAGTATAACAAGCTTGTAGTGAAGTCTAACTTTAGAAAGCAAAGGATTAAAGAGCTGAAAGAGATAATAACTGAAAAGTATAATTTTCTGATGAATTTGGAAACAAGGATCAAATGCTTAAGAGAAGATGTTAAGTGCAACAATGAGGTGATTGATGCCCTACTTCAACAAGATTCTGAGCTCAAAGAATCAGTAGAGAAAGAGAAGAGTGAAAATGAGAAGCTAAGGTTGAAGGTTGGACAAATGAATGACTCTCTCTATGATCAATCAGCTCTATTGAGAAGAAAAGAAGAAGAGATTGATCAGGTGAAGATGAAAATATGTTCTTTTAAATCAAATCAACAAAAGGAACCTACTAAATCTTCCAAGCCTCTGATTCTATACTCAAGGAAGAGTAAGTATTTGGGTTCCACAAAGAAACAAGTTATCAATATTGAAGATTCTCCTAAAAGGTCAAGGCATAAATCATCAGAGCACACTCCTTCTATGAATGTCTCAACATCAAAGCAAGCAACTCTTGATGAAGCTGAAAGCGATGCTGAATGGCACAAACTGACTAAAGAGGTGCCTAAAAAAGAACAAGAAGACTAAAGGATGATGATCTTCTGACAACAAAAGACATAATAGAAGAAAGGCCTGAGTCAACTATGTTTATGACCCTAATCAACCATGGATTTTTTTATGTCATGGTTGAAAGGATGAATATGACTGAGATGAAGAACATACTAAAAGAGTTTGAGCTTGCAAGATTTATGATTCCAAATTATGACTATGAAGCATTCAATACTTTCTAAACTATTCAGAAAATCAAGAAAGATCTTAGCCACTGTGATACTACAAAACTGAGCAAGTACAATATGGTATGTTGGCTACAGGGTCACAATTACAAGGCACATGAGCTCAAAGGAAGAAATCTTGGTGAGCTTAGGAGGATGATGGAACATGTCATGTCTGTTGAGCTTGACACAGGAGTAAGGTTCAGAACTGAAGCTCCAAATCGAACCTATGAGCATCAAAGCAAACTTTTTGTTGATCCTGTAACTGTTGAATCCAAAGATCAGCACAAAGGCAAAGATAAGCTAATAAGAGAGCCAAGGGCAATCATTCATGGTAAAGTGTGGCCTCTAGGCACAACTGTTAGAGAAATCACTGAATAAAAATCAACTCTGATAGAGCTATATGATCACATCACAACTCCTAGTTCTGTGGAAGAAAATAGGATAATGGCCTGGAAGTATGATCCAGACTGGGATTGTGCAATTATCAAAAGAACCTTCGGAGAATTCAATATTTCCATGATACAGAAGCATTGCTGAGCCTTCATGAGAGAGATATCAAGGATCTGCAAAGTCTAATAATGTCTAACTATCCAATTCACTGAAGGGGAAGAGATTTCTCTGTGTTGGTGGGAAAGTTAAAGACAAAATTCATAGATGATGTGCTCAAGGAAGCTAAGAGAGATGATGATGATCATAGAAAGAGAATTCAAAGAATCAAAAGAACTGTAGGAGCATATATTGTCATACATAGCGTGTCCATCGCTTGATGAATAGTCTAGGCTTAATGTAATACACCTGATATGTTGTAAACACACGAAACTAAGTCATTCACAAGAGCATATGCAAATGAGAGTCAGTCGTATTACTGATCCATGCAAATGGACTAGTCGTACAACTAAGAGATGCTATTGGGCCATTCGTAAGATTGAACCATAAGTATGATCTAGTCGTACGATTGAACCATAAGCATGGTCCAATCGTACGAATGGGCCCAGTCGTATCTGATATGGGCTGAGGCCTACAAATACCAGTTTCATTTTGTAGAGAGGTAAGGTTTGGAGAGTGTGCCCGAGGCCTAGGTGCTGCCAGATGAAAGGGGGGGTCATGCTCGATCTCCCCTTGCAAGGAGTCGTGATTCTTCTGTTTAACGAGCTTGTAATCATTACATTTTATCAATGAAACCATTCTATTATTGTTCGTTCTCTTTTTTGTCTCTTGGTTTTTCTTTTTCCCTTCCGTCAAGAACACGCTCGGATGTCAACCGATCCAACGACTTCACAATTGGTATCCGTGTGTTCCCGATATGAACAGGAACAATGAGCATGGATCTTAGGATTCATATTGATAGTAACAGAACTTAATGATTAGATGCTAAAATATAATAATGATGAACATGATGAAGAGCACAAACATGTTTAATGTTTGATGTTTATTGATATGTTGTTGAAATTATCATCCATGAAGGATGATGATATGATCTTGTTGGTGATGGACTTAATTCACCCTAATAAGTGATGAGTTATTCACCCTTTACAATGATAATATATGTTAATATTTATACTAGTCTAGCAATTAAAATAATTACAAAATAAACCCTAGACTAATATATTTGTGGCTTTTGTTCTTCAAAACTTCAACTTAATAATATTGGAATTCTTCAATTTCTTCAAAGGTAGAATACCCAACAATACTCCCCCTAAATTATAGATTTCCAATGTGAATTGAAGCTTGATGTTGATTCTATTTAATAGTTGTTCAAAGCTAAGAAATTTGTTGTTGATGCGAAAGCGAGGTCTTCAAAACTTTGGTACAACTATATTATGTAACTCGATGTCACATTGTTTTTATTGATGAGAGCCCGAATACGAACCCCAATTTTGTTTTGTTGATCATAAGCCCAAGTCCAACTATTGTTTTTGTTTAATGATGTAGCCCAATAACAAAGCCAATTATGTTCATGAGCCCATATTCCATGAATTCATTTACAACCCTAGTTTGCCAACCCTACTTGGCCGAGAAAGTCCACCTACGCCAGCCCCTTCCCTTTCTTTCGCAACCCTAATTAGGAAGCCCTAATTCGGCAGCCCTAATTCGCAAGTAGCCCTAATCGGCAGCCACATTTGGCAGCCACATTCTTCGACACAAGCTGCCTATGGCAGCCTTTTTTGCAACCCTAATTGGCAGCCACATTCGGCAGCCACAAACCCTAATTTGCAGCACCACTTCGGCAACCGCAAACCCTAATTTGCAGCACCACTTAGGCAGCCGCAAACCCTAATTTGCAGCACCACTTCGCCAGCCGTAAACCCTAATTTGCAGCCCCACTTAGGCAGCCATAATTGGTTCGCAAGTAGCCCTAATCCACAACTTTTTGATCCTTGAGGCAGCCTCTTTCATTCGCTTTCTTGCAAGATCTGCATTGGATCTTGTATTGTTAAATTGATTGTTGAATTGCTTTCTTCAGATCCTCAATAATTTTAGCAATCTAACCATGATATCTCATCAAAATCAATATGAATCCATCAACTCCGGCTCTGATACCAATTGTGTGTTCTCGATATGAACGGGAACAATGAGATTGGATCTTAGGATTCATATTGATAGTAACAGAACTTGAATGATTAGATGCTAAAATATAATAATGATGAACATGATGAAGAACACAAACATGTTTAATGTTTGATGTTTATTGATATGTTGTTGAAATCATCATCCATGAAGGATGATGATATGATGTTGTTGGTGATGGACCTAATTCACCCTAACAAGTGGTGAATTATTCGCCCTTTACAATGATAATATATGTTAATATTTATACTAGTCTAGCAATTAAAATAACTACAAAATAAACCCTAAACTAATATTTTTGTGGCTTTTGTTCTTCAAAACTTCAACATCAATAATATTGGAAATATTCAATTTCTTCAAAGGTGGAATACCCAACAGTATCAGAGCAAGGTTACTGCTAGAATGATCTAACAATCATTCTAGCAACCCGAGCTCTTGATTTCTAGATCTATTTCATGTTCTTTGACGTTAAACCCACTTCGCGTTCTTCGTGTTTTGCTCAGATCTTGTTACATGTGTTGTTTCTTGGTTAAAATCAAACTCGGAACCATGTTCTTATCACCCTTATGAATCTTATGATGTCTATTTTGTTTTGGTTCATGTAAAATTCATCAGATTAGGGTTTTTGTCAACCATGGCGGCTGGAGATCTAAGAATCTACGTGCAGATCCGCTCATATGACTGGACCATGCGACTGGACCAGTCTTATGCCCAGTCGTGCGACTGGACCAGTCTTATGTTCAGTCATACAACTGGACCAGTCTTATGCTCAGTCATACGACTGGACCAGTCTTATGTTCAGTCATATGACTGGACCAGTCTTATGTCTAGTCGTGCTACTGGACCAGTCTTATATTTAGTCATGCTACTGGACCAGTCTTATGTCCAGTCATGCTACTAGACCAGTCTTATGACCAGTCGCACAAATATATCATTCGTATCATCCATTCACACGAATTTGATATTTGTCTTCCGTGTCATATGAATGAACGGTCTTCCAGACCAAAAAAAAATTCTGGAATTTCCTCTTGCACAGATTTAAGGATGAGCAAAGCACATTGACCCTGAGGTTATTTTGTCAAATAAATTTGATGGATACCCCATTATTCATTGGACTTATAGAATAGATGAATGTAGTTAGAACACAAAAGAGAGAAGAGAAGATGTCAGCAGTCGGTGCTGATTTTGTGGGGTAGTTAGGAGCATCTAACTATTTATGGGCTATCAAGTTATATTTATCCGCACAGAGAGGATTCTAATTCCTAGGGTGAATCGATGTATAGATAAATTGAAGATGCAATCAGATAGTGATGATGTGAGCTGGTTTCTGATGATGAATCTGAGTGCATGCTGATTTGTTTGAGATTGTCAGCTGTGGATTGGAACCTTCTACTTTTTACCCAATACACCATATGAAGACGCCAGGAGAGCACAATGTATATATATTGGGATATGCTGAATTTGAAAGGGAATTTCTGCAGGTGTTAATGTTAATCATGTTAGCCTGTGTGAAGATTGGAGCAATGGAAACTGTTCATGTCATTATTTAGAAAAATCAGTCATATGGGGAATCTTGTTGCTATGATGGTGTTCTGCAAAGTAAACAAAAACTATTGTGCCTAAGTTCATTTTCAGGGATACTGTAGCAACTTGTCGGATCAGCAACATTGGCTATATGGTTTTTCGTTTGATTCTATTGGAAACTAGAGCAAAGATTGACTGAAGATTGTAAAAGGTGTTATCTACTATTCCCAAGCAACATCCAGGGGAATTTGTAGGAGCATATATTGTCATATATAGCGTGTCCGTCACTTGACGAATAGTCTAGGCTTAATGTAATACACCTGATATGTTGTAAACAAATGAAATCGAGTCATTCGCAGGAGCATATGTGAATGAGACTCAGTCGTACGACTGAGCCATGCAAATAGACCAGTCGTGCGACTGAGAGATGCTATTGGGCCATTCATAAGATTGAACCATAAGTATGGTCCAGTCGTACTATTGAACCATACGCATGGTTCAATCGTACGAATGGGCCCAGTCACATCTGATATGGGCTGAGGCCTATAAATTCCAGTTTCATTGTGTAGAGAGGTAAGGTTTGGAGAGTGTGCATGGGGCCTAGGTGCTGCCGGATGAGAGGGCAGATCATGCTCGATCTCCCCTTGCCAAGAGTCATGATTCTTCTATTTTACGAGCTTATAATCATTAGGTTTTATCAATGAAACCATTCTATTATTGTTCGTTCTCTTGTTTGTCTCTTGGTTTTTCTTTTTCCCTTCCGTCAAGAACACGCTCGGATGTTAACCAA
Source organism: Flaveria trinervia (assembly GCA_025506515.1). Taxonomy (NCBI): domain Eukaryota; kingdom Viridiplantae; phylum Streptophyta; class Magnoliopsida; order Asterales; family Asteraceae; genus Flaveria; species Flaveria trinervia. The sequence continues at coordinate 14,694,673 of CM046447.1, read as the reverse complement.
TCCAGCGACTTCACAAGAACAACAAAGCCCTCTTCACTTGTTGATGAGGAAATGTTAAAAAGGGTGGGATACAGCCAAAAATACAGCTTCTATCAAAAGATTCAAGGGAAATCAATATACATCTCCCATAACAGAATGGGGTTATGTTGAGAAAACAAAAGAGCTGGTGTTGCTGAGGAATGCTGAAGGAAAGAAGGCCGATAAGATATGTATTTTTGACCTAGTGGAGATCAAATTGCTTCACCCAAGCTATACTTCATACCTTCATGATAAATTCTTCCAAAGCTAACTGATGAAAGGGTTCAGAATGACTTGTGTCTATATGTGCACATGATTCAAGTTGTGGATAAGCTGCATGCCAAAGCATACAAGAGAAGAAGGTATAATGCTGGGATGTTGAAGGGAGGCAACATTGAAGATATATCAGAACTAAGAATCTTAGAAGAAGATGAGCTGGAAATTGTTAACAATCAATGTGTTATGGAAACCTCACCACAGAAGAAGATGTATTGGGGCTGACTTTTGAGACACTCCAAAGGATATGCAAAATGGAGATCAAGTACAAATACGATAATCAAAAGGATGCAGTATTGTAGAGATTAATGAAGAGGTTGATGCAACCTAAACATCTTAAGTCGATCCTGCATGCTGCACAAGTACATTAAAGAAGAAGCTTAGGAAGTTTCACACATGAAACAGAAAATACTATAAGTGTGAAATCTTTCGAAGCCAAGACCAATATCTTCTGAAGCCAAACATGAAGTCTTCCGAAGCCTGAGAGACAAAGTCTTCCGAAGCTTCAAGTTCATGAAGACAGATTTCTTCCGAAGACTTTTAGTAACATGCTTTATCTGATTTACTGTTCCATAAAGCTAGACACATTTCCGTTGCATCTCTGCAAGTCACCAACTTACATGAGTTGGTGAAAAGGTCCATGCTTTTGGTAACTGTACATTGAGGTCTTGAGTCTGTAACTTTCTACTTTATGTACTTTATCCTTTTTGTAACAGATAAGGATGTGAGCTATGGCATGTCTTAGTCACTAGTCAAAAGGCAATCTGCCTTTTGACTCTACAATTGATTTTGTTTGTGCCTAGTCAACTGTATCCAGCTGGCTGTCAAAGTATAGCCGGTTGTAGGATATAGTATAAGTATCTCATGTTCTTGTATCTTTTGAATATGCTTTGTAACACCTGTAATAGAACATAGAGAAAGCAATATACTGCATTCTTGAAAACCACACACTTGTGTTCTTTGTGTTTTGTCTCTCTTGCATTACTTGTGTTCTTAGCATCTCAACTTGGTTAATCCAGTTTACTGTTTGATTAAAGTTTAGTTAATCTCCTCTTTATGTTGTTGTGTTGTAACCTACACCCTTCAACTCAATTTCTTTCTAGGAATTCAAGTGAAGCAAGTTGAAGATGCCATCTTCATAAGTCAGTCAAAGTATGTTCAAGACATACTTAAGAGGTTCAACATGACTGAATGTAAGATTGCTTAGACACCCATAGCTAGGAACCACTCCCTTGGTCCTGATCTTGAGGGGGAGTGTGTAGATGAGCACTTATACAGGGCTATGATTGGGTCTCTTATGTATCTTACTGCTAGCAGGCCTGATATCATGTTTGCTACTTGTATCTGTGCAAGATATCAAGCCAACCCTAAGATGTCTCACCTTATCACTATCAAGAGGATTCTAAGATACCTCAAAGGTGCATCAACACTTGGTTTATGGTATCCCAAGAATCCTTACTTCAATCTGTATGCCTATACAGATAGTGATTATGGTGGTTTCAATATGACTGCAAAATCTACATCTAGGGGATGTCAATTTCTTGGTGGAAGGGTTGTCTCATGGCAATGCAAGAAACAATCATGTGTCTCTGCATCAACTGCTGAAGCTGAATACATTACTGTTGCAAGCTGCTGTGCTTAAGTACTTTAGATTCAGAATCAAATGTTGGACTATGGGTTAAACTTCAAGGAGACTCCCATTCACATAGACAACAACAGTGCTATCTCAATCACAAAGAACCCTATGCCGCACTCAAGGACAAAGCACATCAATATCAGGTATCATTTAATAAGAGATAACTATGAAAAGACATTAATCAAACTAGTCAAAGTTCACACAGATGAACAATATGCTGATCTGTTTACAAAAACTTTTGATGAATAGAGATTAAATATCTAATATCAGCTATTGGGATGATAAACTTTGAGTAAACTTTTCTTAAAACTAATTCTTATTATTTCTTAAAAATTATGTGTGTCCTAAGTTGTCTAGTTCATCACTTTCATAAGCTCATGTTTTCTTTGGATGAAAATTTCTTTTTGAAGACTTTCCTTAGACTTTTGAAAATTTCTGATACTTCGGAAGTTATGCTTTTAACTTCGGAAGCAAATCATGCCTTCAAAATAAATATTTGTCTAAGAAATATACCTTCGGAAGAGCTTTCAGATTTATCTTCCGAAGCTTAAATACTTGTCTCAGACACTTACTTATTTTCAAAGACCATTTACTTCCGAAACAAAATTAACTCTCGGAAGCTTTGTTGTTTTATATATAAAGCACTCAAGTTTTAATTTCTCTTCCAAAGCAAAATTCTCAAAACTCTCAGGAAATTATTCCGAAGTCATCTTAGCTTCGGAAGCTTTTTAATTAAAACTTCCGAAGATAATTAACCTTCGAAAGCTTTTTGACTTCCAAGAAAACTACTTTTTGAGCAAAAGTAAACTACTTTTTCAGAGGTGGGACCGACATCCGGATTTCAAAGTTTATCCTCTTTCATTAAACTTTATCTGAAATCCTTTTCACATATAAACCCAACGATTTTCCCCTCTTTCTATCATCTGCTCTTCCTCCAAACCTAAAACCCCAAATTTCTCTCTAAAATTTCTTTCTCTCTTCTTTCTTCATCCTTAAGCTACTTCAAAATGGCCAACCTTGCTCACAGAAATGATCCCAACTTTACCATGCAGCTACACAAACAACACAATCAGGTTGCTCTGTTAAGCTCTGAGAAAGATTCTCATTTCTCAGAGGTGCCGTTTTCTAACTCTGTCAACTACTTCACCTCCATAACCATTGATCCTCCACTCTATGAGAATCAGTTGCTTGAATTCTGGAAGACCTGCCAAGAGGTCATTATAGACGGGGAGAAGGCACTGTCTGCCACAGTGCAAGGGAGAACAATCTTCATCACTCCGGCCATCATCAATAGACATCTTCAGCTGTATGATGAAGAAGGTGAGGTGTTTTTCCCAAAGGATGCTGTCAATCATTCCTTTGAGCAGATGGGATATGAGGGAGATTTCCCTGTAAAGACCTTTAGGAAAGGAAGGTCTCATCCCAATGGAGATTCCTGCTCCATGTGGTCATCCACAGCTTATTAAACAAGCATGGTGGATGGGACCAGATTCCTGAGGATCTCTCCTTCATAATCCATGGAATGGTTCAGGGGGTCAAATTCAGGTATTCTCAATTTGTTTATACAAATTTACTTGTTAATTTAGACTCCTTAGAGTATTACATGTTTCCTAGATATGTCAAGTACATTCTTAACTGTGAACTGGGCTCATAGTTGAGGGAAACATGTAACACTCTTAAATTGAGACAGATGAAGCCCGACATCTTTAAAATTCTGAGAAAGCCCAATGTTGGATTCTCTGGGGTAGAAACAGCCCTAGTCCTAAAAATGTTAGAGCTCATTGCTCATGGTGACAACCTAGCAGCACAAGCTAGTGTTGAGCCCACACCTGCTTTCTCCCAACCACTCTCACAGCCTCAAATCACCATCACTTACCAAAGAAAATCCAAACGAACCCCTGCTCAGGCTATTAAGTTTGTGGAGGCTCCATATACTCACCCATATAGGAAGAAGTGGACATTGGAGCTCCTACTTCTCCTGAGGAGCAGACCACTCCCATCTCTTCAAGAATCAGTGTTGAGGTTCCTCATGCTCAGCCTGATGAGCTCATTAGCCCAACTGCCTTAAGCCATCACTCTGAGTCTCAACACTCAAGTGATCAACCTTCAGGGGACAGTTACCATCCCCAGCCTATAGATCTCAACCAACCAATTCCCAACCTTGACTTCTATACTGATGAAGATCTAGGTTTCAGTGAGTATAATGAGTCTCTCTTCTTTTCCCCTACTCAAGGAGAGATGAATACTCCTGAGTCTCCTACATCTATCCCACATCAGTCAACTACAACTGAGGTGGACACTCTTGAACCTGTTCAGGATGTCCATATGGAAGAGGCTCTCACTTCTGAAAGTGATTACATCATTAAGACCTCAGCCATGGCAACTCAGCCCATTGACATCTCAATTGAGAGTGCCAATGAGCAGAGAAAAAACAGCAGCCAAGAACCTCAAGTTGGTGGTGAGAGAGAGGACTCTGGTCCAATCATCCCATCCCCCAATGAATCTTTTGATGAAGATGAGGGGAATCTGAGACTACTGGTGCAAAAACTGTCTAAAACATGCACTTACTTAGTCTCAAAGGTCAGTCACATTGAATCTCAGGTGACTACCTTACACAACAGGATCAATGATCAGCAACTTGAGATTTCATATCTTAAGGAAAAACTAGTTGGGAGACCCTTAAGAAGAGCTCAACCAGGAACACAAGAACCTGTGGATGTGATTGACCTATCTTCCAGATTACCTATGTAAGTGGGTGATGCTACCAAAAAGGGGGAGAAAGTCATTACAGCCACAGAACCTGGGAGTTCTCAGAGAGAATGGACATTGAGGACTCACCATCCTCACTTGCAATTTTGCATTCTTAGCAACCTCCTCAAGTTCACATTGATGTGGACTACACAGAATCCTTCATACAGAGTTTGTTTGAGGATAGGATACCAAGGGCTATGTCACCTTCACCATCTTCCAATCACATTATTGGGTGTAGGTATGACAACATCAGGAAAGCCTTAATCATAAGAGTTCAAGGGCAACAATAAGTCTTCAATTTTTAGACCTTGGACTACTATGAAGGTCTGGATCTAGTCAACATGCCACTTTTTAACCCAAGCAATCAAGACAAGCTGATAGAATGGCTAAAAAAATCCAAGACAGGATCACTGCAGAGTTCAGCTTAAGAAGAAGACTTAGGCAGTCAGGCAATGCCATCGGTCAACTGGATGTTGAGGAGGACCCTAAGATTAGCTTCATAGGGGAATCCTTGACTGAAGGCCCAGTGGCAGAACCTGAGAGCCCTGTCTCATCATCATCAACTGCTGTAGAGATCCACACTCCTTCTGAGACACCTGTTGGTGAAGGTGCTTCTCAACCTCTCTCTGGCCTAAGCTCAGATGCTGCAACAAGCAGTGAAGGCCAAAGCTTTCTCCACCCTGAGTCACAAAGGTCTGTGAGTGACAAAGGGAAAAGAAATATGACAACTGAGGAGATTGAGGAGGATGAGAGAGAGATGAAGAGGAGGCTAAGGGGAGAAAGTTCCTCTGTTGAGTCTTCAAGACTCATGGAGTCTACTATCAGGGCTGCCCCCAGACCAGATACTCAGAATGATGAGTTAAGGGTAGTCGAGATAAACTATTTGCAGATTAGGAACTATGACATAGACAATATCATTTCTCTACCCTTAGATGAGTCGAATGAACTGGTTGACCTGGAAAGGTCAAGGGAGAAGAAGGAGGCAAAAGATACAGAACTCCTAGTGCAAGTCAAAGAAGAGAGAAGAAGAAAAAGACTGTACAAGGATATGCCTACCCTCTCCCCAGTTTAGGAAAGTCCTGCACAAGAAGATGTGGTTCAACAAGAACCTCAGGTAGACAAAGAAGAAGAAAGGATCAAGATGATCAACTACTTGAGTGTCATAGGCTTCTATCAGGCAGATGCACTTCTTCTATTGTCCTATGATTATGTTGATTTTGAGTACTTAAAACAGCTTGAACTTGAGATAATCAAGGACAGAAAGACAACTAAGAAGAAACTAAAGAAGAAGCTGCAAAATCAAGAGCCATCATCCAGAAGAGCATGAAGAAGTCTGCTGAGATGTAGAGGATGATGAGCTTCTTGAAGCTATATGGATTCTCTGGAAGGACACTTGGCCCCATGTCTCTATCCACTATGGATGAGCATATTAGGGTGATCAAGCAGAAGATCAAAAGTGGAGAGCTCATTGACTTACACTCCACTCCAAGTCAAGCCCCACCTAAAGTGGAGGTTAAGGTTGAACAACCAGAGACGACACAACCTGGACCTCCTGCTGAAACTCAGCAAGCTTCATCTTCTAATCCATAGCAGGGTCAACCTCCCTCTCCTTCTGAGCCTGAGAGAGAGGAAGTCCCAACTGAGAAAGACAATGAAGATCAATCTGGTACTACAGGCCAGTCTTCTCAGTTAAAATTTGGTAAGAGAAAGAAGAGGATGGCTTCTAAACCAAAGCCAAAGAAGAAGAAGACTGCACCCTCTTCTAAATCCCAGGATGAGTCAGAACATCTTGAGATTATGCATCCAGAGGATGCTACATCAACTCCAATTCAAACAACTCCTCTAGCATCAGGAAGACCCATCTTGTCTTGGACATACACCATAAATCCAGAAAGATGGCATGTCATTAGAGATCAAGGCATTGAAGACACCTACACATCGCAAGATATGTTTCAGTTGCCTCTACATGACCTTTTTGATATGAGAAGACACTTTAACAGTCTGAAAGATCCTGATCACCTTATGAAGAAAGGATTGGTGATCATCATAATGAGGACTGTTGATATCTGAAGTCTTCTAAGTGTTTTGGTAGCATCAGCCTAGGGGGAGTTTGTAAAGATTAATGAAGAGGCAGATGTAACCTAAACATCTTAAGTCTATCCTGCATGCTGCACAAGTACATTAAAGAAGAAGCTTAGGAAGTTTCACACATGAAACAAAAAATACTATAAGTGTGAAATCTTCCGAAGCCAAGACCAATATCTTCCGAAGCCAAACATGAAGTCTTCCGAAGCCTCAGAGACAAAGTCTTCCGAAGCTTCAAGTTCATGAAGACAGATTCCTTCCGAAGACTTTTAGTAACATGCTTTATCTGATGTACTGTTCCATAAAGCTGGACACCTTTCTGCTGCATCTCTGCAAGTCACCAACTTACATGAGTTGGTGAAAAGGTCCATGCTTTTGGTAACTGTACATTGAGGTCTTGAGTCTGTAACTTTCTACTTTATGTACTTTATCCTTTTTGTAATAGATAAGGATATGAGCTATGGCATGTCATAGTCACTAGTCAAAAGGAAATCTGCCTTTTGACTTCACAATTGATTTTGTTTGTGTCTAGTCAATTGTATCCAGCTGGCTTTCAAAGTATAGCCGGCTGTAGGATGTAGTATAAGTATCTCATGTTCTTGTATCTTTCGAATATGCTTTGTAACACTTGTAATAGAACATAGAGAAAGCAATATACTGCATTCTTGAAAACCATACACTTGTGTTCTTTGTGTTCTGTCTCTCTTGCATTACTTGTTGTCACACCCTCAAAATCCACTTGCAGAGTTTTACCGCAAGGCGTGTGAACAAACCAGGATCAGAGTCAATAGTTACTCAGAACGACTCTAAATGCCATAATTTAAACATAATTAACCAAAATACCAACTTTAAACAATGCGGAAGCGTTTTTGAAAACAACCCAAGTCAATAAAGTATAACTAAGGCAAAACAAGTGCCAACCCAAAAAGTAAACTATAATTGTTAAAATGTCAGATTGTCTTGAAGCATCGTGTCTTAAAATACAATGAACCGTGCAGTGCTCCTATGGCAAGCAAGCTAAGGACCTGAGAAATGCATACTAAAATGTCAACACATAGGTTGGTGAGTTCAAGAGTTTGAGTTCAATAAACATGTAAACAGTTGCGATAAATATAAGCAGTGTATGGTAATAGATAGCTAGTCTATTATCAGTACATATTAATACATAGTGATTTTGCAATTGAAGCTGACTGTGATAGTTGTTGCCTCCTGTCACGACTTACCATGTCGTGACAATGCTCAATAGGACAAATTGCACCCGGTTGACCTCGAGTCACACAGGTGGGGCTCGTCAGACCAGTAGTACTACCCAAGTTTCCCCGCTATTAGATATTAACAATTAAAAGTGTGAGGACTTTTCTCATGGTAAACAGCACTATATTAATATTATACACAACTTAAATAATAAAAGCGTTCGTATAAATACCAGTATGCTATCTCCCCCAAAAGAGATTAAATAAAGAGTGGGGCATGAACTCACCTGATGTATGCAAAGGTACTTAGGGTTTATTTTGAGAAACGAGAGGATAGCCAACCTTCATAGGTTACCTAGATCATGTGAGTACATAAGTACGTGTAAATAAAAGACATGTGAAACCCTAATCATACCAAAACCAAAGACTCAAGCTTCCAGACAAATAGACACGTTGACCTAGTTGACCGTTGGTGACATTATGAGTTATAATTCAAATAAAGCCAATGAGCACATACAACATACATGATTAACATTCAAGTAGTATCATACATATGCTATATCAACCGGTGTATCACTTAGATCATCGTACAATCAAGTACTATACAAGTCATGCGAATCTAGAACATTAACATATCCATTAGTTATAATACAACTAACATGTCACACAAGGTTCAACCATTCATCACATGCCATGTGAAGCCACTCACGACTTCACATCCTAAAACCTGCCAATCCTACTAAGTAGGGGCCTCAGATCCGCATGCGTGTATAATGATCATAACCATATCTTTAAGCATATGCATTGCATTCACAACATCACAACAATCAATTACCAGACCCAAGCATGATGTCCTACTACTACACAACATCCAAACCATACATGATCACCAAGTCCAAATATCACACATGATTATCCAAGCATGCCATACAACTAATTAAACACGTTCTATCACACTAGAATCTATCCTTGAACATAATAGCAGGCTCCTAACATCCCAGACATGGTCATAACATCATACTTCAACGTTTACACAAATAAAGTTTCCCTTTTGGGAAAGAATATCCCAAAATCTATCAAACATCCAAAGCATACATGAATTCATCAATAATATACCAATTCAAGCTCATACTAACATCTAAGCATAATCAACCACATCCAAACATCATAATTCACAAATCATATCCAAAAGTTACTATCTTTAGTAATGTATGAACTATAACACGTGTTCTTGAATTCCAATGATCACAACATCAATCTAACATCTAATTATCACCATGAACACATCCATAACATCATAACATCCATAGTTCAACATTTCATGCAAATAAAGTTACTATTATAGTAACCTATGAACATCAACCCTAAATCATCAATTTCTTGCAAGATTCATGATTCCTAACATTCATACAACTTATTAATCACCACACATTCACCAAACAACCATCATTCAACCATAATCATGCCCAAATCGAATTAGGGTTTGACTAGAATCAAAATCATGATTAAACCACAAAAACATGTAATTCATCCATGATCGACGTTAACTAACATGTATTCAACCTAACTAACATATAAACATCATCAAACAACATCCAATTCGACCTAATAAGGATCAATTTCGAATCTAAGGTTCGGCCATAATGAAGAACATCACAAAACATGAAAAAAATCTAACCGTTAAACTTGTAATTGCTTGAAATTGATGCTTCCTATGTGTTATATATCTTGTAATCGAACCAAAACCACACGAAATTGCTTGTTCTTGGCTGATTTTCGAAGATGGGAGGGGTTAGATGGGTGATCGCGGCCGAAAGGTTGCATTAGGGTTTGAGGTTTGTTTTAATTAATTTTAATTTACCTAATTACCTTTTAACCCTGTAATTTGTATTTTATAAAAACTAAGCTTTAAACTCTTTGTAAAGTGTTTTTAACTTCATAACATAAGATATAAACTTATAAAATTCATTATAATCTTATCTTTATAAAAACACAAGACATACGAATAACTAGACACGTTTCCGCGTTACGCGATAAATTCTTTAATTAACCGTTTATAAATGTGTAAACACATAAACATAAACCAATACTCACATAATCACTTAGATTCACAACAAATCAACATTATTCATTATTATTAGGTCACCAACGTTCAACGACAACTAGTGTGTGTTCACGACACGTGTATACAAGACTTAACGGAACTAACGGAGTTTGGTAACGGAAATTTACCGGATGTCACATTATCCCCATGTTGAAAGAATTTTCATCCCGAAAATTGCGTTACATGGTGAGAGTGTTCCATCACTGGTTTCTATCACTGGTCTACTGCATTGGCACACAGAATCGAAATGTGTGAGTTTTGGATGAGTTGTCACATCATCCCCATGTTGAAAGAAATTCGTCCCGAAATTAAATCAATACCTTCGTCTGCTGGCATCGCCCTTCGAATAGTTGAGGGTACTTAAGCTTCATTTGTCTTCCCGTTCCCATGTGAATTCCGGTCCACGTCGTGAATTCCAACGGATTTTAACAATAGGTATCTTGCTTTGCTTAAGTGTTTTCACCTCACGGTCCATCACCTCCACTGGTTCTCAATAAAACGCAATGTTCATCCACTTGAATTTCTTCTAGTGGCACGACCGTCGTTTCATCAGTTATGCATTTCTTCAAGTTTGACACGTGAAATACATCATGAATTCCACTTAGCGAATTAGGTAGGGCTAATCGATAGGCTACTGGACCTATTCTTTCCACTATCTCAAATGGTCCAACGTACCTCGGATTTAGTTTCCCTCGTTTACCAAACCGAACTACGCCTTTCCATGGTGAGACTTTCAACAAAACCTTGTCACCAACCTGAAACTCTAAAGGTTTCCGTCTCTTGTCAGCATAACTCTTTTGCCTGTCTCGCGCTGCAGCCATACGGTTCCGTATCTGTATAATTTTCTCAGTCGTCTCATGAATTAACTCGGGACCTATTATCTGACTATCACCAATTTCTGCCCAGCAACCGGTGATCGACATTTCTCCCGTACACGCCTCGAAAGGTGCTGCATTATCTAGTGTGATAACTGTTGTTATAAGAAAACTTCACCAATGGCAGGTGAATTTCCCAGTTATTCCCGAAGTCAATCACACAAGCACGTAGCATATCCTCCAACGTCTGTATAGTACGCTCACTCTGACCATCCGTCTATGGATGATATGCAGTACTCATATCCAAACGTGTACCCAAAGATTTCTGCAATGATTGCCAAAAATGTGACGTGAAACGAGCGTCACGGTCGGAGATAATTGAGATGTAGTCCCCATGTCTCGAAACGATCTCCTTGAGGTACAGGCGAGTTAACTTCTCCATCTTGTCGGTTTCCTTTATTGCAAGGAAATGAGCAGACTTTGTCAATCGATCCACAATAACCCATATCGTGTCACAACCAGTACAGTCTGGGGTAGCTTAGTAATAAAATCCATGGAGATTTGTTCCATTTCCACATTGGAATCTCGGGTTGTTGTAATAGTCCGGATGGTTTTGATATTCCACTTTCACCTTCGAGCAGGTCAAACACTTGCTCACCTACGTAGCTACATCCGCTTTCATGTTAGGCCACCAATAGTGAGCCTTTAGGTCATGATACATCTTGTCGGATCCAGGATGTATAGAATACTTAGATTTGTGTGCCTCGCTCATAACTAAATCTCTCAGATTTCCATGAACAGGCACCCAAGTCTATCCATGAATATTGATTCCATCCTCTTTCATCACTAACTGCTTGTCCATTCCCCTTAACATTCGAACCAATATTTCCCACCTTTAAAGCTTCTATTTGTGCTCCTTAACTTGTTCGGGCAGTTGGGTACTGATAGTAAGCTGTAAAGCTCGCACCCGTCGGGGTTTAGCTGTTTCCTTCCTGCTTAAAGCATCGGCAACTACGTTCGCCTTTCTCGGATGATACTTAATTGCGCAATCATAATCATTTAGTAGTTCCACCCAACGTCGCTGCCTCATATTCAACTCTTTTTGCTCAAGATATGTTGAAGACTCTATGGCGGTGTAGATTGTGCACTTGGTACCGTACAAATAATGTCTCCAAATCTTTAAGGCAAAAACTACTGCACCCCAATTCTAAGTCATGGGTAGTATAGTTCTTCTCGTGAACCTTTAGTTGTCTCGAAGCGTAGGCTATCACCTGTCTCGTTGCATCAAGACACAACCCAATCCTTGATGGATGCATCGCATACACCGCAAAGTCATCTGTTCCCTCGGGTAATGCTAATATCGGGGCAGTACAGAGTTTTTGTTTTAATAACTGGAAAGCTGATTCTTGACTCTCAGCCCATTTGTATGTCGTTCCTTTGTGAGTCAAGGCTGTGAGAGGTTGTGCGATCTTAGAAAATCCTTCTATGAATCGGCGGTAATATCCTGCTAATCCTAGAATTGCCTGATCTCGCTTGGTGTTTTGGGTGTAGTCCATTCTTTATCGCCTCAATTTTGGCAGGATCAACGTGTATTCCTTTCTCATTAACAATATGACCTAGGAATTGTACCTCTCTTATCCAAAAGTCACACTTTGAGATTTAGCATACAACTGCTCATTTTTTAGCAGTTCCAAGATCATTCGTAAGTGCTCTTCATGCTCCTCCTTGGTCCTAGAGTATATCAGTATATCATCGATGAATACAATGACAAACTGATCCAGATAAGGTTTGCACACGCGGTTCATGAGGTCCATGAACACAGCAGGTGCATTAGTCAACCCAAAAGGCATGACCAAGAACTCATAATGACCATAACGAGTACGAAATGCAGTCTTGGGAATGTCTTCTTCTCGAACTCTGAGTTGGTGATACCAGATCTCAAGTCAATCTTCGAGTAATAGCTTGATCCTTGAAGCTGATCAAACAAGTCGTCGATACGAGGTAAAGGGTATCGGTTCTTAACTGTTACTTTGTTTAACTCTCGATAATCGATGCATATTCGGAATGTGCCATCCTTCTTCTTACTTTGTTAAATGTGATGTACACCCAAAACACCAAGCGAGATCAGGCAATTTCTAGGATTAGCAGGATATTACCGCCGATTCATAGAAGGATTTTCTAAGATCGCACAACCTCTCACAACCTTGACTCACAAAGGAACGACATACAAATGGGCTGAGAGTCAAGAATCAGCTTTCCAGTTATTAAAACAAAAACTCTGTACTGCCCCGATATTAGCATTACCCGAGGGAACAGATGACTTTGCGGTGTATTGCGATGCATCCATTCAAGGATTGGGTTGTGTCTTGATGCAACGAGACAAGGTGATAGCCTACGCTTCGAGACAACTAAAGGTTCACGAGAAGAACTATACTACCCATGACTTAGAATTGGGTGCAGTAGTTTTTGCCTTAAAGATTTGGAGACATTATTTGTACGGTACCAAGTGCACAATCTACACCGATCATAAGAGTCTTCAACATATCTTTGAGCAAAAAGAGTTGAATATGAGGCAGCGACGTTGGGTGGAACTACTAAATGATTATGATTGCGCATTAAGTATCATCCGGGAAAGGCGAACGTAGTTGCCGATGCTTTAAGCAGGAAGGAAGCAGCTAAACCCCGACGGGTGCGAGCTTTACAGCTTACTATCAGTACCAACTGCCCGAACAAGTTAAGGAGGCACAAATAGAAGCTTTAAAGGTGGAAAATATTGGTTCTGAAATATTAAGGGGAATGGACAAGCACTAGTGATGAAAGAGGATGGAATTCGGTATTTCATGGATAGACTTTGGGTGCCTGTTCATGGATCTGAGAGATTTAGTTATGAGCGAGGCACACAAATCTAAGTATTCTATACATCCTGATCCGGCATGATGTATCATGACCTTGTATTCTATACAAGGTGATGTACTAGTCTCTCCCATAGAACAAATGCTGACAAGTGTTTGTTCTTCCATATTAACAAATGCCGATAGCCGAACAAATGCTGACAAGTACTTTGTACATCCACATTTACTAATGCGGATGTTCAGCAACAAATACGCATAAGTGTTTGTTCATCCGTATTTGTTAATGCTGATGACCAAACACCAATGTTGAAGAAGAAAAAGAAATGTTGATGAAGATCATAACATCCACATTAGTTAACGCGGATGAATAGAAGAAATGCTGATGAAGACTTTTGTACTTAGACTAGTTCTTTGATGTATAGGTCAGGGATAGTTTAGTCTTTTTGTAAAAAGACATCTTGTCAGACTATAGATAGAATATAAATCCTCGTATTTGAGGTGACTGTTGATAGACATTTAGAAAATCAGAATATATTGTTTAATTTTATGTTCACAAGGTGTATTGTTATCGTTTAGTGCTCAAACCCTAACATTCACTATAACTATTTCACCTCCATTAATACAAAAAGCATTTATGAGTATTTCTTGCATTCAATGTTCTGTGATTGTTTGATTCCGCCTTACAACTATTAACTCAATCATTACATTCGGTCCTTGTTGATTCACATCAATTGAGAATTTCATTCTGAAACCCAATCATCAACCATGTGGACGTTGTGTATTATTCAAAACATGCCAAGTGGCAATGTAGTAGTTCAAATCATGCCAAGTGGCTAAAAATCCTTTTTTATTAGGCTCAACTATTGGGGCGTTTCGCCTATCACGTGATGTCGAAATTGCCCATAACACCACCCTTGTCGGCGTTATGTGGGCGTGAAAGGTGGTCGGCATTAGCACCATCAGTCATTTTGGCTCAAATGTCAACATAAAACGTAGAGAGGTAAACTTAACTAGTTTCTCCATTTTCTTTCTTTAGATCACCTTTGGTTGTTCACTCGGCAGAGATGATCTGTTTATCGAAGTCGGTTTGATTCTAGTGGAATGCAAAGCATTTGATTTGGTGACTGCATGTGATAAAGAAGACTTTTGAACTTTTGCTTGTTAAATGAAGAAGAAGAAGAAGGAAAGAAAACGAAGAAGAAGAAGAAGGAAAGGAACGAAGAAGAAGAAGAAGGAAAGGAAACGACAAAGAAGAAGAAGGAAAGGAAACGAAGAAGAAGAAGAAGGAAAGGAAACGAAGAAGAAGAAAGGAAAGGAAACGAAGAAGAAGAAGAAGGAAAGGAAACGACAAAAGAAGAAGAAGGAAGAAAACGAAGAAGAAGAAGAAGGAAAGAAAACGAAGAAGAAGAAGGAAAGAAAACGAAGAAGAAGAAGAAAGAAAACGAAGAAGAAGAAGAAGGAAAGAAACGAGAAGAAGAAGAAGGAAAGAAAACGAAGAAGAAGAAGAAGGAAAGAAAACGAAGAAGAAGAAGAAGGAAAGAAAACGAAGAAGAAGAAGAAGGAAAGAAAACGAAGAAGAAGAAGAAGGAAAGAAATCGAAGAAGAAGAAGAAGGAAAGAAAATGACAAAAGAAAAACTAAATAATTAGTACACAAATTTAAGTGACATGACAATACATTAAAAGATTTGATTAAACTATGAAAGTATTATTATATATTAGATTCAATATCAATGCTTTTATTAACTATTACTAATTATAATTTTATGTAATACACATATGTATTTGCTTTATCTAATTAAATTTTATCTCATCTAATGTTATTAATTTATATTAGCTTTTATATAATGGGGGTAACAATAGTAATAAAAATAATTAAATAATGATTAAAATAATATTAACAAGTACATATGTTTTTCTTGCTAAAAGGAATATGTTGAGTTGATACTAATGTGACATAAAATACCCTTTAAAAACAATAATATTATAAAAACAGAGATAAAAACCGAGGAACATAACCTCACATGTCGTGTTTCCTTCTAAACCGGTTTGGTTTATTTGAACGAGAAATTTCATACTCCTACGATATTATTTAATAAAAAAAGTTGAAAGATGGATGTTTTGAGAAGTGTAACAGGATTCGATGTGTTTTTTAATTATGCACCGCTTTAGAAATTGGAAATTAAAAATTAGAAATTAGAAATTAGAATCAGAATCAGAAGAATAGGTGGTGAGAAGAATTGGCTTCAAAATATAAAAACTTGCATCAACTGCAACGAACCATACCCAAAATTCGAAACCCTAGCGATTGGCGATTCATCATAGGCCTTCAACCATCCCCATATTCAAGATCGGCTGCATATAGAATTCTGTGTTCAATCAACCATCGCCCTTTTCCAAATTTCTGTTGCCTCTGCGTTCAACACCTCAACCTTATACCAATTCATCAGGTTTGAGCATTTACTTGAAAAGAAAGATTTGTATTGTTTCTTAGAATATTCTAATTGCTATGCCATACGGTATGATTTGCTCACAAATGAACCACCAACATTTTTGTGAAAGGTTTTAGGCGCTGACGTGTCCATCGTTTCTCTCTGGGTTTGCTAGATATTCATTTTATCTCAAGGGAAATACCGCTTAGTAATTTTAAGAACAAGAAGAACACTAACCGTTACATTTTTTTTGTAAAAATATGATATGAGTTTGGAACAAGGTTGTTAGTATCTCTTGTCATGTTTAGAGAATCCTTTTTATATCTTATGGGTCTCATTCATATGGATCATCAAAGGTTTGATGTTTAAACATGATGGCAATAATGTAACATGACTCATTGATTAAGGATTCAGATTTTAGGTACTCTAGTTGTAACATCTGCTTTCCTTCCTTACCATGACTAACTGATAGAAACTGATTCGGCTAGCTTCGGTTACTGGAAATAAACAAGACAACAGTCCTCTTCGATATGGACTAATCTCCATACCACAAACCAGAAAACTCCATATACTTGAATGCCTAAAACTTGAACATCACACCAATATAAACTGAAACATGCTAAGTTGCTAACTAACTACCCCGTTAAATTCTACCCCATTATCCCATATTTGCTACCGCTTTGACTGAACCACCCGCTAACAGATGGGTCTGCCCTAACACACTACCATTCTTGGGTTCGTACTTCGTATAACTAACATTCTCATCCTTTACTACTTGTGGTCCTAACTATTAATACATGTTTTCCCCTCTATTAGACCAACCAATGTGACACTTCATGTTTAGCATGTTCTTTCAAGTTAATCTAAGTTGATTAGCTTGCAAAGAATGCTTGTAAACATGCATTCTACATTATTACGGGTATATCATCAATCTACATTATATTGTCTTTTATTATCCATTTACATTAGCTTATTTATAAAAAAACATGAATATTAGGAGACATACGATTAAGCATATCGTGATCGAGAAACCATGTATCTCAACATGATTTTTTTCATGCATGCTAATCATTCTTACAATCTTACATATGTGTATTCATTTGATCATACATGTAGAGTAACTCTCCATATTAGAGCTAAATATGAGAGAAAAGTTAAAATTTGAAACATTTTTGAGATAGACTCAAGAACTAAACAAAGAGAGGGTAACTTAAAACATTAGAACACCATTGTAGAACAATAACGAATTGTTAACAAAATAAGATTGAATTGCTAAAATGCTAACTACCAAAATTAAAGTATAACTTTGCTTTTCTAGTTCTCAACTACGATTAGAGTTCATGTCCAACAATCTTTACCTTTACTTTAAACCCAACCTACGGTTATCTTACATTAACTCGAAAGCACCTTCAACATGTTTGGATTCACCCGTCTGAATTCCATAATTATTCAAAACATCTTTGAAATGTATTTATCACACCATTTTTAGACAAGGGCCAAACCTGATAGCTTGGTTTTAAAAAGCGTGAGGTGCTTTGAGGCGCTAAGGCCCCACAAGTCGAGGCATGAGGCAGTAGGTGTGAGGCCGAGTGCTTCACTTACGTGAGACATTGTGTATTTGTATGATATTAAAAAAAATTAGAGGGATATTTACTACATTGTTAATTTTTAGTACCCACACCATAGATAATAAAAAGATACATACAATTTTATATGTAAAGTTCTCAAGAGAATTATATATTATGTAAATAAAAGTGAATTTTTTTTATGAAACCCTAGCACCAAGGCTTTGCACCTCTATAGTAATTGTTTTTTTATGCTTTTAAAGTCTTTAATGCTTTTTAATTTTCCATTCTTGTCACTCAAGATATTTATCATCTCTCTTTTTTATGTTCTTAGTTCAAAAGTCACTAGAAAAACTGTATTTAAGTGTTTTCTAATTCATTTGAACTTTTGAATAATTTAACCCTACAAGAGTTAGATAAGTTTGATCTTTGGTCTCTCTACGAGGACCTGGTGAATTACGATTTAAATGGAATCTTTCAACTAAAGCAATAAGATGCTTAAATGGAATTAAGTGGTTTGATTAAAAAATATCCTAATCTCTTACTTTATACACAACACAAAAGGTCATCGATTCAACATATTAGCATGTTGGCTTTTGATATATTCCGTAAGTATGTGAATGATGTAAGTTAATTTATATTTATTAATAAAACATGAAACAACTAAGTAGTAATGTTTTCTCACATAGGCAATTTAACTTCCATGGTTCCACCACCCACTTGTTGACACATCCCAAATATTTACCAGAGTAATATGAGCAAGTATAGGTTGGCAATATTCTAGTTGATTATATATAGATATAGATCATCGTCTTTAGATTTTTGTGTTTGCATAGGCGTTTTTTAAAAAAGTGCACCTCAAGTGCGAGGTAGCTTAAAGCATGAGGTGACATAAGGCGCGGGTTTGGGGGCTTTAGGTTACATAAGGCGTAGGTTTGACAAAAAGCGCGCACTTTGGCGCCTTAACCTGCTTTTCTTACCTTTGATCTTTTTTTCGCGAATGAGATGAGAGAAAAGAACTTACCTATGAGGCTCAACGGTGATGAAAACCTTGAGAATCATCTGACGTAGAAGATTGAAAAATTGATGGAGAAGTCATGGTGATGAACTTAGTGATGGGTTTGAAACTTAGATGGAGAATATGGATAGTGATGGAGAAAATGAATTGACGCATGTTACCACATGTTATCTTTTTGGTATTGATAGCTTGGTAAGTTGTATATTAAGTGTATCATAAGATTAGTTGCTTTTTTAGGTTGTATATATATTAAACCATATATATATATATATATATATATTATTTCTATCTAAATAATAAGTATATAATGCTAAAACCTATAAGACATACAAAGAGATATATACATGAACGTCTTGCGCCTCGCGTATGAAAAAGCCTAGCACTTTTATGCTTTGCGCCTCGGCTCGGGACCTAGTTGCCTCGGTGTGCCTCACGCTTTCTAAAACTAAGTGCATAGCATGATTGCTCTATGAAGCATTATGGTCAATCCTACTGGATTACAGTATTGTTTCTCTATTCACTGGAACAACATGAGCAAGCATAGGTTAACAATATTCTAGTAGATTATCCATAGATATAGATTATCGTGTTTAGATTTTTGTGTTTGCATAGCGTGATTGCTCTCTCAAGCATTATGGTCAATCATATTAGATTACAATAAAATTTTTCTTACTATGTACGTTGAATGCATTTCAAGATTTGTTCTATGCTCTTTGCACCATTTATATGTTTTCTCTCTTTCTCTTTCTCTCTTGTCATTTGATGATAAATTTGATATTTTTTGTGGTTGTTCTCTCATGTATGTTGTTTGCTATTAGTTAGGGCCAAACTATGGATGCTACGGACGCCAACAGGGAAGAATCAAGGATTCGAATTACGGTAACACACTTTCCTCTATGTGAAAAGTAAGTTATGAAGTTGGGAGGGAGTTTTCTGTATTTACCATTATAGCCATAACATCTACATATGAAAGTTGCTATAATTATACATATTAGATTATATATTAGCCTAGCATGTAGTGCAATGGGCCTCAAGGTTTAGTTTAGGGAGGTCTTTCTTTGGCTATATATACATGCCCCCTTTATGCTTTACATGAGGAACATCTACAACATACATAATTCTGTAGTTTCATCTTGCCTTTGATTAAAAGACCCAATTAAGGAAAGCAATAGATGAAACACAGAAGAAAACTAACTTTGAATTATAATCTGGTAGGAATTTTAATTTCTAGCACATGCAATAATCAGTATTAGCTATTTTCTATTGACCTATCCAAATTATAACACATCAAAACATTGCCTTCCAAAATCTTATATGCTAAGAAATGGCTTTCAATGATGATGTTCATAGTAGCTATTAAGAGTAGTATTTATGGGAATGTTTTATTTTACCTCTATGTAGAGTAGTCTTCAAGGAATGTTTGGTTGTGTATGTATGCTTATAACAAAGAACTTGATTACCATCATTCCATTCAACTTCAGTTTTAAAGGAGTTTTGTTTGTGGTAGGACTTGCAATTAAGTTAGGAAACTGGATCTGTCCGATTTGAGAGGGGTGAAACTCTACAAGGTTCATACAAACAGATAAATTGAAAGATAAGAGCGTAAAAGAGATGGAAGCAAACACTAATATTGCTAGCTGATAGGAATATGTTTTCAACTGTTCTCCGTTCTGCAAATTTTCTAGGCTAAGAGATTTAGGCGGGAACCAAGCATTACCTGGTCCATGTCCACACCCTGTTTGACTCCACATCTTGTATAAGTCTCGTACCTTTGTTCTTCTGAGAGTAGACTTTAACCGGGCTTCTATCATTGCTACCCGCCTGGAAAAACGACTTACCCTCAAGTCTAAAGGATGAGAATCCCCACTAGCAAATCAGAATCATAACTTTTCCAAGTGGCTTCTTCTTTATGACGGTGGCACCAAGATATCGGTAACTCAAGCATGAGAGCTACAAGAATCCATTGATGAATGATCACATTATTAGGTTGGAGATCAGTTTTCCCAATCCTGTGTAATTGGTAAAGTCGATCAATTTCCCAATGCCGTGTAGTTGGTAAAAACAATGCCATGTAGTTGGTAAAATCACTGGAGGGTTAGTGGGGTGCTGACCACGTGCCTGTTTCAGCATGGAAACATGAATAACCGGGTGGATATGTGCATCAAGTGGTCAGCTCATAGGTCACCAAACTGATCGTCCACTTGAAATGAGAGCTTGCACCTTTTAGAATCTTCCCCAGCTTTCATAATACTATCCTGGGCCCTTTGTAAGTTGAAACAGAGTAGCTTCAACATGTCATACCGAGCAATTAACTGCCCCTCTATGTTACCGTTTATCGTTTCTCTTGCAACATAGGGTAGAAAGGGCGAGGGCTCGTATCCATAGATGAGTTTGAAGGGAGCACAGCCGGTGGAGGTGTGATAACCGGTATATATGCATATTCGGCCCAAGGAAGGAATACACGCCACTTAATGGCCAAAACACTTAAGAAAAGCTTCCAAACACCATTAAACCACTTCAGTTTTGCCATCGGTCTGCAGGTGATACCTGCGTGCATCTTTAACTTAGTATAACGGAAAACGAAACCTTTCCTGCCAAAAATAAGTATGAAAAATAACATCGTGGGCAGAACCAATAGAGTGGGGAAACCCATGTAATCGAACTTCTTATTTACAAATACAGTAGCTACCCCCTCATGAAGTGGGCGTATTTACTCAAGCGATCCACACCAACTAAAATAGTGTTCATTATACCTGATTTGATTTAGGAAGCCCCACGACATACTCTAAAGAAATATCATCCCAAATCTGGTTTGGAAAAGGTAATGGTTGTAACCCCGCTGGAGATAACATCTCATACTTATTTTGCTGACAAAATAGGCAGTGTTGAACAAAAAGCCGGACAACTTGTTTCAGTTTGGGTCAAAAGCCCAAAAGTACTGAGTGGTGACCCATTTCAAATTCTTCAAAAACCCTCTGTGACCACCCATGGGTGTGAAATGTGCTTCATGTATGAGTTTATTACGGATGTCAGGAATATCCGGGATCACCAAATGACCTCATATGGTAGGTTTTTCCTGACAATGTTAAACCCAGGATACACTGTGGGGTTGGTGGCCTACTGTTGAGGGATGCGACTGGTGTATAGGTCCATAACAAGGCCACTTGTATCTCCCAAAAGACCCAAACATCAAGATACCATAAGAGTGAGCCGATTGCTGTACGTTGGGAAACTAGAAACAAAATTTACTAAAAGGTAAATCAGTCTGCTTTGAGAGGGCGAAACTCTCCGTATTTCATACAAACTGATAAATTCAAAGACAAGAACATAAAAGAAATCAAAGCTAACACTAATACTGCTAGCTGATAGGAAACAGCTTTCCACTGCTCCACTTCTCCACTTCTCCACTTCCAGCAAATTCTCAGGGATTTAGGCAGGAACCAAACATTACCTGGATATGATATGTGGACCTGTCCACACCCAGTTTGACTCCCGCACATTGTTCCTTCGAGAGTAGACTTTAACCAGACTTGTATCAGGTGTACATTAAAATGAGTGCTTCATATAATGGTGATTTTTTTACCACACTTCATATGTAGCACATTTCTCATACTGGAATTCTGATATAAAGTTTTGTATGCTTTGTTCTTCATGAATTATCAGTTTTCTTACAAAGATACTAGTCATGTACATGTTGCACATGGTTTTATGTCCTCTTCAATTATGGTATACATTGTCATCACATCATTGGCTTTTGTTATAAATCTGATGCAAGTATGCAACTATTGCCAATTCTTACATGAAATGATAATTTCAGAAAAGTTGGTATAAGGATATGTATACATTGTCATCACATCATTAGCTCATGTTAATTTCCTTTTTGGCCTATGCTTTTATTAGTATCTGTTAAAAGTCTTGCTGTTTATGTTACTAATTTTAGGTGGACAGTCTACTTACTATTTTGCATACACTCTTGAACAGCTGTTTTTCTCTTAATTTTTTTTGTTTCTGTCAGTCAAACAACAGTGCCATGAGGACGGGCAGCTAGCGATCCCACTATTTCCATCAGTACCAGCTTTAAATGGAGCGGCATCTTATCTTGCTGAGACCACTTCATATCTGACTAGTTGTTTCCCTGTTACTTCAGGTCTGTCCCCACTGTCCCACACACACACAAACACACACACAAACACACACACATACTTGTGGTTACTTTGTATGTAGTTATATTCGGATTAGAAATGTTTTTTATGAGGTGATTAATTATTATTTATTAATTTAGTTGCTTTTCTTGCACCACATATCCTGTTAATTAGTGTGTGCTGTATCACATAACATGATTCTTTTCGAACTAGCTGGTTTTGAATTTTATGCATCAATACTTTTATGAAAAAATCAAAAAATCAAGTGAATGTCCTGTAAGATGTTAGACGTCTTTTCTTACATGTGATGCCTTTCCTAACAAGTTCTATGTTAGATGTCTTTTCTTACATGTGATGCCTTTCCTAACAAGTTCTATGGGTCTAGCATCTTAAGCTCATTAAATTATTAGACTATATTATTATTAGGGTTTAGTAATGATTATTATTAGAGTTGAGCCCACGGGGCATGGGCCCATTTAGATTTTTAGGGTTTAATTGTAAACTCTATATAATGTATCCTATTTTATCAATGATATTCAATCACTCTTTTACCATTTTACATGGTATCAGAGCCAGCTTACGCTCTCTACCACCTCCGTCGTGTCACCACAAATATATAAATCCTAGTCATCGCCATCGTGTTAAAACCCTAGACAGGGCGGTGTGCCACCGCCGCCCTGTCCATTCTCTTTGCTTTTGTTATCTTATTATTTACATTCTAAATAAATATTCGTCTCGATTTTAGATCCAAGCCATTTATCCTAAATCTTTCTTCCCCACAAAACTCGTCTGCCCATATCCCATCTTTTATGTTTCTTTTCTTTCGTTTGTTATTGTTGGACCATGGTCCGTTGCCATCGAAGAACGCCGCTTGGCCACGGTCACCGGCCTTCGGTATGACACACCACCACACGACCACGGTCGTCGGGTGTCATCTTTTATTTTACCTTTTCAACTAGGATACCGATCATATGATCATGTTGCTACTGCCACGCCACCCTCTTTTACTCACCGCTTGCTAGACTACGGTTCGCCACCGCGCCGCCTTCAAGACTACGGTCTGGTGCTGCGCCGCCCTATGTTGCTGCCGCATTGGATGCCCGTTGCAGGATTACATGATCATTTAATATTGTGGATTGCAATTAAGGTTTTGAGATGAAGATTGCAAGATTATGGAATTTTGGCTGAAGATTGTGGCCGAGATTGAGACTATTCTTCTTGTTATTTATGTTTATTTTTTATTGTTGCCAGTCTGAGAGTCCGATTCTCTACCGCTCTGACTGCGGGGGAGTATTAGACTATATTATAATTAGGGTTTAGTAATGATTATTATTAGGGTTGAGCCCACAGGCCCATTTAGATTTTTAGGGTTTAATTGTAAACTCTATATAATGTACCCTATTCTATCAATGATATTCAATCACTCTTTTACCATTTTACATAAATTAGTTACAGTTTTTTCCTTCTTTGATCAGATATTCCTTCTAGAAATTCTGATGGGCAGGAAGTGGTAGGAGTCAAAGAACTCAGAGAACCTTTGTTGAGTAATAATGCACCACCTGGTCATGATGAAATATCAAGGAACTCAGATTCTTCTCAAAATAGTGATGCAGTTGTGCAATCTGGTCAGACCAGTCAAAGTGGGATTTCCATGTTTCAAGGGTAATCGTAACATACTATTTTATAATCAACCAAACAAGATTTGAAATATGCTTTAAAATGTAACTTGCTTTTACAAAAGATGCGCTAAGGCTTGATTAATTCTGTTTGCATTGTTTACATATCTTTTAGTGAGCTTATTATACAACTCACATGAAGTTATCTTTCAGCCTTATTGAGCGGGTTCGAAAGACAGTTCATGGATCATCTGATGACATTGGCTGGCTTCAACGTGCTCCCGGGATGCCTCCGATTGAAGATGGGACAGAACGCTTTAATAATATTCTGGACAATATCATGTACAATACTATTTCATTTGCATCTGCTATATTTGCTTATAGATTATTGATTTTGTTGCTTCTCCCTGTATCAGGCATGGTATACATGTGTTGCCAAATTCAATGGTTTATCTCTTGGTTCCAGGTAATTTGCACATTCCTAGAATCTTATTTCTATTAATGATAATATCATGTATTTGGAGCCATAATCTACCCTGCCCAGTTAGGTTCCATCGAATTTAATTATATTTGCATACCGCAGGTCTTTTTAGCAATCATGGGCCACTTTATTTTACTAGTACAAAGGCAACTTTCTCAAAAATGGGATTAACATGTCACATTGCAAAGATCCATAGTGAGGTATTGCTATTATTATTGTTATTGTTATGATCCCAATTTGATGTGGTGGTATTGAAGTTGTATATAATAACATGGAACAACATTTTAGGCATCAGTTGAAAAGAATGCCCGGGAAATTAAAGAGTACATTGAAGATGTTTATTGGGGTTCCAAGAAGCGTGTTTTGCTTCTGGGTCATAGTAAAGGGGGAGTAGATGCAGCTGCTGCTTTGTCAATGTATTGGCCAGATTTGCGAGATAAAGTTGCAGGTCTGGCTTTAGCCCAGAGCCCATATGGTGGTAGCCCGATTGCTTCAGATATTATGAGAGAAGGCCAGATAGGGGACTATTTTAATGTGCGGAAACTAATGGAAATCTTGATCTGTAAAGTGATAAAGGTATGTGATTTTTATGTCGTCTCTAGTTGCATCAGCGCTATCCGAACCATATAAAGATAATTTTTTTCTTGGTGGATAAGGGTGACTTGCAATCACTGGAAGATTTGACTTACGAGAAACGCAAGGAATTCTTGAGGAAGTACCAGTTGCCAAAGGAACTCCCGGTTGTCTCATTTCATACCGAAGCCAACATATCTCCAGCTGTTTTGGCAACACTTTCTCGTGTTGCACATGCAGAGCTACCAACATTTGCTGCCAATTCAACAGCCACTGTACTGCCTGTTGTAGTTCCTCTTGGAGCCACACTGGCTGCCTGTGCCCAGCTATTGCAAACTAGATATGGTGAGAAGAGTGACGGGCTGGTTACATGTCGGGATGCAGAGGTACCTGGGTCAGTGGTGGTGCATCCCAAGCGCAAGCTGGACCATGCTTGGATGGTTTACTCTTCGACAAATGATGATCCTTTGGAGCCAGATGCTTCTCAGGTGTGTGAGGCTCTGCTAACTCTTGTTGTGGAAGTTGGACTGAGGAACAAGCATTATCTTAGTGTCAAACAGGAATGATGTTATTAATCATCTCACCTTTTGTAAACAATCAGACTTTACGACTAATCTTTTATCATAACAACATTTTAATACTGCTCCTTGGTTAGAACCTCTAAGGGGTCCAAATGGGTTGGACTTGAATCTGCTGAAAGAAACACACAACCTTAGCAAGAATGTTTTTCCATGGAATATATGATACGAACCCACTGCTGGGTCAGTCAATAACCCACTGTCGGGTCAGTCAATCTGAGTCAGATTTGACCTAGTTGTTGCTAAATGGAAGGAAACCAAATGGAGGGAAAACTTTCAAATGTGGATGTGAGGGGGAGTGGTCAACGAAATCAGGAGGTGGAGAAGACTAGGCCATAACTATTCCACTTTAGCTTTAGTTTAACTATACCATTTTTTGTATTTTGTAGGTAGAATTAGATTATCAAAAGTATTGTTTTTCTTTATATTTGAAGTCCTACCTTGCTCGAATTGGGTTGTTTATGTCTTTTATTTTCAGTAATCTATAGCCGACTTTGGTGTTCTTATCATTTGGTTCCATTGCCGGGAACTTCGAATGGAGATTACAACCCGGAATTCGGTTATTGCTGCCCAGTTATCAGCCATTGTTGCACAATTAGATGCCATCTTGGCCCCCCAAGAAGGATGACCCACTTTATAGACCCCTCCATAAGCTAAAGTGGGTTGTGAATGCCTTGCAATTTCCCTGTCTTTTACATCTGGAATCCACCAAGAAGACAATTTGATAGCATGTTTGATTTCAGCGGTTCCCTCCTTATCATGTGGGTCCCCTGCAATCGCAGGTGGTTGTTCAGAGTTGGTAGTCTCTTCCTCTTCCCCCGATTCCAACAGTTTGCATGTTAGGAATCGCATGTACTTCTCAGACTCAGATATGCATGGAAGGATTTTAGAGGTGGGTTGTGATGATTGAGAGATGGCTGGTGAATTAGGTTTATCAAATTTAATATCCAAATTCTGATAGCAACCCTTCTTGTTATCAGAGTTGACCATCTCATCTTTTTTCTGCCATTAAACTGTCCTCCACCACCGTGTTCTTCCAATCCTCATCTGCTTTTTCATAGGAACTGCCATCTCCTATCATTTGAGTCTTGATTGCTGCCAGGTCATCCTTCAGGGGGGGGGGGGGGGGAAATGATAAGAACACCAAAGTCGGCTATAGATTACTGAAAATAAAGGATATAAACAACCTAATTCGAGCAGGGTAGGCGCTTTCGATAATCTAATTCTATCTACAAAATGCAGAAAATGGATCACTTAAACTAAAGCTAAAGTGGGACAGTTATGGCCTGGTCTTCTCCACCTCCTGATTTCGTGGACCACTCCCCCTCACCTCTACAATTGAAAGTTTTCCCTCCATTAGGTTTCCTTCCATTTAGCAACAACTGGGTCAAATCTAACCCAGATTGACTGACCCAACAGTGGGTTATTGACTGACCCAACAGTGGTTATTGACTGACCCAACAGTGGGTTATTGACTGACCCAACAGTGGGTTATTGACTGACCCAACAGTGGGTTATTGACTGACCCAACAGTGGGTTATTGACTGACCCAACAGTGGTTATTGGCTGACCCAACAGTGGGTTATTAACTGACCCAGTAGTGGGTTCGTATCAATACTTCCAGCCTGTAAAATCGACTTGACCTCAAGTCGAAAATAAGAAAATTGAGGTGCCTAACAAGCCAGGATGTTTCCAAGTGAACTCTTTCAACTGATGGATGCACCAAGCAATAAGCCATTCAATTATAAGTTGAGCTTCTTTATAGATTCATCGATGAGTCAAAATGAATTGTGGGTGCAAGTCGACTTCCCAACTGTTAATAACTGAGAGAGACGGCTTTTCATAATATATTTTGGCTATATTCTTTTGGATATAGTGCTGCTCCAGGTCCATCAAACTGAAAGCTACATCCAGTTGGGTTGACCCGATCCAGTGAGGTTGACCCGATCCAGTGAGGTTGACTCGAACCAATGACAAAAGGGGTAAAGATCTTGGATGATCTTTAACTCAGGGAGTTGCAGGGATACATTTTGACAGACTTGATTGCATCAATTTCGCATCCCAATTTCACATCTCCCCATCCAACCATGGCTGCCATTTGCCAATAATTTCCTTGCCGGCCCCAAAGTTACAATTCCGGTCGCTCTATCAATATATGACTCATGCTCCTTTAGGTTCTATTAATTTATGGGTGGAGTAGGTACCGGGATCAGTACGGTCAATTATGTCTATCAAAGGATTATTGCACTAAGATAATGACTAGGAGGATGTGGAAGGCATTACGAAATTAGAGGCTATCAATGCTATTTTGTAATCATACCGGTTGACGTGTTGAATAATCTTTGATTTATACACCCCATATTTGAATTTGGTTTTTTTTGTTTGACTTGATTCTAATAATATTTACAACCTCATGAGTGGGAATGTTATTAATGAAGATAATCGAACAAATAAAAAATTAAACACATCAAAAGTTGAATTTGGTCCAACTCAAACTATTAACAATACACTCCCTTTGTGTTAATATACAAAAAAAACATCTTTTATGTTTATATATAATTTTAGATTTCATCTTTTATGTTCAAAATACATGCCGAACATCCTTTAGTAGACGTTTTGTAACAAGTCAATGTCCATTAGTCTAAGGGGTTGTTTGACAACATCTTAATAAGTTTTTTAATGGTTTAAATGTTTGAATGATTTAACACTTAATGATTCAGATTGTTTGTTTCGCGAGCAAATGTTTGAATGGTTCAAATATTTGCCTCTAAATGGTTAAGAAATGGTCAGACATTTGTCTTTGAATAATTAAGCGATATACTAGTTTTTAATAGTTCAGACCTTTTAATGGTTTAGCACGAAATGGTTCAGACTTATTATTAGTTGAACACTTAATCATTTAGAAATTGTCAAACAGTCCTAACGTTTGTTGTTTTTAGTGTTAACTCTATGCACATCGACATTTATGTGAGAGCAATTTGTAATTTTATTGCATAAGGACCTTGAACAATATAAATTAATACAAAAATGTAATACCCTTCCTTTTTCATTCACGTACCCTAACCATTACCACAACTATAAATGGCTCCGGTCACCTTCTTCCTCCTGCCTATCACATGACCGTCATTGTTATCTACAACCTAACAAATTTCGAAATTCTAAAAAAAATTCTGACATGCGAACCCACCAAATCTTGAAAGCTTTATGTAATTTTAAAGACTTGCATATATCTGTTCAAATAAACTGATATGGGATGAAAGGTTATGACCTTAGGTCAAATGCTCTCAAGAACTGCAGACATCAAGTTGCTTCATATTGCATGAGTCAAGAGAAGAAAATGGTGGCCTTAATTGTTAAATAAGCTTTTTTTTTCTTTTCTGTTGCAATTACTAGACATCAAATCTTCCGCTGATTTTATGCATGATAAATCATGTGGTGGAATGAACAGATTGTAGCACGAAGGGCAAAGGTATGATGGATAGGTTATGGCCTCGTGTCACCAAACCAAAGAGATTACCCTGGGCCTTTTAGTTTGATCATTTGATAAGACTTTGATTTGAATTTGTAAATCATTTTTAGATATAACTTGTTTCCTATGAAATTAATTTCGTAATAATCGGTGGCTTGAGGCAAAGTGAAAGGACAAAGCTTAGAGTAAAATTATTAAATTGCACTCGTGTGTATGCATTTTATATATACTTATTATTATCAATTTTCTTATTCACTGTGAGTAGTACAACATATTTTAAAAGTTATATTCAACTTTGTTTTATTTTTTTAACCTTCCAAATTTTCAGTTTAACTTAATATTTTTATATATTTTACAATTTAACCAAATAATTATTTTGGTCCCTACTTTTTATATTTTAAAATTTTTTGTTTTACGTTACGGTCTATATTTTACGAGTTAACACGTCGTAGTGTGCGTGTATAGTTCAACACTTTTACGCTTAATTTTTTTTTCATTTAACGGTACCCTCGCAACGCACTGGTTCAAGAACGACTTAATTATTGTTATATGTGTTTTACGTTTCGCCTAACAGTGATGTGTCATTGGTTCTACGTTTCGGTTGATGGTCGCTAATGGTGGCGTGTCCTTGATGCTAACTGACATGGTTTTACGCTCCCCGCAGCAACGCGAAAACTTAATACTAGTTATAACATATGAACATAGAGGATGTTTAACGTATTTTATGATGAATAAAAAGGATGAAACCTATAATTTTATATTAAGGAAAATGATGTTTTTTTTGTCATTTTGTATATTAAAAGAAGGCGATCGTTCTAAACAAGATAAAAAAATGTGTCTGTTTCTTGATTTGCATTCTCTCTAGCAAACAGAAGGTAAATAAAAGTTTTTTTGTTCGTAATCTGAATGTTGTCTTATTAATTTCCATAGACCTTTCTTTTTTACTTATGGATGCGACTAGTCACTTAGAAAAAATAATATTTGTGTGTTGAATTGATGAGCAAGTTTTTCCCACATTTTCTTTCTTCATTTATTCCTATATCTAATACCTCAATCTTAAGTTAATAATTATAAATATACGAATTATGAAAATTTTCTTTTATATATTATTGAACGAGTAACTAACGAGCAAAATAACTATTTCAAAATTTTAAGGTTTTAGACTAATTTCAGTGTCGTACGAGGCCGTTTAAATATTTTAAATATAATAATATATTATATTTAAACGTGATCTGTTTTTAATGAAACTTTAGGTCATCTCGCAGAGAAAATAAGCTCGTCCCAGTGACTTATTCAAAATTTTGTAGAACGTTATATTTAAAAAGTTATAAAATAAAAACAAGGTAAGCAATTGAATTAATTATACTAATATAATAATAATATTATTTAATAATTAAATTAAGCTAGCAGGCACGCACACCACTTTTCCATTTTCACCTGCCTACTTGCTTGCTTATAAATAATGACTTTAAGGTTGAATTTAGATTATAAGTTTTTTCGGGAACACTCTAGTATTAAGAGAATCCCAAGTAATCAATACCCTATTGGGTATTATTATTAGTCGTTTTTGGAGCTCGGGTAGGAGCACGAGTAGGGGGACTCTACATTAAGTTATCATAGATAGTTTTAAGTTATGTTTTCATTTAAGTTATGTCAAGTTAATTATTATTTTATTTTAGTATTATAATTAGGATTACAATTAGGAATAGTAATAGTATAGTATTATCATTTTAGGCGTTAGGGTTATTGTTAGGATTGGGTTTTAGGTAGCCTAGCCTTAGTTAGGCATGGACTAATCACCCATGCTTAAACAGGTAGCGCTAGCTAATATCCAACCATGATAATGACTAGTTAGTTGTATCATCGCCTAACTTAGGATTACTTAAACTGTATCAGGACCTTAAAATATCACCAAGATCTTACTAGGAATTGATTATCAACTATCAAGCAACTGTTACACAGTTATCATGTTTGTTTTCAAAACTATGATAATATACTTGTTCGGTCTATATTGGTAATAATTATAATACTTACATATATGCACGGGTCGGTAAGGGTATACACGATCTTGATGTATTTGATGGGGTGTGTCGAACTAGCTGAAAAGAGGATAGAGTTCCTCGTATGCATCAGGCACATGCTCATACCTATTTGACGGTCGGGAAGGTCTGAGAAACTCTGCAGGACCGTTGAAGGGTGGTCAAATACAACAAAACAACACAAAAAGGAGAGTAACTAAACTTAATCAAACTGTGTACTGGATTAACCACAAGCAAAGACACTAAGAACACAAGTAATTAAGAGACAGAACACAAGAGCAAGATGCACAAGGAGATGGTTTTCAAGATTGCAGTATATTGCTTTCTCAATGTTCTATTACAAGTGTTACAAAACATAAAGATAAATTTACAAGAACATGAGATACTTATACTACATCCTACAGCCGACCATACTATGAAAGCCAGTTGTATACAATTGACTAGACTCAAAACAAAATCAATTATAGAGTCAAAAAGGCAGACTGCCTTTTTGATTTTGTGACTATGACATACCATAGCTCACATCCTTATCTATTACAAAAAGGATAAAGTACATGAAGTAGAAAGTTTACAGACTCAAGACCTTAATGTACAGTTACCAAAAGCATGGACCTTTTCACCAACTCATGTAAGTTGGTGACTTTACAGAGTTGTAGTGGAAAGGGGTCCAGCTTTATGGAAAAGTACATCAGATAAAGCATGTTGTTAAAAGTCTTCAGAAGAAATCTGTCTTCAAGTGTGGAGCTTCGGAAGACTTCATCTTTGGCTTCCGAAGATATTGGTCTTGGCTTTAGAAGATTTCACACTTAGAATATTTCTATTGCATGTGTGAAACTTCCGAAGCATTCTTCTTCAGTACTTGTGCAACATGCATACAGAAAGACTTTGGTTGCTTCAGCCTCCATACATATTCTATACAAACTCCCCTAGGCTGATGCTACCAAAACTCTTGAAGACTTCAGATATCAACAGTCCTCATCAGGATGATAACCAACCCTTTCTTCATAAGTTGATCAGGATCCTTCAGACTATCAAAGTATCTTCTTATGTCAAAGAGATCATGCAGAGGCAACTGAAACATGTCTTGCCAAGTGTAGACATTCTCAATGCCATGATCTCTGATGACATGTCACCTTTCTAAATTTGTAGTGTATGTCCAGAATAGGATGGTTTTTCTGATGGAAGAGGAGCTATTGGAATGGGAGATGATGCAGCATCCTCTGGTTGCACATCCTCAGGATGTTTTGACTCATCCTGAGTTTCAAAAAAGGATGCAGTCTTCTTCTTCTTCTTTGGCTTTGGTTTAGAAGGTATCCTTTTATTTCTCTTTACAACTTTTAACTGAGAAGACTGGCCTGCAGTATCGGATTGATCTTCATTGTCTTTCTCAGTTGGGTCTTCTACTCTTATAGGTTCAGATTGAGAGTGAGTCTAACCCTGCTGTGGATCAGAAGATGAAGCTTGCTGAGATTCAGCAGGAGGTCCAGGTTGTGATGTATCTGGTTGTTCAACCTTAACCTCCACTTCAGGTGGGGCTTGGATTGACAAGTGACATGTTGGCTAAATCCAGACCTTCATAGAAGTTCAAGGTCTGAAAGTTGAAGATATCTTGTTGCCCTTGAACTCTAATGATGATTAGTGCTTTCCTGTTGCTGTCATACCTCCATTTAATGATGTGATTGGAAGATGGTGGAGATGACATAGCCCTTGGTATCCCATCCTCAAACAGACTCTGTATGTAGGAGTTTATGTAGTCCACATCAATGTGAATTTGAGGAGGTTGCTGAGAATGCACAATTGCAACTGAGGATGGTGAGTCCTCAGTATCCATTCTCTCTGAAGAACTCGCAGAATCTGTAGCTATAATGACTTTCTCCCCCTTTTTGGTAGCATCACCCACTTGCATAGGTGAGCCAGGAGTTAGGTCAATCACATCCACAGGTTCTTGTGTTCCTGGTTGAGCTCTTTTTAAAGGTCTCCCAGCTAGTTTTTTCTTAAGATATGAAATCTCAAGTTGCTGATCATTAACCCTGTTCTGCAAGGTAGTCACTTAAGATTCAAGGTGACTAACCTTGGAGACTAAATAGGTGCATGTTTTAGACAGTATTTGCACCTTTAGTCTTAATTCCCCTCATCTTCATCAGAAGAATCATTGGGGGATGAGATGATTGGACCAAAGTCCTCACTCTCACCACCAGCTTTAGGTTCTTGGCTGCTGGATTTCCTCTGCTCACTGGCAATTTCAGTTGAGATATTAGTGGGCTGAGTTGCCATGGTTGAGGTCTTAATGATGTAATCACTTTCAAAAGTGAGAGCCTCTTCCATATGGACATCCTGAATAGATTCAGAAGTGTCCACCTCAGTAGTAGGTGACTGATGGAGGCTAGAAATAGGAGCATCAGAAGCACTCATCTCTCTTTGAGTAGGGGAAAAGAAGAGAGAATCATGGTACTCACTGAGACCTAGATCTTCATCAGTGTAGAAATCAAGGTTGGGAATTGGTTGGTTGAGATCCAAAGGTTGGGGATGGTAACTGTCCCCTAAAGGTTGATCACTTGAGTGTTGAGACTCAGAGTGATGGCTTAAGGTAGTTTGGCTTATGAGCTCATTAGGCTGAGCATGAGGAACCTTAACAATGATCCTTGAAGAGATAGGAGTGGTTTGCTCCTCGGGAGAAGTGGGAGCTCCAGTGTCCACTCCCTCTTGTATGGGTGAGTGTATAGGGACCTGCACAAATTGAATAGCCTGGGTAGGGGTTCGTTTGGATTTTTTTTGGTAGGTGAGGGTGATTTGTGGCTGTGTAGGTGGTTGGGTGTAGCAAGTGTGGGTTCAACACTAGCTGGTGCTGCTAGGTTGTCACCTTGAGCAATGAGCTCTAACATTTCCAAGACCGGGGCTGTTTCTACCCCAGAGAACCCCACAGTGGGCTTTCTCTGTATTTTAAAGATGTTGGGCTTCATCTGTCCCGGTTTAAGAATGTTACATGTTCCCCTTAACTGTGAGCCCAGTTCACAGTTAAGAATGTACTAGTAAACTAGTATAGACAAATTGAGAATACCTAAACTTGACTCCCTGAATCATTTCATGGATAATAAAGGGGAGATCCTCAGGAATCTGGTCCCATCCACCATGCTTGTTTGATAAGCTGTGGATAACCACATGGAGCAGGAATCTCCACTGTGATGAGACCTTCCCCTTCCTGAAGGTCTTGACCGAGTAATATTCTCATACCCCATCTGCTCAAAAGAATGATTGACAGCTTCTTTTGGGAAGAACACCTCACCTTCTTCATCATCATCCAGCTGAAGATGCATGTTGATGATGGCCGGAGTGATGAAGACTATTCTCGCTTGCACTGTGGCAGACAATGCCTTCTTCCCATCCATTACAACTTCTTGGCATGTCTTCCAGAAGTCTAACAGATGATCCTCATAGAGAGGAGGATCAATGGTTAGAGAGGTGAAGTAGTTTGACAAAGCTAGAAAACGACAAACCTTTGAGAAATGAGGATCTTTCTCAGAGCTCAACAGAGCAACCTGATTATGTTGCCTGTGTAACTGCATGGTAAAGTTCGGGTCATTTCTATGAAGAGGGTTGGCCATTTAAGAAGCTTAAGGATGAAGAAAGTTGAAAGAAAGTAATTTCAGAGAGAAATTTTGGGGTTTTAGGTTTGGAGGAAGAAGCAGATGATAGAAAGAGGGGGAAACCGTTGGGTTTATATGTGTAAAGGATTTCAGATAAAGTTTAATGAAAAAATTATAAACTTTAAAATCCAGATGTCGGTCCCACCTCTGAAAAAGTGGTTTACTTTTGCTCAAAAAGTAGTTTTCTTGGAAGTCAAAAAGCTTCCGAAGCTAAAATGACTTCGGAAGATTTTCCTAAGAGTTATGAAGATTTTGACTTCGAAAGAAAATCAAGACTTGAAAGTTTCATTTAAGAACAAAACTTCCGAGAGTTAATTTGCTTCGGAAGAAAAAGGTCCTTGAAAACATATAAGTGCCAAAGAAAATTTTAAGCGTCGTATGATATTTTAGAAATTTCTTCTGAAGGTAAAATACCTGGGAAGCTATTTGATTTAAAAGCATAAATTTCTTCCAAAGTCAAAAACATAACTTCCGAAGGGTCAAAATTTTCATAAATCTAAGGAAAGTCTTCAAAAAGATTTTCATCCAAAGAAAACAAGAGCTTATGAAAGTGATGAACTAGACAACTTAGGACACACATGTTTTAAGAAATAATAAGAATTAGTTTTAAGAAAAACCTACTCAAAATTCATCATCCCCATAGCTGATACACGATATTTAAATCTCTGTTCATCAAAAGCCTTTGTAAACAGATCAGCATATTGTTCATCTGTGTGAACTTTGACTAGTTTAATTAATCTCTTTTCATAATTATCTCTTATTAAATGATACCTGATGTTGATGTGTTTGGTCCTTGAGAGTGCTACACAAGATTCTCTGTGATTGAGATAGCACTGTTGTTGTTTATATGAATTGGAGTCTCCTTGAAGATAAACCATAGTCCAGCATCCGATTTTGAATCCAAAGCACTTGAGCATAACAGCTTGCAGTAGCAATGTATTCAGCTTCAGTAGTTGATGTAGAGACACATGATTGTTTCTTGCATTGCCATGAGACAACCCTTGCACCAAGAAACAGACATCCCCTAGATGAAGACTTTACAGTCATGTTGCAACCACCATAATCATTATCTGTGTAAGCATACAAATTGAAGTCAGGATTCTCAGGATACCATAACCAAGTGTTGAAGCACCCTTAAGGTATCTTAGAATCCTTTTGACAGTGATAAGATGAGACATTTTAGGGTTGGCTTGATATCTTGCACATATGCAAGTGGTAAACATAATATTAGGCCTGCTAGCAGTAAGATACATAAGAGACCCGGTCATAGCCCTATATAAGTGTTCATCTACACACTCCCCCTCAAGATCAGGTCCAAGGGAGTGGTTCTAGCTATGGGTGTCTTAGCAATCTTACTATGAGTCATGTTGAACCTCTTGAGTATGTCTTGAACATACTTTGACTGACTAATGAAGATGCCATCTTCAACTTGCTTCACTTGAATTCCCAGAAAGAAATTGAGTTCCCTCATGGCACTCATTTCAATTATGTC
This sequence comes from Flaveria trinervia, assembly GCA_025506515.1. Lineage (NCBI taxonomy): Eukaryota > Viridiplantae > Streptophyta > Magnoliopsida > Asterales > Asteraceae > Flaveria > Flaveria trinervia. The sequence goes on along the minus strand of CM046447.1, from coordinate 14,657,896 downwards.
CTTCATCAGCTTCTCAAAGTCTTTGCTGAGCTTTAGATTAGTTGAACCAAAGATGATGTCATCCATATATACTTGAACTAGCAATATGTCATTTCCTTGTCCTTTGTTGAAGAGAGTTCCATCTATAATACCTCTCTTGTATCCATACTTGCAAAGATACTGAGATAGTGTCTCATACCACTTCCTGGGTGCCTGATGCAGCCCATAAAGAGCTTTGTCAAGCTTGCAGACATAATCAAGATGATCAGGATCTACAAAACCAGGTGGTTGTTTGACATACACCTCTTCATCAATCACTCCATAGAGAAAAGCACACTTAACATCAAGTAGAAAGACCTTGAAGTTCTTGGATACAAAAAATGCCAGGAATGTCCTAATAGCTTCCAGTCTTGCTACAGGAGCAAAGACATCTGTGTAGTCAACTCCTTCTTCTTGTGTATATCCTTGAACAACTAGTATAGCTTTGTTCTTGATGATGAATCCTCTATCATCCTTCTTATTCCTAAACACCCATTTGGTTCCAATGGTAGTCTTCCTATGAGAAAGAGGACAAAGGTTCCAAACTTTCTGTCTTTTGAATGGAAGCAGCTTCTCTTGCATAGCTTCAACCCAACTTCCATCGTTCAAAGCCTCATCAACTTTCTTTGGCTCTATCTGGGACAAGAAACAAGAGTGAAGACAAACATTTGCTTCATGGGTTTGTCCTCTTGTTCTTACCCCTGTGACAACATCTCTAATGATGTTTGTGGTGGGGTGGGACTTGTGGATCCTTAGCTGAGGGATCATAACAAGTTGCTGAGAAAGATCTAAATTAGATAAATTTAGATCTAGCATTGATGTTTCACCCACCACATCAACACACTTATCAAGAGAGACTTAATCTAAGGAATGTGTGACATCATTGATGTTGCCATCTATGGAGTGGCTATCAGCATCAAGAAAGTCTTGATCACTGTCACCACTACCATCATTGTCTTCTACAATTGAAGCATCTTTTTCTGGTTGTGGAGCCTCTGAGCTAGAATTTGAAGGCATACTAGATGTATCAGCTGAGTTTGTCATTATGGTGCTGATAGAAACCTCATTTGCAGAAGTAGTCCCAACTGGAGCTGAAGATGTGTTACTTGAAGGTCTTGTCAGCTCAAATCTTGGATCAGGATCACTTGTATTTAAATTTTTTGCAGATCTTGAAACGGTCTCACAAGATTTATTAAAACAGTTAGTAACTAAATCAAGATCAAAGAGCCAATCAGGACTAGAACCAACCACACAGGGTGTGTGTTCATTGAAAGTCACATTGGCTGACTCCTCAACAATTCTAGTTGGAAGAGTATCCAATGAAGTGTTCATCATCTGATTTCTCAGCAAATTTGGCAATTTGATACTTGGTATTCAAGATGGTGTAAGGACAACCAAATGACCTGAGAAAACCAATGAAAGGTTTCCTCTTGTGCCAAAGTTCATAAGGAGTCTTGCCATAAGTCTTAACTACTAAAATTCTGTTCTGCACATAGCAGACAGTGTTGACTGCCTCTGCCCAGAAGGTGATGGGCAGCTTAGAGTCAAACAACATGGTTCGTGCAGCTTCAATCAGTGTCTAGTTTCTTCTCTCAGCAACACCATTCTGCTTAGGAGTCCTGGGAGCACTGTATTGTCTTGTAATACCCTTTTCCTCACACAATGTATCTAGGATTTGGTTCTTGAATTCAGTTCCTTGATCACGTCTTATGGTTTTGACCTTGTGATCTGATGATTCTCAATCCTTAGGATGAAATTCTTTAGAATCTCAGGAGTCTCATCCTTAGTTCTAAGGAAGAAGACCCAAGTGAATCTTGTAAAGTCATCTGTGATCACTAAACAGTAAGAGGTCCTTCCTAGACTCGTTACACTGGTGGGGCCAAAGAGATCCATATGTAATAAGTGTAGGGTTGTCGTGATGGAGTTCCTTTCCTTAGGCTTGTGAGATACCTTATGTTGCTTCCCTTTCAGGCATGCAACACAATTATCATCACTAGTAAACTCTTTCTTTGGCATTCTAGTTACCAAATCATTCTTAACAAGTTTATTCATGTTCTTAAAGTTTACATGGCATATTCTGTTATGCCATAGGAAACACTCATCACTATTGGCTTTAGATAGAAAGCATGAAACTTCTCCAGAGGGAGATGTTTCTTGCAAGTCCATCTTGTACATGTTCCCTTTCTAGGGGCTCTAAGCAGAATATCATGAGGAATAACCACCCTGGGCTTGAGAACAATGCACTCATGCTTAGTAAAGAGCATGTTATGACTTTGATCTCAAAATTGGGATACACTCAGAAGATTGTGCCCAAGCTCCTTGACAAAGTTTACCTTTTCAATGCTATTTGTGACCTTGCCCCTTCAAGAAATGTAGCCACCTTCATCTCCTCCAAAAGCAACTAGCCCTCCATCAATCCTTTCAAAGTTCTGGAGTAGTGACCTATTGCCTGTCATGTGCCTAGAGCAGCCACTGTCAATGATCCAGATATTTTTGTTTGTCTTCAACTATCCCTGCACAAAGAAAATGATTAGTTACATTTAGAAACCCAAGCGTTACTTGTCTTCGGCTCATTAAGAGAAATAGAAGGTAATGCAACAGTAAGAAATCCTATGGTTATGCTAGGAGGATCTTGAGCTATTGTTGATGGAGAATTCTTAGTCACTTGGTCTTTCTTAGACTTCCACACCAACTTTGGAGTCTTGGACTTGACCTTCAATACTTCAGAAGCTTTGATACTTCGGAAGTTTTGATGACTGAACCTTCGGAAGATTCTGCAGACACTGTAGCAGACTTCAGTGCTTCGGAAGTATTCCTTCCTTCCGAGACCAACTTTTCTTCCGAAGGCAATTTTCCACTTGCCTTCTTCTTGGTTTTGGAGCTTCTGAAGGAAACAATTTTCCTTCCGAAGCTAGAATCATCTTAGAACTCTTAAAAGTCTTTGGTTTGATCATGTGAAGAGTACCCTTAGGATTGTATGGACAATCCTTAGCAAGATGAGTAGTACTCTCACACATAACATATTCTATTTTCTTCTTCCCAAGAGCCTTCGTCTAGGAATAAGACTGACTTTGGTCACATCCCTTCTCCACCCCCATCTTCGTAGATGCTGAAACAGTCCTTTTGGGCTGGGAACTGTTATTGGAGTTTGATGGTCCAGGTTGTGTAGCAGTGGTACACAGCAGATCAGTCTTCTTCTTGGTACTGAGATGATTTGAACAAGAACCAAAACTCTTAGCAGAAGAGTTTAGGTTGATGTCTTTAGTCTTTACTACTTCAAAACCTATAGAAATAAAAACTTGCTTCTGCTTGAGTCAAAAGTAGCCTTGATCTCTTGAGCCTTCCTTGCTTTCCTCTTGCTCTTTCTGATCATGTTCTTTCTTATTGACTTGGTCATCATAGTCTTCTTCTTCTCCTCAGAAGGATATTGGCCCTTCTTAGATCCTCCTCTTCACTCTTCTCAGAGGAATTCTTCACTATCACTTCTTCATCCTCTTCACTCAAAGGATCTATGAGAGGAAGCTCATCTTCACAAGTTTCACAGCTAGGTAATCTTACAGACAATATTGTGTGTGGAGGAGCTATCTCCTTTGATCCTAGTCCCTGCTTGTTTTGATAGCACACTTTGTTATGCAGGGATGAGGATATCATGTTCTTGAAGGTCTTTTCTTCAAGAACACACTTGTCTGCCCTGGCTTTGCTGATCATAAGCTCAGCCTGACACTCAGTCATCTTGGTTATGAGATCCTTGATTTGAGTCCTAAAATCTATATGCTCACGTTTTAGAACTGAAATAGTTTTCTCTAAGTCCTCTATCTTCAGTTTATAATCATTTTCAGACTTTCTAAAATCAGCTTTTAAAATGTTTAAGGACTCAAGATTAGATCTCATCTCCAAGTTATAGGACCTGTATCTATTAACTTTAGCAATGCATTTAGGGGTACAGTGATGTTCCAATACCTTGGCTTCATCATGATCTGCCAATGGTGCTTGGTTTGGAGAAGCATCTTCCACCTGAAAGCTCTAGTCAAAGCCTCCATCTTCAACAGCAACAACAACCTGCTGCTTTGGCTTCTCATTCTAGGGAGCTTTGTCAGTGTGGTTGGGCCTGGACTGTGTTTGGCCACCATTTGTTCTAGGTGCCTTACACTCCCTCGCAAAGTGGCCCATCAAGTTACAGTTGTAACACTTGACTTTGCCCTTGTCCAGGCCAAATTTTCCACTGGTTGCATTGCTTGGAAACTTTCTTCCAGTTCTCTTGTAGAACTTCTTGGCTCTATGAGTGAGAAGAGCCATCTACTGGACTATCTCCAAGTACTCCAGATCATTTGGATGGATACAGTCCAGGTCTTCAAGGCTGAATAGAAAACTGCCTCAACTTTCATCAGAAGACACAAAGGCTTGAGAAGAACTTGTCTTTTGGAATGGACTTCCTTGGGTGTAGTTCTCCCTTGGTGTCTCTGGGAAGGTGATGAAAGGACCCTTAGGTGAGTTGTCAGGGTAGCATATGAGATAGTGTTGGGGTTCTATGCTATCCCTTTCAACCACATGCAGGGCTGAACCCATTTGATTGTTGGAGTTGCCAGATGAACCTTGCATGTTCATCTCCATCTGGTAGCCACTAAGGATCCCATATAACTCTGTCAAGGTAAGAGTTTTTAGATTCTCAGTCCTCTTGATCACCACATAGTAGTGTGTCCACTACCTAGGAAGTGAGGACATGAACTCCTTACAATGTCCCTGTTCTTAAGAGGAACTCCTCCATCCACACGGGTATCCAGAATCTCAACATACCTGAAGTATTGCTGAGTCATGGTTTCACCTGCTTTAAAGGTGAAGTTTTCAAACTGCTGCTTTAGGAGATCCTTCTTGTTCTCCTTAGCTTTAGAGGAACCCTCATACATTAGTTTCAATGCATCCCATAGCTGCTTAGCTGTTTTGAGTTTGTTGAAACCTCTGTATACAAAGTTTGGAAGAGCAGTCTGAAGGGCTGTCATGGCTTTTCTATCAATCTCTACTCTCTTCCTATCTTTATCAGAGTAGTTTGCCACATCCTTGGGGATCATACCACCACTAGTAGCAGAAGGGGTGCTTGGTATGTAAGGTCCATTTTCAATAGACTCCCACATTCTTGAGTCTAGAGACCTGATGAAACCTTCTATTCTCATACACCAGGTTTCAAAGTCATCAAGAGTGATTAGTGGGGACTTGTTCATGGTTCCAGTTTCCATATCTGTTTTGGAAATGGCTACCATTTGAAAAGTTTAGTATTTGTGTGAGTGAGGGATCTTAAGATGGTGAGATCTTATATCAAGAGCCTGAAGCTCTGATACCAAATGCAGGACCGTTGAAGGGTGGTCAAATACAACATAACAACACAAAGAGAAGAGTAACTAAACTTAATCAAATTGTAAACTGGATTAACCATAAGTAAAGACACTAACAACACAAGTAATTAAGAGACAGAACACAAGAGCAAGATGCACAAGGAGATGGTTTCAAGATTGCAGTATATTGCTTTCTCAATGTTCTATTACAATTGTTACAAAGCATAAAGATTGCCTTTTTGACTTTGTGACTATGACATGCCATAGCTCACATCCTTATCTATTACAAAAAGGATAAAGCACACGAAGTAGAAAGTTTACAGACTCAAGACCTCAATGTACAGTTACCAAAATCATGGACCTTTTCACCAATTCATGTAAGTTGGTGACTTTACAGAGTTGCATCAAAAGGGGTCCAGCTTAATGGAAAAGTACATCAGATAAAATTTGTTGTTAAAAGTCTTCGGAAGAAATCTGTCTTCAAGTGTGGAGCTTCGTAAGACTTTGTCTTTGAAGCTTCGGAAGACTTCATCTTTGGCTTCAGAAGATATTGGTCTTGGCTTTGAAAGATTTCACACTTAGAATATTTCTGTTGTATGTGTGAAACTTTCGAAGCATTCTTCTTCAGTACTTGTGCAACATGCATGCAGAAGGACTTCAGCCTCTATACATATTCTCTACAAACCCGTTGCCAATGGTTGTGCTAAAATCAGGGAAGGCATTATGCCTATGGACCCAAATATCACAACCCATATTGTATGCATGCCAAGTTAATTTTATAAACTGTATGGCATGAGCTTACCAACATTAGCTGACGTCTTTTTGAGCATATGTATCATAGCTAATCAGTGAGACTACTTTAGAAACAATGAGGACACAATGATATCTGGAGCTGTAGAAGTTTATAGTAGTTTGATATTGTAATTAAGTAATGTATTGTACTTAGAATGTTGTAAGATTTGAATGAAAACTAAGTTTGTTTTCGCTGTAAGTTGTATCAAGTGTGTACGCCCACCCGGGTTTCAGGTGGGGTGTCATACTTGGTATCAGAGCTTGAGGTTTTAGCGAATTAGGTATTATAGAAATGCCTAAGCTTTAACTAGTGGAGCTCTATAAGATTTATGTTAGATTCAAGTTGTGCCAAAATAAAGTTTTAAGAAAAAAGTATTCATGTTCCTTAGAATGACGTAAGATATGATAATTTACACCATGTCTTTTTATTAACCGAATATTTATTGTAGAGATTACTGAAGAGGCTGATGCAACCTAAACATCCAAAGTCTTTCCTGCATGCTGCACAAGTGCATTGAAGAAGAATGCTTAGGAAGTTTCACACATGCTTCACACATGCAACAGAAATATTCTAAGTGTGAAATCTTCCGAAGCCAAGAACAATATCTTCCGAAGCCCAATATGAAGTCTTCCGAAGTCTTAGAGACAAAGTCTTCCGAAGCTTCAACTTATGAAGACAGATTTCTTCCGAAGACTTTTGACACATGCTTTATCTGATGTACTGTTCCATAAAGCTGGACACCTTTCCGCTGCATCTCTGTAAAGTCACCAACTTACATGAGTTAGTGAAAAGGTCCATGCTTTTGGTAACTGTATATTGAGGTCTTGAGTCTGTAACTTTCTACTTCATGTACTTTATCCTTTTTGTAATAGATAAGGATGTGAGCTATGGCATGTCATAGTCACTAGTCAAAAGGCAATCTGCCTTTTGACTCTACAATTGATTTTGTTTGTGTCTAGTCAATTGTATCCAGTTGGCTTTCAAAGTATAGCCCGCTATAGGTTGTAGTATAACTATTCCTTGTTCTTGTATCTTTCCATTATGCTTTGTAACACTAGTAATAGAACTTGAGAAAGCAATATACTGCAATCTTGAAAACCATCTCACTATGTATTTTGCTCTTGTGTTATGTCTCTCATATTACTTGTTCTTAGTGTCTTATTGGGGTTAATCCAGTCTTACTGTTTGATTAAGTTTGGTTAATCTCCTCTTTGTGTTGTTGTGTTGTAATTGAACCCCTTCACCGGTCCTGCATTTATTATATAAATGAATCTGTATAACATAACTGTTATGTTATATGTATGTTTAGCACATACCAGTAACTTTAGTATAATTATATAACATATAGGTAGATACAATGTCTGAACATAGAGATGAACAAGGATCTAGACGTGAACAAGGTAGCAGCAGGACAGGAGAAAGTTCTCATAGAACTCAAACTTCCTCCCACAGTGTTAGATCTCGATCTAGTATGAACCCAATTCTAAATGATGAAGCTATACATATCATAGCAGTTGAAGTTGCAAATATATTAACGAATGCACAAACTAGTATTGCTGATAAATCAAAAGAGCAATTTGAAGAAAGTTCGGCTACTTCCACTACTGTACAAGAAAGGGAAAGAATGGAAGGAACCAAATCAAAGGAATGCACCTATAAACACTTTGTTAGATCTAGGAACTATACGTCTAGATCAGTTTATATAGGCTTAGAACTTTAATCAATATTTGTAATGAACAATTGTAATTCAAATATTATGATGTATGCATTATATATAGATTAACCCATATGTGTATTGATTGTGTATGATTGTAGGTACAAACATAATACTTGGTCAATTTCTAAAATTCACTAAGTGTAAGAACATATGTGGATGAACATTTTGTTCTTTTGTAGATATGTTTCTTACAAATCCAATCATCCGAATATCTTCTGCGGATGAACAACCAACACTGAAGTTGAAGTGAAGATCCCTTCGGAAGAACTAGATAGCTTCGGAAGAACAAAGTACTTTCGAAAGAACAAGATTCCTGCGAAAGAACAAACATCTACGGAAGACTATATTCATGCGGAGTCCAAAAACTTGTATTTAATAAGACAAGTGTTACAAGTCAACAAGTCAACAAGACAACTGTGCGAATCCCAAGAGATCTGGTGTTTCCTTAACTGAAACATACGTGTTTATAAATATGGATCCTAGGTTTCAAATAATTGGAGACGGCGACGAGGGCGAGAAGAAACACGATCACAAACAACCAAGCATCAATTTGACAAACCAAACATCACATCAAATCACACAAACATAAACCCTAGCAGCCGTCACATCAACAACAATACATTCAAAGCCACTATTGTTCATTCATTGTTTATTCATAGTAATCATTAATATGTTTTAATAAAATACATTTAAATTAAATCTTTTTGTTTGATTATTAATGGTGTTCTTCTCAGAGTTTGTCTTAATCATTATTGTTGATATTTAATTATTAAAAACAACTAAACAAGGTTAATGTTGATTCCACAAACATTAACTTGATTCCATATTAAAACTGATAATTCCTGAGTGCGATCTGCATGATCAGTTTTGTCACTTAACACTTGGTTTTTCTCTCAAACTTACTTATACTACACTCGGATCAGATGAAGCAGAGTCTTTTCTAAGAGTTGATAATAATATAATAAGTAACAAAGAACACAAAGAGATAATTTTCAAGGTACTTGCATATATTGCTTCTCAACTCAAAGTATTACAAGACTCTTACAAGCATATTACATGAGTTATAATGAGGAACTATAATAATACTAACTACAACCGAAAATACTTTGATACCAGCTGGAATCCTCTAACTAAAGCAGATACTACAAAGCTATAGTTTAAGGTATCTTAGATAATGTCTTATCTAAGATATGGTAGTCATGACATGTCCATGACTTACCTTTTGTCACCAACTAAAGTTGGCAACTATACTAACTAATAAAGGTGAACAATGGAATAAAGTATGGTCAACTACATGGCTTTTGAGAAAACGCCATGCAATATATCAGAGGTCTGCAGCGGAGTGTCAGAGACACCATACTTATGTCCACCAGTTCATAGTAGTGTCTTCCGAAAGGTAGTTGGCTTCGGAAGAAAAAGTTCTTCCGAGGACACTTATACTTCAGAAGAGGCTACTTCTTCCGAGGCTTGATGTACTTCTTCTATTATTCATACTTCGGAAGTTCACTTTTGATCTTTTCTTCTAAGACTTGATCTTCGGAAGTGAACATTTTATCTTCGGAAGTAGAGTTTTTCTTCGGAAGTTGATTTTGCACTTTGTCTTTGGAAGAACTCTATTTCCTTTGGAAGTTCCATACTTGGATTCGGAAGTCTTTTATTAGATGCATCAAAATAGTCTAAGTGATTTGGTTTTGGTTGCACCAGCCTTCTTCTTGATCCAAAAAACCCTAGGTTGATGCTACCAAAACCTCACTTGTTCCTGTTCCTCAAAACTTTCAGCACTAGGGAAAACATATATTTATTTGTTTCTTTGTTCTTCCCAGAAGTAGTGCTGAGAATCTTGTACAAATCATTAGTTCATAGGAAATCCAGTCTGTCACCCTGAATGATATGAACCCTCTATTGGGTCCCTCTGAAAAAATTAGTTGATGGGAGTTGTAGTCATACTCCCATCTAACTATTGGTTTAATTAGGGCTTTCCACCATCTGTAGAAAGGCTGTGCCTTTGGTGGTTGACCTTTCCTTGTCTTCCTTCTCTCTCAGTTTCAACTGCTCTTCAATCTTTGCTCTGACGGTTAGCTCATCAAGATGAAGGCTGCTAAGGTGACTTCTGATGTGAGCAACAGTTTTGGAGTTGGAAGGATTGGAGAATGGTTTCTCTGCTAACTCAACAATGTCATATCTGTTAGAGTGTAACAGAGAGGAGGCATTCAGTCTGTTGTTTTCTCCATTCTCTATCTCCACAATTAAGTTTGAGAGGCTTCATCAAACCTCCACTGGATGATTTTCTTTCTAGGCACAAGATGCTGACTAGGAATCTGGTCCCCTTTCTTTGTATCCAGTAGAGTCACCAGCTTTCTTCTCAGCTTTCTTTCATCGCTTAAAGAGTCAGAGTTGAGACCAAGAAGTCTAGCAGCATGGTCTAGTGTTCCTCGGGTAGGTAAGAAATTGATCTCTTGTGTAGGAACATGAAGAATCCATCAACATAAGTCAGTTTGGCAGAGTCTTCCACACAAGAGATGTCGCTCAGGGTTGTGCAATTAGTGAGCTTTGTCTTGATTGCCTTGAACTCTTCTAAGGAGAGATTGTTGAAAGCTGAGGGGATGTTTGGAAGGTGTGGGGTAGTGGCTCTGGAGAGTGTTTTGGGTTGAAGGATGGGTAGTTTAGGTGGTTGAGGTGAGGAAGTAGGTATGGATAGTGGTGTAGGCTTAAGTGTGTAGGGTTTAGTTTTGATGGTAAATGGAGAGGGAATTGGTCTAGGTTGGGTTTGAGTGGTTGGTTTGAAGATCATCCCCTATACCCTTTTATACATCTCTATCCTGTTTCCCATACGAATGTCAGCCTTGATTTTGCTAACAATTTGTTGAAGTGTCTTCTCAGACATTGGTCCCACCTGCCTACTAGAGAAGCCGTGAGCCCAGAGATAGTCTTTCATCTAGGCTTTGTCACCTATATTCTTGGTCGTAGTGACCCCAGCTTCTTCTCTTTCTTCTTCTTCTCCCTCAACTTCTCTCTTGTAGCTCTCTTTCTTTCTCTCTCCAGTTGATCCTGCTCTTTGTTGAAGAGCCATAGGATCATATCATTATCATGTGGAGATAGTTCTTGAGAAGAGAAACCTCTGGAGGTTAGGAAAGATATCCTTTCCCTCCAGAGCTGTAGATCAACTTCCCTCTTCTCTCTCTCTCTTTCCTCCTCCAAGGCCAACCATGCTGCTTCCTCCTTTTGTTCAGTCTGCAGCCTGATTGCCTATTCTAGCTCTATTAACTCCTCTAATGGTAGCAGGAGTATGTCTTCATTGGCAGCTCCAAGCTTAATGAGCCTATCAATAATGTCTACCCTCTTTTTGTTGTTGACTTCTTCTGGTTGGCTGCCGCTGCTTTGGAACTAACAGCTAACAGTTTCTTCGTTTGAAGTCTACCTTTTCTTTTATGCTTCTCAATCCTCTCCTCCTCCTGAAGCTCTTCCCCAGTCATTTTCTTCTTTCCTTTAACATCTTTGGAAGTGCTTGACTTTTGTTGTTCTTGAATAGAGGGTTTAAATGAGATAGAGGTAGTGAAGGTGTCTGAGCTAGAGGTTGGTTTAGAAAGTCCTCACTATTGACCTCAGATTCCAGCTCTAGAATTGCATTTGTGATCATTAGATCCTTGGACAAGGAGAACAATCCTTCCGCAGCTTCCATTTCAGCTTTATAAGACTCAGCTTGTTCTTTCGAGGCTTTGACTTTAGCTTCGGAAGTTTGAGGAGTGCAGTATTTGTCCTAACTATTTCGGTTGCTGGGTTATCAGTCCTCATTTCCCCTTTGAATTGAATCTTAGGTTCCATTTGGACCTTAGGTTGACCAACTTCTTCCATAGTGGTAGAAGGTGCACTTAACCTCTGAATCTCTTCAGCTCCAAAGTACATCATAGCCACATCAGGGTTAGGTTGATCTAAAGAAGAACTCAATAGAAACTTGGAAAAGAGCCTATGGAGATCTCCGAGCATCCTTGGGTCTATTTACAGTAAAACTTGGGATGGCTCAGGAAAGATAGTTGCAATGGGAGCTGAATATCTGGAAGTTGAAGTTTGGCTCAGTGGTTTCTCAGTTGTTTGTCTCAGAACACTCTCCCCCTTTTTGGTAGCATCATCTTGAGAGCTAGATAAGCTGGAAGAAGAGGTCAAGGAGACCTGAATGGGTACATGCCTAACAGATCTCTCAATCTGTTTCTCAGCTAGTTAAGCCTTGAGACTATCAATCTCAAGTTGCTAAGTGGCTGACCTATCCTCTAAAGTCCTAACCTTGGATTCAAGGTTTGAGACTTTCGAAAGCAGGTCTTGAATGGTGAGTTGTAGTCTTCCCTCATCTTCTTTTGAAGAATCAGGGAGATGAGGTAACATACCTGGTATATCATCCTCACCACCAGATGTGGTTTCTTGGCACCCTGGTTTCCCTTGTTTAATGATGTCTCTTCAGAGTCATCAAAAGGCATGGTTGCCATAGATTCAGTCTCAGAAATGTTACCACTGTCTGGAAGGTCCATTGAGGCACCTTCTGTAATGGCAGCTGAATCTACATGAGTCCTTTCCACATCAATGGGACTCACCTCAGTCGAGGCTTGCTGATAGGGGCTAGATAAGAGGTCTCTCTAGGCTCTGTTGATCTTTGAGAGAGTGTTGTAGATCAACTACATTGCCATGAAGAGACGTAATATCTTCATCAGTTTTGAAAAGAAGGTCAAAAAAGGATAGAGAGGTTAAACCTAATGACCTGGAACCTTGATCAATGTCTATAGGCATTGAGCCTATGGTGGGGCTGTCCTTTTGTGGCTGCTCAGAGGAGTATAGATACTTACCCTGAGGGCTTTTAACTGGGTGATGGGCTCATGGGTTTGAGACTGAGGAGACTCAAACCCATATTGAGGTCAATGGTGAAGGATGGTGAGACCTCAGACTGAGTGGGAGCCCATTGTTCCACTCTAGTCTTTTTGGATTGAACAGGAGCAACTTGTTCAATCAGAGAAGATGGAACAAGAGTTCGTTTGGGGCGTCATTGATATGTGATGGTGATGGGGTGAGAAGGTAGATTTGGCAATGCGAGGGCAGTTTTTAGTGTGGTTTCATCACCTATGGGGTTAATAAGGATGTTACTAGGAGATATTTGCTCAGTCATACCTAGAAGAAGAGCAGTGTATCTTCTAGTGAAATTGGTGGACACTTTCTTCAAAGTCTTGAAGATGGTCTGCCTCATTTGAGGGACAGTTAGAGCAGCTGCACAGACAAGCTGACTCTGGTCCAGATCACAGTTGATTATATGCCGGAGGAACCTAGAATACATGAAGAATGTTTCCCGTTGGAGGTTTCCCATAAGATTGGTCAGCACAAATATGGAGTAGTTAAAGCGAAGGCTTCTCACCATTCCATGAACTAGGCACCCTAGTCATAAGGGATTTGATCTCATCCCCCAGATTTGTTGGACATGCAATGAAGAACGACATGTAGCAGGAACTTCTAGTTGTATGAAAAGTTGAATTTGTAGATTCTAGACCTGCTAACATCTCCACCATAACCCATTTAGATGTAGGTGTTATACAAATCTGCTTTGGGGAACTCTGTGGGTGCACCTTCATCATAAAGCTCAAGATGCTCCCTGATGAGTTGTTCAATAATGACAAACTCTTGGCCGCAAATGCTCGATCTTATTACCCGAACCCAATTAGGGTTTCAATCTGACCATTTTCCTAAAATTCAGCCATATGATTTGAATACACGGCGGGTTAACAGTCAGGCAGTGTAATAAGATGATTGGGTAAGAATATAAATGATATCAGAGAAGTCAACATCTCTTGGAGAATCAAAAAGTGCGACTTGATTGTGCTGAGGGTTAAGTGCCATTTGAGAAAGGTGAAAGTAGATGAGTTTGGACTTGGGTTAAGTGCGACTCGAAGATTTTAGGGCAGTAAACTGTGGTAAGAAGATGAAAGTGAGTAGTCGGGATTATTTAAAAAAAGGTAAAATGGCGATTTATGGGGTTAGGATAAGGTGATGTGATGTTTTGTGGATGATGTGACAGTGGCGGTAAGGTTCAGTTTAGTTAAATAATCCGATATTATTAACAAAATCTTTACTTTTTACAGTGTGGGTCCCAAAAGATTTCCGTTACACAGTAAAATTTCTCTTCCGAGTACAAAGTATTTCCGAAGGTAATTTTGTCTTCCGAAGGCAATTATTACTTCCGAAGGTAAAGTTCTATTTCCGAGAGTAAAGATTGCTTTCCGAATGGAGAGTTTATAAGCTTCGGAAGTAGATCTGATATGTAATCAGTCGCTTCTTTCGAGACTAAAAACTCTTCCGAGAAGAAAATTATCCTTGGAGGAATTTGCTTCGGAAGATATGTAAAACATCTTCCGAGGGTTAATTCCTCTTCGAAAGAATTTACACATAGTTAAAATTTCAGAGAGAGATCTTTTGTAATAGGGCTTAGATTGCATTGACACAAGACATTACATATTTAAAAAGGTTTTCAAAAGAGGTAGACTAATCAATGTTTATCATCCTAATGGCTGTAATGAGATACTTAAATCTCTATTCATCGAAAGCTTTGGTGAACAAGTCAACATATTGTTCATTTAAGTCAATTTTGATTAGCTTAATTACATTTTTCTCATGAATATCTCTAATGAAATGATACCTGATATCAATATGCGTTGTCTTGATGTGGATAGGAGTGCTCATAAATTTGAATTCATAGTCTAACATCTGATGTTTATAGCAACTGAGCACAACAACTTGCAACAGCAATGTATTCAATTTCAGCAGTTGATGTAGAGACATAGGATTGTTTCTTGCACTAACATGAGATGATCCTTCCACTAAAAAATTGACATCCACATGATGTTGATTTCTTGTTAATGTTGCAGCCACCATAGTCACTGTTAGAGTATCCATAGAAATTAAATTTTTTGTTCCTTGGATACCAGAGGCCTAATTTAGGTGCTCCTTTAAGGTATCCAAGGATTCTCTTGGCAGTAGCTAGGTGAGACACATTTGGAGCCGCCTGATATCTTGCACAAATGCAAGTTGCAAACATGATATCAGGTCTACTTGCTATGAGATACATCAGAGAATCAATAATTGCCCTATACTAATGTTGATCTGTATCCTCCCCCTCAAAGTCAGGACAAAGATTATGGTTTCTGGGTATGGGCGTCTTGGTTGGATTACAATCTTTCATTTCAAATCTTTCTAAGATGTCATTGACATACTTGGATTGATTGATGAAAAACCTTTCCTTCAATTGCTTCACCTGAATTCCAAGGAAAAAGTCCATTTTCTGATGGAACTTATCTCACACTTCTTCTTCATGATGCTTTCAAAGTCTTTACACATTTGGTCATTTGAAGAACCAAATATGATGTCATCAACATAAACTTGAACAAGCAAGATGTCCTTTCCAAAATTCCTTATGAAAAGAGTCTTACCAGTGGTACCTCAAGTGTAACCATTCTTCAGAAGAAACTGAGACAAAGTCTCATACCACAGCCTAGGTGCTTGTGCAACCCATATAGAGCTTTATCCAATTTGCACACATAGTTGGGGTGCTGTGGGTCTTCAAATCCTGGAGGCTGGCACATGTAGACTTCCCTATCTATATCCCTATATAGAAAGGCACACTTGACATCAAGTTGGTAGACAGTGAAATTCTTGGATGCAGCATGAGCAAGGAAGATCCTAACTGCCTCAAGTCTTGCAACAGGTGCAAAGACATCAGTATAATCCATTCCCTCCTCTTGAGTGTATCCTTGAACCACCAGTCTTGCCTTGTTCTTGATAATCAAGCCTCTGTCATCTCTCTTGTTTCTGAAAACCCTTTTTGTGCCTATAGGTACTTGACCAAATGGTACCAGACATAGGTTCCAAACCTTTTGTCTCTTGAATTGAAGCAACTCCTCTTGCATCGATTCAACCCAACTAGTATCTTTCAAGGCATCTTTTACCTTCTTGGTTTCTATCTGGGACAAGAAGCATGAGTACAAACAGACATTCCCATGATGAGTCTGTCCTCTTGTTCTCATGCCTTTAGAGACATCCCTATGATGTTTTCAGCTGGATGTGTGTTGTGATTTCTTAGTCAAGGTAACACTTCCAGTTGCAAAGATAAATCTAGATTGGACTTGCTCAGGATCTAGAACACTTTGTCTAGCTCCTGTTTCAAATTCATTCAACGAGGACTGATTGATTGAATGAGAAATATCATCATTTATTGGTTGTGAAGCAGCATTAACAATTGTTTGTTCCTTCAAGATGCTACTTTCATCAACTTGGTGTTATGTAATGTCATCTATTGAAGTTTGAGGGTCAACAGGTGAATAACTAGTTGAAGCTCCACTATCCCTTTAGATAGTTATACTATCAGTTATAGTGGGAGCTTGATTTGTTGCAGCTCTTAGAGAACTTGGAATAGGTCTGGGTAACTCAAATAGTTGATTATCTTCAAAATTGCTTTGAGTACCTGTTCCAGCTGAAACATTCTCACAAGATGGTTTAGAATAGTTTGGAAACAATTCTAAGTCAAAAATATGATTAGGGCCATTCCCCCTAACACAAGGAGTGTGCTCATTGAAACAATGTTGGATGATTCCTCAAATTGTTGATTTTTGATGTTGTAAACTCTATAAACTTTAGAGCTTGAGGAGTATCCAACAAAGATAGCATCATCTGACTTTTCAACAGATTTAGCCAATTGTCTTTTATGCTAAGTATGGTACACCTACAGCCAAAGGACCTTAGAAAGCCAATGAATGGTGGCCTGTTGTTCCATAGCTCATAAGGGGTTTTTCCATGTGGCTTAACTACATGAACCTTGTTTTACACATAGCATGCAATGTTGACTACCTCTACCCAAAATGTTAGAGGTAGTTTGGAATCAGCTAACATAGTTTGAACAACCTCAATAAGTGTCCTCTTCTTCCTCTAGCAACACCATTTTGTTAAGGAGTTATGGGAGCACTATATTATCTGGAAATCCCTTTTGAGTTACAGAATGAGTCAAGAATGAGGTTCTTAAACTTAGTCCCTTGATCACTTCTAATTATATTAACCTTGTGATCAATTTGATTTTCTATTTTTAGAATAAAAGATTTTAACGTTTCAGCAGTTTCATCTTTAGATCTTAAAAAGAATACCCATATAAATCTTGTAAAATTATCAATAATCACAAGGTAATATGATTTCCTTTCAATGCTCACTATACTTGTGGGACCAAATAGATCCATGTGCAATAAGTGTAATGGAGTGGTGATGGAGTTAACAACTTTGGATTTGTGAGATGCTCTGTGTTGCTTTCCTTTCAAACATCCAACACAATTATCTTTGCAGAAAAATTCCTCTTTAGGCAAACCATGTACCAAGTTATTTTTAGCCAATTTATCTTGTCTTAAAATTTACATGACACGTTCGTTTATGCCAATGTGTTGACTCATCACTATTAGCTTTGGAAAGAAAGCATGACACTTCACCCAGTGGGGAAGCAATGTTCATATCAAGCTTGTACATATCCCCTTTCCTGGGAGATCTAAGAAGCACCAATTCTGGAGGAATTGTCATCTCGGGTTTGAGGATAATGCACTCATGTTCTGTGAAGAGCATTTGATGCTTTTGATCATAGAATTGAGAAACACTTAACAAATTGTGTTCAAGCTGTTTGACAAAATTAACTTTGTCAACTTTTAACTTTCCGTTGGATATAGTTCATCTGCCAGAAATATATCCTCCGACCTCACCTCCAGATTGGATAGGACCTCCATCATAATGTTGAAATTGTTGAAGGAGAGATCTATTCCTTGTCATGTGCCTGGAGCATCCACTATCCACAATCCAAACATTTTTATTCTTGTCATATGGATATCCTTGCACATACTTTGCCAGAAAGTAGGAAGCAAACTGTGTCCATGTTCAAAAACATCATTGATCTCAAAGCAACTAGTTTAGATAATCTGGTAGCTAAAGTTGAGGCTCTTGAAATGGATGAGAAATCAAAAAACAAGAGTGTGAGAACTCATGTGTCACCCTATCACTTTAAAGAAACAAAAAGTGCTAGAAGTGCCTTCATTTCCAACAATGATGGTGATAACTCTTGTACTTTGAGTGAAGATGAAGAGGAAGTAAGTTTCTATGCATCAAAACCTTCTAAGAAATATTCTCAAAGTAAGTCAAGAAAAGATAAAGAAAGAACTGATGATCAAAGAGATACATCATTAGCAAAGTCTTTATCAAATACCAATGAAACAAAGTCCATCACTATCATTCTAGACTCTAAAGAATAAAAAGCAGCTTTTATAGCTTTCAGCTCAAGTTTTCAAGCTTACCATGGAAGCTCATAACCTCTGCCAACATTTGCCAACATGACTTGGAAGAACTACATCTAGATATAATGGAGGAGATGGACCTACAATGGCAAATGTCAATGATTGCTTATAGAGCCAATAAATATCTTAGGAGGAATAAGAATTTGGTTGCTACGAGTAAATCATCAAAGATTGGTGTTGATAAGTCAAAGGTTAGATGCTTCAAGTGCAATCTCTATGGACATTTTTCTAGAGAATGCAATCAACAATCAAATCCTGAGTTAGCATAACATCAGCAACATCAGTCTCACTAAACATCATTATCACAAAGACCTTTCAGGCAACCACAACTTACCAACTCATCCCCACTAGCCACTAATACATTAGCAGGAACAAGTAACTCTAAAGAAACTGGGCTGATCATACTTCAAGATGGAACCTGTGACTGAAGTATGTATGAGAAGGAAGTCTTGGAAGAAAATCAAGCTTTAATGTCTCATATGGAAAACAAAGTTCCAGCCATGGCTAGTGAGGTAAGAGATAGGTTATGTTCATCAATATGTGTTGAGGAAGTTGAAAGATATAGAGTCAATGCTCAACAATTGGCTGATAAAGTTAAAGAAACAATGATTTTGAATGAATCTCATGTAAGAGAACATAAATTATACCAAATAAAAATTAACTCTTTACAAAAGGATTTAGATAAACTTGTTTCAGAAAATTACAATTTAAAGGCACAAGTTGAGCATCTGACCACTTCCTTAACTAAATCCATGGCTGATCATGCATCAACTGAAGTGAAACTTCAGAAGTTTCAACTTTCATCTCAGTAGTATGAGAAATTATTAAATTCTCATATTGAATCAAGGAACAGGTCTGGGTTGGGATATAATGTTATGGCACCTCCTATAAACAACAATTACACACCTTTTCCTAAATCAATGACAAATAACTTGTCAAATCATTTTGTGCCAAGCCCCAAGTTTGAATCAAATTCTAATCAACACGATATTCATAATAAAACTAAGGTGAATGAAACTGAGTCTTCTGAATCAGAAAAGATCAATCAAAAGGATTCAGAATTTGACTTTGATGAGTGTGATGACTTAGATGATTCTAATGAAAATGATGATGATCTACCGAACAAAGGTAAGAATTTTGTTTTTGTAACAAACATTCCAAAAGTTCTTGAAGAAACAAAGGTGCAATATCCTCCAAAACAAAGAAACATGCTGAAGACTATTTGCAAGAGAATAGCTCAGCTAAATGAAGGTCTTCAAGAACTACATCAACAACAAAAAACTTCACATGAAGTAATTGAAAAGTGTGCTTCTACTGAGGAAGTACACAAATCATCCCTGGAAAAAGCAAAAAAGAAGCTATCAGCTGATCTTCAGCGGAAGAAGAAACCTTCTTCAGTAAAAGATCTGCGAAAGAAGAAACCTTCAGTAGAAGTTCATACTGTTTCAGTAGATGATCTACGAAAGACAAAGTCAACAACAAACAAATCAAAACTGCAAAAGCTAAAAGAGGATAAATCAACTTCAAAACTGAAAAAGGATGCTAAATCTCAAAAATTGACAAGTAAGAAGACAGTAACTGATTCTGACAAAGAATCAGAGGAGATGTATTGTAAATGGCGTGACATGAAAAACCATAATACTACAGATTGTTACTTCAGTAGTTATTGTTCTATTTGCAATATGAACAATCACATGACATCTGAATGTTAGTTCAACAAACATTATGCTATGTGTAACATCAATAACCATTCAACTCAGGAATGTTATTTCAACAAAAAGAACAAGACAAAGAGCACAAAGAAGAGACAATCAGATAAAGCTAAATCAGACATTCAATCCACTGATTGTGAAAAAGATTCAAAAATTAAGAAGTCACAAAATAAACAAAAGCAAAAACCAAGGAGAAAATATCCACTAATATCTGACCTTTGAAGAGAAGAACAACATTCCAGCAATCAAAAACACCTCATAAACGGGTGGATGTGACTAAAAAGGAAACAAATGCTAATGATGCTTTCTTTGATAATTTTGAAAAGGGAACTCATGTACCTCATTCAAAATCAAAAGATTGTGAAACTTTCAACAATCACGAATCATTATCAAAACCAAAGCATCAATTCAACAAAATTAAGGTGAATGAAGAAGAGATTGAGAAACCAGGACCTAGTTCATCAACATCATCTTCAACATAATGATCCTCACCTGCAACAACTCAGAATGAATCAAACAAGAAACTTCAAGACTTATTCGTGAAGGAGTAACAATTTTAGACACTACTGGCAACCCAAGATGATTAGGGCTTGAGTTTTCAATTCTAACTGATTTCTTTCTATGTGCAGGAACAATCTTGGAGAACTGAAAACAAGTGGTATGTTGACAGTGGTTTTTCCGGGCATATGATAGGAAACTATTCACTTCTCCATGACTTTAAACATAAAAATGCTTATATGTTGCATTTGGTGGGGATAAGAAAGGAGGTAAAATAGTTGTTGAAGGAATGGTAACTAATGGTGTGCTTAAATTTGAGAAAGTAAACCATTGTGGAAATTTACAATATAATTTACTGAGTGCGTCTCAAATTTGTGATCAAAATTATACCACATTATTTGATAACACTAACTGTTACGTTCTTAAGCCAGGTTTTTCTGTTCCAGAAGATTGGGTCCTTCTTAAAGCATCAAGAAAAGAAAACACATATGTTTTGGATATGAACAACACCTCTCTCACAACACATGAAATATGCCTCCTATCTAAGTCATCAGAAGATGAATCTCAATTATGGCATAGAAGGCTTGTCCATTCTAACATGAAGAATATGAACAAATTGGTGAAACATGACTTAGTCATTGGATTGCTAAAGAAAGACTTTTATTATTCAAATCATTGTTCTTCTTGTTATAAAGGAAAACAACATAGAGCGTCTCATAAATCCAAAACTATCAATACAAATACTACACCACTCAAATTGCTTCACACAGATCTGTTTTGTCTAACCAATGTAATGAGCATGGGAAAGAGGCAATATTGTTTGGTGGTAGTTGATGATTTCAGTAGATTAAAATGGGTCTTCTTCTTAAAACAATAGAGTGAAACATCAGAAACATTAATGGACTTTGTCATCAAGATTGAGAATCAACTTAATTTAAAAGTTAAAATTTTCAGGAGTGACAATGGGACTAAATTTGTTAATTCTGACTTGGATTCCTTTTGCAAGAATAAAGGTAATGCAAGGAAATTCAATGCACCAAGAACTCCACAACAGAATGGAGTGGCTGAAAGAAGAAACATAACACTTATTGAAGCAGCCAGAACAATGCTAGCTCATTCACAATTGCCTATCACCTTCTGTGCTGAGGCAGTGAATACAACATGCAATGTTCAAAATAGAACATTGATTGTCAAAGAACATAAAAAACACTGTAGAGATTAATAAAGAGGCTGATGCAACCTAAACATCCAATGTCTATCCTGCATGCTGCACAAGTACTATGAAGAAGAATGCTTAGGAAGTTTCACACATGCAACAAAATATTCTAAGTGTGAAATCTTTCAAAGCCAAGACCAATATCTTCTGAAGCCAAATATGAAGTCTTCCAAAGCCTCAGAGACAAAGTCTTTGGAAGCTTTAACTCATGAAGACAGATTTCTTCTGAAGACTTTTAACACATGCTTTATCTGATGTACTTTTCCATAAAGCTGGACACCTTTCCGCTGCACCTCTATAAAGCCACCAACTTACATGAGTTGGTGAAAAGGTCCATGCTTTTGGTAACTGTACATCAAGGTCTTAAGTCTGTAACTTTCTACTTTCCGTACTTTATCATTTTTGTAATAGATAAGGATGTGAGCTATGGCATGTCATAGTCACTAGTCAAAAGGCAATCTGCCTTTTGACTCTACAATTGATTTTGTTTTGTGTCTAGTCAATTGTATCCAGGTGGCTTTCAAATTATAGCCGAGTGTAGGATGTAGTATAAGTATATCATGTTCTTGTATCTTTGAATTATGCTTTGTAACACTTGTAATAAAACATAGAGAAAGCAATATACTGCATTCTTGAAAACCATATACTTGTGTTCTTTGTGTTCTTTCTCTTTCATTACTTGTGTTCTTAGTGTCTTACCTGGTTAATCCAGTCATACTGTTTGATTAAGTTTAGTTAATCTCCTCTTTGTGTTGTTGTGTTGTAACTCTACACCCTTCAATGATCCTGCATTTGGTATCAGAGCTTTTCAGGCTCTTGATATAAGATCTCACCATCTTAAGATCCCTCAGACACACAAATACGAAACTTTTCAAATGGCAGCCATTTCCAAGATTGATATGGAAACTAGAACCATGAACAAGTCCCCACTGATCACGCTTGATGAGTTTGACACCTGGTGTTTAAGAATGGAAGGTTTCATCAGGTCTCTTGATTCAAGAATGTGGGAGTCTATTGAGAATGGACCTTTCATACCTAGCACCCCTTCTGCTACTGGTGCTGGTATGATCCCCAAAGATGTAGCTAACTACTTTGATGAAGATAGGAAGAGAGTAGAGATTGACAGAAAAGCCATGACTGCCCTTCAAACTACCCTTCCAAACTCTGTGTACAGAGGTTTCAAGAAGTGCAAAATAGCTAAGTAGCTGTGGGATGCACTGAAACTGATGTATGAGGGTTCCTCTGAAGCCAAGGAGAACAAGAAGGATCTCCTGAAGTAGCAGTTTGAAAACTTCACCTTCAAAACAGGTGAAACCATGACTCAGCATTACTTCAGGTATGTTGAGATTGTCGATACCCTAGTGGATGGAGGAGTTTCTCTTGAAAATAGAGATATTGTAAGGAAGTTCATGTCCTCACTTCCTAGGAAATGGACACACTACTGTGTGGTGATCTAGTGAACTTAAAATCTCAAAACTCTTACTCTGATGGAGTTATATGGGATTCTCAGTGGCTACCAGATGGAGATGAACATGCAAGGTTCATCTGGCAACCCCAACAATCAAATGGGTTCAGCCCTACATGTGGTTGAAAGGGATAGCATAGAACCCAAACATCATCTCATATGATACCTTGACAACTCACCAAAAGGTCCTTTCATCACCTTCCCAGAGACACCAAGAGAGAACTATACTCAAGGAAGCCTATTCCAAGAGACAAGCTCTTCTCAAGTTTTTGTGTCTTTTGATGAAAGCTGTGGAAACTCTCTTTTCACTCTTGAAGACCTGGACTGTATTCATCCAGATGATCTGGAATACATGAAAATAGTCCAGCATATGGCTCTTCTCACTCACAGAGCCAACAAGTTCTACGGGACTGGAAGAAAGTTTCCAAGCAATGCAACTAGTGGAAAGTTTGGCCTGGACAAAGGCAAAGTCAAGTGTTACAACTGCAACTTGATGGGCCACTTTGCCAGAGAATGTAAGGCACCTAAAACAAATGGTGGCCAAACACAATCTAAACCAAACTACACTGACAAAGCTCTCTAGAATGAGAAGTCAAAGCAGCAGGCTGCTGTTGCTGTTGAAGAAGGAGGCTTTGACTGGAGCTTTCAAGTGGAAGATGCTTCTCCTAACCAAGCATTGATGGAAGATCATGATGAAGCCAAGGTATTGGAACATCTTTGTACCCCTGAATGCATTGCTAAAGTTAACAGATACAGGTCCTACAACTTGGAAATGAGATTTGATCTTGAGTCCTTATAATTTTTAAAAGCTGATTTTAGAAAGTCTGAAAATGATTATAAACTAAAGATAGAGGACTTAGAGAAAACTGTTTCAGTTCTAAAACATGAGCATACAAATTTTAGGACTCAAATCAAGGATCTCATAACCAAGCTGACTGAGTGCCAGGCTGAGCTTGTGATCAAGAAAGCCAGGGCAGAAAAGTGTGTTCTTGAAGAAGAGACATTCAAGAATATGATATCCTCATCCCTGCACAACAAGGTGTGCTATCAAAACAAGCAAGGAATGGGTTCTAATGAGATAGCTCCTCCACACACAATCTTGTCTGTAAGATCACCCAGGTGTGAAACTTGTGAAGATGAGCTTCCTCTCATAGATCCTTTGAGTGAAGAGGATAAGAAGTGATAGTGAAGAATTCCTCTAAGAAGAGTGAAGAGGAGGATTCTAAGAAGGGCCACTATCCTTCTGAGGAAAAGAAGAAGACTGTGATGACCAAGTCTATAACAAAGAACTTGATCAGAAAGTATAAAAGAAAAGATAGGAAGGATCAAGAGATCAAGGCTACTTTTGACTCCAAGTAGAAACAATTTTTTATCTCTGCAGGGTTTGAAGTAGTGAAGATTGAATACATCAACCTAAACTCTTCTTCTAAGAATTCAGGTTCATGTTCAAATCATCTCAGCACCAAGAAGAAGACAGATTTATTGTGTACCACTACACAACCTGGACCATCTTACTCCAAGAATAGTTCTTAGCCCAAAAGGACTGTCTCAGCATCTGCAAGGATGAAGGTGGAGAAGGGATGTGATCAAAGTTAGTCTTGTTCTCAGCAGAAGACTCTTGTGAAGAAGAGAATTGAGTGTGTCATGTGTGAAAGTATTGCTCATCTTGTTAAGGATTGTCCATACAATCCTAAAGGTACTCTTCACATGATGAGGACAAGGACTTCCAAGAGTTCCAAGAAGATTCAAGCTTCGGAAGGAAAATCAGTTTCCTTCGAAAGCTCCAAAACTAAGAGGGAGGCAAATTGCCTTCGGAAGAAAAGTTGGTCTCGGAAGGAAGGAATACTTCTGAAGCACTGAAGTCTGCTGTAGTGTCTATAGAATCTTCCGAAGGTTCGGTCATCAAAATTTCCGAAGTCTCAAAAGCTTCCAAAGTATTAAAGGTCAAGTCTAAACTTCCAAAGGTGATGTGGAAGTCAAAGAAAGACCAAGTGACTAGTTGTTCTACATCAACAACAACTCAAGATCCTCAAAGCACTACTATCGGATCGATTATTGTTGCATTACCTTATGTTTCTCTTAGTGAGCCCAAGACAATTAAGGCTTGGGTTTCCAAATGTAAATAATCATTTTCTTTGTGCAGGGACAACTCAAGACAAACAAGAATGTCTGGATCATTGACAAAGGCTGTTCCAGGCACATGACAGGCAATAGGTCACTACTCTTGAACTTTGAAAGGATTGATGGAGGGCTAGTTGCTTTTGGAGGAGATGAAGGTGGTTACATTTCTGGAAAGGTCAAGGTCATAAATGGTAAGCTCAGCATTGAAAAGGTAAACTTTGTCAAGGAGCTTGGGTACAATCTGTTAGATCTAGGACTTATAGGTCTAGATCAATTTGTATAGGCTTAGAACTTTAATCAATTCTTGTAATAAATATTTGTAATTGTCATTTATTATGCATGCATTAATTATATATGCTAACCCATATATGTGTGTTATGGATAATTGCAGGTACAAACATAATACTTGGTCAATTTCTAAAATTGACCAAGAAACATCTACGGATGAACATTTTGTTCTTCCTTAGATATGTTTCTTACAAGTAACCTTACATCTGAAGAGCCTCTGAGGATGAACAACCAGAACTGAAGAACAAGTTTCCTTCGGAAGAACAAATCATCTACGGAAGAAAAAATTCCTACGGAAGACACTATTCCTGTAGAGTCCAAACACTTTCATAATACAAGTGTTACAAGTCAACAAGGCAGTTATGCGAATCCCTAGAAATCCAATGATTCCTTAACTAAAACAAATCAAATCCCAAGAGATCCGATGTTCCTATAACAAAAACATCATTGTCTATATATATGGATCCTAGGTTTCGATTCAAGGATGATTGTTTAGACGATTGATTGAACAGCAACAACAATAGCAATACGAAAATCACATCAAAGTCACTCAATCAAACCCTAGCAGCCGTCACATCATAACTTACTTTGATATCATTCATTCATTATATTTGTAATCATTAACATATTCTAATGAAATACTTATTATTCATTAATTGTGTTTTGTTGAGTGTGTTCTTGAATATTTATTGATATTTAAAGTTATTACAGAAAATTAAACCAAATTAACATTGATTCCGCAAACGTTGACTTGCCATCAACCGACACTGATAATTCCTGATTGCGATCTTTGGATTCATAGGTAGTATTAGAGCGAAGTGCTCATTGATTTAGATCAATTGATCTATCAGTGTTAGTTGTGTTTAATTGCTTTGAATTTTGTAGATTTGTTAGTTTTTGTTGTATTAGATCTACTGTTTTTAAAAGAATTTTGTGTGAAACTTGTTTGTCGTTCAACAACATTCGATTAGATTAACTCGTATCTATATTCAAATCAATTGAATAGCAGATCTTGTTGATCATTCTCATCAATTAACATCATGAGCAACTTCAGTGGATCATCTTACCAACCACCAAAGTTAGAAACAAAAGCAGAATTCAAGTCATGGAAAATCAAGTTTAGGAATCATGTAAACTATACTAATTCTAACTTATGGGTCTCCATCACTGAAGGTCCTTATATTCCACCCACCCTTGGGCCGGATTATAACGACAAAAATCAACCAATCAGTACCAAAGATCTATCACCTGATGATGTCAAAAAGGTCAAAGTTGATATCAAAGCATACAGTTTGCTTAGTATGGCTTTACCTGAAGAGATATTGATCAGGTGTGAGAACTACAAAACAACAAACTCCTTGTGGAAGATACTTCATACTCTCTGCGAAGGGAGTGATAAGATCAGAAGCATAAGGAGAGACACCCTCAGGTCACAATATGAAACATTTCATCATATTGAGGGTGAATCAATTCATTAACAACTTCATAGATTCATGCAGTTGGTAACTGAGATGAATATTTTAGAGTTGAAATATACCAATGAGGAATTAAACAAGAAAATGCTCCACATTTTGCCAGAAAGTTGGAAGCAAACAGTATCCATGTTCAAGAACACTATAGATTTGAAGTCATCTGGTCTAGATACTCTGGTTGCAAAAGTGGAAGCTCTTGAAATGGATGAAAAATCAAGAAACAAGAGTGTGAGAACTCATGTCTCACACTATCACTTCAAAGAAACAAATAATGTTGGAAGTGCATTTATTTCAAACAATGAAAGTGATAACTCTTGTGCTTGGAGTGATAATGAGGAGGAAGTTAGCTTTTATGCTTCTAAACCCTCAAAGAAATCATCTCAAGATAAAAATCAAAGGGATAAAGGAAGAACTGCTAAGAGAAAAGATACAATTGCAGCAACAGCTAAGTCTTCAGATTCAAACAATCAGTCATAACCAATCACTGTGATATTAGATTCTAAAGAACAAAAAGCAACCTTTGTAGCTTATAGTTCTAGTTTTCAAGCATATCTGGGAAGCTCTCTAACGCCATCAAATATCTAGCAACAAGACTTAGTTGAACTACATCCTGATGTAGTGGAAGAAATGGACCTACAATGGCAGATGACAATGATTGCTTATAGAGCAAAGCAATATCTCAGGAGAAACAAGAACTTGGCAGCAGCCAGTAAAACATCAAAGATTGGTGTTGAAAAATCAAAGGTAAGATGCTTCAAGTGCAATCTCTATGGACATTTCTTCAAAGAATGCAATCAACAGTCATATCCAGAGATGAGACAACATCAGCAGCATCAGCAACATCAGATTCAACCTCATCAACAATCAAATTCTCAAAGACCTCTGCATAGAAAATCTCAACTGATCAATGCATCTCACCAGCCACCAATGAATCAGCTGGACCTAGTAACTCAAAGGAGTCAGGGCTGATCATACTTCAAGATGGAACGTGTGACTGGAGTGTGTATGAAAAAGAAATCTTGGAAGAGAATCAAGTATTGATGGCCTATATGGATCAAAACATTCTATCAATGGCAAGAGATGAACAATATTGGAGAGCTGACAACAAGTGGTATGTTGACAGTGGTTGTTCTAGGCATATGACAGGAAACTATTCACTTCTCTATGATTTCAAACATAAAAATGCTTCTTATGTGGCATTTGGTGGGGATAAAATGGGAGGTAAAATTGTTGGTGAAGAGATGATAATAAATGGTGTGCTCAAGTTTGAGAAAGTAAATTATTGTGAAAATTCATAGTATAATCTACTTAGTGTGTCTCAAATTTGTGATCAAAATTATACTACATTGTTTGATAATACTAACTGTTACATTCTTAAGCCATGATTTATTGTTCTAGAAGAATGGATCCTCCTCAAAGCAGCAAGAAAAGGAAACACTTATGTTTTGGATATGAACAACACTTCACTCACAAAACATGAAACATGCCTTATATCTAAACTATCAGAAGATTTGTCTCAATTATGGCATAGAAGGCTTGTCCATTCTAACATGAAGAACATGAATTAATTGGTGAAAACTGACCTGGTCATTGGATTGCCAAACAAAGAGTTTCATTGCTCAACTCACCATTCTTCTTGTTACAAAGGAAAACAACATAGAGTGTCACATAAATCCAAAATTGTCACACCCCAACCTTGATGGCGGAAACGTCGAGATGTGAGGGTTAAGATTGTTCACAGCCACATAACGCTATATTAAAATGTAAGTATTGATATCATAAGTCTTGAAATGAAATGAAATACAATCATAAGTCCCAAACAAGTAATAAGTTCAAACGCAACAAAACATAAAGTAAACTTTTTATTTCATTAACTAGGTCCAAGTCCTAGATTATAGCATGCTTCAAAAAGATCACTTTAAGCTTGAGGTTGACCTGAAACATGATAAAAATAAGAGTCAACTAAAAATAGTTGGTGAGTTTCCAAGGTTTTCATACATAATATGAAAAAGGTTACAAGTAGCAATTCATGTCATAGGTCATAAGCAAGTAAGGTTATAGAACACATATCGTTACAACCAAACCTCGACTTGATTACAAGTATAAAAGATTGGCTAAGTGTATTTGGTTCCCATGATGAACAAGCATACGTCATCAGGAGCCGGCAATACCTCGGCTTTAGCACCAAATAGGCTTGTCAGGCCCAAAGATCTAAGACGTCGCCAGGCTAGCAATAGTTAATGATTGTAAACAAACTATGTATCTCATATAATCACTTACAATACACAAATAACCATGACAAAATAATAAGTTGAATTGCATGTGATTTACAAGTCTCAAATGTGTATAAGTGTATCATGTATAAGCTATCATGTTTCACCCCAAATTAGTGTGAAAATATAAAAAGGGGCAAGGAAAACTCACTTGTCAAATAAGTATATAATGAAGATTAATAAGAATAAAATATGCCGTTCCAAGGTAAAACGTCACAAGGCACCTAAATATATAAATATTATAAGATTTAGGTTAATAATAAGATTATCGAGTTAACATGAACTAGAGTATTAGAATTTTGGGGATTTTTATAAAGTTAATAAATTATTATAAAAATACCACTTATGAAATTTATAAATATATTTTTAAGGAAATTGGTCCTTTGTGAATAACTTGTGATTTTATTTATAAAATGATATTTAAATTCTATAAATATCATGATAAATTCATAAACATAAGGTCTAATATTAATTTATGTCATTAAGTATAATAATCTACTTTTTATAAAAATATTTAATTATTACATTTGTAAATAATTTTATATTAAAATATTACAAAGTTTTGCAAGAATGAATTTCTAAGAAATATTTAGATGGCTTTATAAATATTTAGGGTTTATAAAATTTATTTTTATAATTATTATAATTTTCTATAATTAGTTTTAAGCCAAAAAGGCTTTAAAAAAAAGAAATTATTACATGAGGTGCCGGGTTCGAACCCGTGACCTCATGTATGGGGAACATTGACTTAACCAGTGAACCAGGCTTCCAGCCGTGGTTATAACCTGGTTTTAAAACTTAAAAACCATCGCGAATGAAACCCCCAAATTCCCATATAAACCCTAGAACTTGTTTACCCCAAATCGAACCCCAATTCGATTATGATCATGAAATTAACCTTGGGGCTTTTAATCCCCAAGTAAAACCGAGTGTGTAGGTGAAATCAATTACCCGAATTGAAGAAGAACAGATGAAGAACAGTCGCTGCTAAGGCCGCGACACATGTACGAATGGTTCGATGTTCAAACAATGATGGAAATCAAATTGAACTCATGGGAAACTTCGAATAAGGTTCTTGATTCAAAGCCCCTTTCCAATTTCAGTTTAAACCAGTCGGAAGATGGATTTCGACTATGTCGCAGCCTCGCGATGAAAGTGATGATTGAATTTGATGTTTGCGCTTGTTTCAGGTGAAATTGATTATTGTAAACGATTAAAGGTAGATAGACGTTCGTTCGTGTTGGTTAATTGAGTTATTAATGGTTTTTAAGGCTCGAACGGCTGTGGGGTTAATACTTCGGTTATTCACTCGTTTAGGATTAGTAACCGACGTTTAAAGATAATTAATTGTAATGATTAGGTTCGAATCATGTACACGAAAAGGTTTAGAACGGTTTAGAGTCGTTTTTCGAAGGTTTTGGTGAGTTTTAAGGACCGCCGGAGGTCGGTCGGCGACGGCCGGTGACTGGCTGGAGAATCGGGGAAGGAAAACGGGGGTGGGGGTTGGGTTTTAATAATTTTCACTTTTAGTCCCTGCAGTTTTGTTTTTATTATTTCATGAACAAAACTTGCATTTAAAGTTTTAAAAACAACAATTTACCCCCCCTAACTTAATTGTTTTAAGTTCTCATTATTATTATTATAGTATTATTATTATAATATTATCTTTATTATTAATATTATTATTATTATTATTATTTATAATATTATAACTATTAGTGTTATAGTTATTATTATTAGTGTTGCTATTATAACTTGTACTCCTATTAATATTAACATAATTAATATTATTTGATATATATATATTTATATATATGTTAACCTTCATATATTAAAAGTTAGTGATAACCAAAAAGAAATAAGCACATGAGTTTTCATAATAGTCAATAACGACCCTTATAAGAATAAACAAAGTTAACTTTTTGTTAACAGAAAAAATAAAATGTTACAGTCTTCCCAACTTAAAAGAATTCCGTCCCGAAATTAAAAGAAATGAAACTATACTAATAAGAACGGGTATTTCTTCTTCATGTGCTCCTCATGTTCCGAAGTAAATTCGGCGCCACGTTTATTTTCCCAACGAACCTTGACGATTGGAGTTGTTGTGGTTCTAGTCTTCTTCATTATGCGATCCATGATCTCAACAGGTTTCTCGACAAAATGCAATGACTCGTCAATCTGGATGTCTTCCAACGGGACATGCAGACTTTCGTCAGTCAAGCACTTTCTCAAATTTGAGACGTGGAACACAGGATGAACTCCACTAAGGTCGGAAGGTAGTTCCAGTTTATAAGCCACTTTCCCAATTCTTTTCAGGATTTTGAAAGGCCCTACAAATCTTGGAGCCAGTTTGCCTTCTTTCCAAAGCGAACCACACCTTTCCACGGTGAAACCTTAAGAAGAACCATCTCCCCAACTTGGAATTCCAATGGCTTACGTCGCTTGTTAGCATAACTCTTTTGACGACTTCTCGCCACTTCAAGGTTCTTGCGAATAATAGAAACTTTATCGGTCGTCTCTTGTATAAGTTCAGGACCAGTGATGAAGTTTTCACCAATGTCGGTCCAACAGATCGGTGAACAACATTTTCGACCATAAAGTGCTTCAAACGGTGCCATCTTGATACTCGAGTGGTAACTATTGTTATACGAAAATTCCGCGAGCGGTAGATGCGTATCCCAATCGCCACCAAAGTCAAGAACACAGAGACGTAGCAAATCCTCCAAAGTTTGGATCGTTCACTCGGTTTGACCATCAGTTTGAGGATGGTAAGCCGTGCTTAGATCTAATTGTGTACCCAAGAGTTCTTGCATAGACGACCAAAAATGTGAAGTGAAACGAGAATCTCGGTCAGATAAGATGCGCAGAGGTACCCCATGACGACTTACAATCTCATCAACGTATATACGAGCTAACTTTGATGTCTTGTAAGTGTCACGTATGGGTATAAAATGTGCCGACTTGGTCAAACGGTCAACGATCACCCATATGCTATCATGTCCTCTAGAGGTTCGGGGTAGCTTTGTTATGAAGTCCATGGATATGTGTTCCCATTTCCACATAGGAATCTCGGGTTGCTCAAGTAATCCACTTGGACGTTGATGTTCGGCTTTAACCTTCGTACATGTGAGGCACTTAGCTACATAAGTCGCTATGTCTTTCTTCATTCCAGGCCACCAATATTGACCACGTAGGTCCATGTACATCTTATCGGAACCAGGATGAATAGAATAACGACTTTGATGAGCTTCGTTCATAATAAAGGTACGAATGTTATCGCGATTTGGAATCCAAATGCGATTGGCGAAGTACATCAACCCATTGGGTTTCGTTTCCAATTGGGTTAGAAGGTTATGCTCTAATTCATCCTTTATTCTTCCTTCTCGTTGAACCATTTGTTGAGCCTCCAGGACGCTAGACTCGATGTCACTATCTATTCTCAGGTTTTGTAGTAGTACGGTGGTCTCGTTGACATCTAGTCGTATCTCAGTATCGTACTCACCCAAAGTGTCAAACCATTGACGTCGATCGCGAATTTCTTGGAATGAGATCATCTTGTTGTGAATCTTTCGGCTTAGTGCATCGGCTACAACGTTTGCTTTACCAGGATGGTAACGAATGTCACAATCATAGTCACTAATCAACTCCACCCAACGACGTTGTCTCATGTTGAGATCTTTTTGATTGAAAACGTGTTGAAGGATTTTGTGATCGGTGTAGACTATACATTGCGTACCATACAGGTAGTGCCTCCAAATCTTCAAAGCAAATACAACAGCACCAAGCTCGAGATCGGGTGTTGTATAATTCACCTCGTGAACCTTCAATTGCCTCGATGCGTAAGCTATGACCTTCCCTCGTTGCATAAGAACACAACCAAGGCCTTGTTTAGATGCATCACAATACATGGTGAAATCGTTGTTTCCATCGCGTAGGGTCAAGATAGGAGCATTGCATAACTTATGCTTTAACGCTTCAAAAGTTTCTTCTTGCTCAGAACCCCACTCGAATGGTTTATTATTTTGTGTCAAAGTAGTGAGCGGTTTCGCGATCCTCGAGAAATTGGCAATGAACCGCCGATAATAACCAGCAAGACCAAGAAAAGAACGAACTTCGGTAGGAGTTGTAGGAACACACCAATCTTTCACAGCTTCCACCTTTGCAGGATCAACGTGAATTCCTTGGCTATTCACCACGTGTCCTAGAAATTGAACTTCCTCGAGCCAGAAGTCACACTTCGTGAACTTCGCGTACAATTGCTCTTTCTTCAACAATTCAAGAACCGATCTCAAATGTAGTTCATGATCGGTGTTGGACTTGGAATAGATAAGTATGTCATCAATGAAGACGATCACAAACTTGTCTAGATAAGGCTTGCATACCCGGTTCATGAGATCCATGAAAACCGCAGGAGCATTGGTTAAACCAAAAGGCATCACCATAAACTCATAGTGTCCATAACGAGTACGGAAAGCGGTCTTTGGGATATCACCATCGTGGACTTGCAATTGATGATAGCCAGAACATAAATCGATCTTCGAGAAAATAGCAGCTCCTTGAAGTTGGTCAAACAAATCATCGATGCGAGGAAGAGGATAACGATTCTTGATGGTAAGCTTGTTAAGCTCATGATAATCGATGCACATACGAAACGACCCATCTTTCTTCTTCACGAAAAGAACAGGTGCACCCCAAGGCGAAGAACTAGGACGGATGAAGCCTTTCTCGGACAGCTCTTGCAGTTGACAAGAGAGTTCTTGCATTTCCGATGGTGCAAGTCGATATGTGACTTGGCCACGGGGTTTGCTCCCGGTATCAAGTCAATTTTAAACTCGACTTCATGCACGGGAGGTAAACCACTAAGGTCATCGGGAAATACTTCAGGAAAGTCTCGTACGATAGGGACATCCTTAAGTTCTTTCCCTTTGACTTTCGTGTTGACCACGTAAGCCAAGAAGGCCATATACTTCTTGCTTAAGCACTTTCGGGCTTGAGTGCAAGACATGAGTTTAAGCCCTTTGGAAGATTTTTCACCGAACACCTTCAACGTATCTCCAGAGGGTAACGGTATACGAATGCACTTCTCGAAACAAATGATCTCGGCATGGTGTTTGGCTAACCAATCCATACCAATGATGACGTCAAAACTTCCAAGTTTCATAGGGATAAGATCGATAAGAAAATCATGCGTGTCAAGACTTAAGATGCAATCACGAATGATAACGTCACAGTGATCGGTTCTCCATCGGCAACTTCAACAGTAAGAGGTCTTTCTAGTTTCGTATGTGGCTTAGCAAGTATGGGTTCAAACTCTAATGAAACAAAACTTTTATCGGCTCCAGAATCAAATAGGACATAGGCATAAGTTTTGTTAATAAGGAACATACCATTCACCACATCGTTGTTTGCTTGTGCTTGGTTAGCGTTGATGTTGAAAGCACGTCCTCGGGCTTGTGGAACATTACCCAAAAGACGGGGACATTGTGGGCGGAATGACCAGGTTCCCCACAGTTGTAGCAAACACGGTTTGTGACCACGGCGGCATTGTTAGGTGCACGGTGTCAAGTCGCCACCAAATGACCACATTTACCGCATAAGGTGCAGATGCGGCATGGTTGATTCCCAGGATGATGATATCTACACGTGTTGCACATAGGCTGAGGAACAGCATAAGCCCTAGCCCCAGGCACTTGTGCCACAGGTGTAGCCGCAGGTACAAGTTGTCTTTGGGGTTGTTTGGGTGCAGCCACGGCATAGTTACGTGCCGGTGTGAACTTGCGCATCTTGTTGTTGTTGTTGTAAGACGGTTCAGCTTTAGTCTCCTTAACAGCCTCGGTAGCCGTCTTCTCTACCTTCTTTGCACCCTTCACAGACATGGTGCCCGCTCGTATATGGTTCTCGGTGAGTTGAGCGGTGATAGTAATGGCTTCTTCCAAGGTTGTGGTTGGCTACCCACCACAGCATCTTGAATTTGGGGTGGTACACCCTTAATGAACTTCTCGATGTTGCGGGGGACAGTGTCGACCATGTGAGGTAGTAGTATACTCAACTATGATGCCTAGTTGAGTAGGCCAAATGATCACCATCGTTTTGTTTCAAATTCCAAAATTCCTCCTCCAGCTTTTGCAATTCACTTCTTGGGCAGAACTTCGCGATGGCGATGTTCTTGAACTCTTCCCAGGTAAGTGCTAGCACAGCTTCAGGACCACGGTTTCTCTTCTTGCTATTCCACCAGGTAAGAGCCCTTTGTTGGAGCATACTAGTGGCATAATGAACCTTGAGTGCATCGGGACACTCACAATTGATAAAGGTATTCTCCATGCTTTCGAACCACTCAAGAAGACCAGTGGCTCCTTCCTTGCCACTAAAACTAGTGGGCTTGCAAGAGCTAAAGTGTTTGAAAGTGCAAGTTTAATTATTCCCGTGTTGATTGTTCCCGCTTTGGTTGTTGCTATTCTCTCCATGACCATTTCCATTGTTGCTAGCGTTGGTCATTAAGGTTCTATTAAGTTCAGCAACCATGGTCGGGATGACAGCAGCCATTTGTCGAGCAATCATGGCGGCTAACTTACGATCAGAACTTCCACGCTTTCCATGATGACGAGACATGCTGGAATATACAAATGAGTTAGATATGAGAATTGGAATAACAAGGATTGATGTTCAACAAGGATAAGACAAAAGTTGTAAGGCACATAGAATGGTTCCATTTGGTAACGCATCACCATTTGGAAACGTTGACACGTCAAGGTAAGTTGACCCACTCCCCTTAGAAATTTGTGTATGTAGACCATAGTTTATCACTCATCCCAGAAATCCCCAGGTAAGCATAACTAGTCCCGTAGGATTTATGCGATATGCTTGCCTTAGCCCGAGGGCCTTTTGCCAGGAAATCCAGAATACAGGTGTCTATGTGTCACACGAATTTCTTAGGTTATGTAATCAAGACCTTGATGAGATTTAACATAGATTAGACATAAGTCTAAAGATTCAAATCATAAGCATAAGCATAAGTTCCCACGTGTTGACGAGAATAGATTAAGAAGTTTCATTTGTCGGGGAGAGTCAATGAGTCAAAGTTAAGTTTAGGGAGACAAGTAACAAAGTTTAGACAATTACAAGGCAACCTATGCTAAGGCATCAAGTTGCACATAAGTAAGGTATAGCATTATGTAGCATGTAACAATATATATATTTCCAAGAATATAAATATATCCTATGAGGTTCATGCATAAGCTATAGTCTAGGTCACCATTACTAATAACCTAAATCCCTATAGTTATGGGCTCTGATACCAATCTGTCACACCCCAACCTTGACGGTGGAAACGTCGAGATGTGAGGGTTAAGATTGTTCACAGCCACATAACGCTATATTAAAATGTAAGTATTGATATCATAAGTCTTGAAATGAAATGAAATACAATCATAAGTCCCAAACAAGTAATAAGTTCAAACACAACAAAACATAAAGTAAACTTTTTATTTCATTAACTAGGTCCAAGTCCTAGATTATAGCATGCTTCAAAAAGATCACTATAAGCTTGAGGTTGACCTGAAACATGATAAAAATAAGAGTCAACTAAAAATAGTTGGTGAGTTTCCAAGGTTTTCATACATAATATGAAAAAGGTTACAAGTAGCAATTCATGTCATAGGTCATAAGCAAGTAACGTTATAGAACACATATCGTTACAACCAAACCTCGACTTGATTACAAGTATAAAAGATGGCTAAGTGTATTTGGTTCCCATGATGAACAAGCAATAGACTATGATGAAGTTTTTGCACCAGTTGCAAGAATTGAGGCCATAAGAGTGTTTCTGGCTTATGCATCATATGAAGTTTATTATGTATCAGATGGATGTCAAGTGTGCATTCTTATATGGGAAGATTGATGAGGAGGTTTATGTGTCACAACCCCTGGTTTTGAAGATCCTCATTATCCCCATAGGGTATACAAACTAGATAAAGCCTTGTATGGTCTTCATCAAGCACCTAGAAAATGGTATGAAACACTATCATTTTCTTGCTCAAGCATGGCTACAAAAGAGGAACTATTGATCCGACATTCTTTCTCAAACAAGAACATCAAGATCTCTTAGTAGTTCAAATATATGTTGATGACATTATATTTGGTTCAACTAATAAGAGATTGTGTGTAAATTTCAAAGAGCTGATGAAATCTAAATTTTAGATGAGTTCAATGGGTGAATTAACCTTCTTCCTTGGCCTTCAAGTTCATCAAAAATCAGATGGGATCTTCATCAATCAAGAAAAATACATACATCAAATTCTGAAGAAATACAATCTTGCTGAAGTATCTTCATGCAAAACACCAACATCAACAATTGATAAGATTGTTCCCGATCCTTCTGGAAAATCTTTTGATCAAAAATTATATAGATCAATGATAGGTTCACTTATGTATTAATTTCCAGTAGACCTGATATTATGTTTGCTATGTGTGTATATGCTAGGTACCAATCTGATCCAAGGAGTCTTATCTCAATGCTGTAAAAAGGATTTTTGGATACCTCAAAGGAAAACTAGGACTTGGTCTTTGGTATCCAAAAGATGGAGACATTACACTCTACTCATACCCTATGGTGGATGTAACAGTAACAGAAAATCAACAACCGGTGGATGTCAATTCATTAGACCAAGGCTAGTATCATGACAGTGCAAGAAACAAACCAATGTTTCTGTATCCACAGCTGAGGCTGAGTACATAGCTACTTCAGCTGGTTGCTCACAAGTTCTTTGGTTGCAAAACCAATTGCTTGACTATGGTTACAACTTCCTTCAAAGTTCAATTTATATAGACAATTCTGCTGCTATGTTTATAACTGCTAATCCTGTGCAAAATAGTAAAACAAAACATATTGAGATAAGATATCATTTTCTGAGAGATTGCTCAGAAAAGGGTTTGATTAAGTTAGTCAAAATGGATACAACAAATCAGCTTGCTGATTTATTCACTAAAGCCTTTGATTCAGTCAGATTTAGTTTTCTGGTTGAGTCTCTAGGCATGATTAACTTAGATTAATCAATTTAAACAAACAAAATACTATATGTAATGATGTTTCTGCATGACATATGCTTGGGAAATGATAGTACACTATATCTTTGCTTATTCCTGATTTCATAAATTAACAATAAATCAAAGCAAGTTTCTTGATATGTGAGTAGATTCATCTTGAGTGGAAACTACACTAAGTGCATGCCAAACATAATGCTAAATGATTGTTTGTGGGAAACTTCATTTTGAGAATACAAGGTGAGTCTTTTTCTGATGTGACCAAATCACTCATCTAAACACACTATGTACCAACACTTTATAATAGCTATCTTTGCAAATCATACTCTCTCTATTTTGTGTAAACAAAGACCTGGGTGTATGATCACCATACTGAAGTTCAGTTACAAACGGTGAAAAGATCATGATCCTCATCATCCCTCTGTTTTGTGTAAACAAAGACCTGGGTTAAAGGTACCTCTGTTTTACGTGAGTAAAGACCTGGTGACCTGATGATGATCATATCTAAGCTCTCAAAAGAATCCTATGTGATCAGTTGTATATTATAATAAGCTTTTACATCATTGCATTAATGAAATGCCAAATGCATCTCAAGATAGAACTTATAACTTAAAGTTCATAGTTCTTAAGTGTGAAAAAGTGATGATTTGTCTTGCAAAGGGAGGACAAAATCTTTGTGAATTGAATGTGAAGCCCATAACAGTTATTTCCAAATTTATATGAAAACATGATAATCAGCATGCCTAGTTGATACATGAGCTCTTGTATGGATTTAAGTGGACAATATACTTTTAATCAGAACTTTGTTCACGTATCAATTCAACAAAATAACTTATCAGGAAGAGGCTTAGTATTATAGTATGATCGCATCATATGTGTATATATGTCTGATCATCATCATACAGTTAAAAAATCATGTTATTCCTCTTAAAGAAATTTATGATAAATGCTTAATTTCACCATTAATCACAAATTTAGGGGAGTAGAATACATGAACTTAATTTTTTCAATCAGCAGCATTGTCTATCTCATTATCGTATTGAAGGAATTAGAATCTGAGCATCATCTTAGCTTCTGGATACATGAAAACTTTATT
Organism: Flaveria trinervia; assembly: GCA_025506515.1. Lineage (NCBI taxonomy): Eukaryota > Viridiplantae > Streptophyta > Magnoliopsida > Asterales > Asteraceae > Flaveria > Flaveria trinervia. Next base: position 14,618,518 of record CM046447.1, on the reverse strand, counting down.
AAAATCATTTTAAACTTTCTTGTGCGAAATTGCCATGTATACAAAGTCAACAAGGTCCTAAAGCAATAAATGGTTCTAACCAATGGACTTGGACCATAAATACAACAATATTTCTCTAGATTGTGCATCAGCAGAAGCTACAGTGCTATCTTAAGCATCAGTAGAAGCTACAGTGCTATCTTAAGCATCATCAGAAGCTACAGTGCTATCTTAAGCATCAGTAGAAGCTACAGTGCTATCTTAAGCATCAACAGAAGCTACAGTGCTATCTTAAGCATAGCAGAAGCTACAGTGCTATCTTAAGCATCATCAGAGGCTATAGTGCTATCTTAAGCATCATCAGAAGCTACAATGTGGAAAACTTAAATGTTTATCCTTAGATTGGTAAAATACAGATGAACAAAGATCAACAAATGTAATTTAATTTTACAGTTTGGTAATCTATAAAAATTAAGTTACACTTCATCAGCAGATGTTGTTGATCCGTAGATGTTTTGCGGAAGAATATGTTGAGGGTCCCACTTAATTAATGAGATAAAATTAATGTGTCTGAGAGTATAAATGATGTAGTTTGACTTCTCAAATTCATTATTCATTTTTTCATCTCACTTTTCAGACCTAAAAAAAGTCACTCTCAACAAACTTTTCCCCCTTCCATAGCATTTAAAATTTTACCACATCAAAACATTAAACAAACATATATCTATGTACCTAATATGTTATTATTAAGGTAAAACATGTTGTAATGTTCAAGAATGAAATGCTTGATTCGTGTTTTATCTCACAAATGTTCGTATTCTCATATCAATAATGTGATTCTAACGAAATCTTTTTTTATAATTAGATGGATAATCGATTTGCAAGAGAACACAATGTGTGTGCCTTCTTAAACCCTGACGATCTTGTTTCAGAAGGGTGTCAAGAATTAATCAGATATCTAAGAAGATCGAGATTATTCTATGCCTTATCAGCAGAGCCTGTGATTTATCGATCACATATTACTGATTTCTAGAACTCTACATACGTAGAAGAAGATGGTGAAGTTATTGTTGCTGATGTTAAAAATCGAAGGCTAAGAATCGATGAACAAACAACAAGAAGAGTTCTTGAGTTGGGAGATGTTGAAGCCGGACACCCTGATGTGTTCAAAAATGAATACACAGAGAAAGTTTTTTTCATGATAGGGTATGATGGTGATTTTGAAAAGGGAGAAATCAAGAAAGGAAGACTCTGTAAGCCATACAGATTTCTCTATCACACATATCTGAAGTGCATTTTGAACAGAAAATCTGGCCTTCATAGATTTTCAAGACATATCTCTTCTGGCATCATTGGTATTTTTGAGGGAAGAACCTACAATTACTCAAAGTACATCTTCAACTGCCTATGTGATCATATTAAAGTGTAGAAGGCTAATAAGATGTATATGTTTCCAAGGTTTCTTCAACTAATCATTAATGCGGATCTGCCTAGAACTTCTATGGATGGTGGTGTGTTTGTTCAAGCACACCTTGGCAGATCTGTTCTGAACAAAATTTTTGGGAAATATGAAAGAGATGATGTGGACATGTTACACATGTGGTTGATGCTACTGCAAATATTCCTCAAGAGCTTGTGTGGGAAGATCAACAAGAGGACTCTCCAGCCAATTCGGTTCATGAAACTCATTCACCTGTTATATCACCTATACATCATCAACCTCAATCATCCCTACCAAATTCACCAGCAAGCCAAAACACAGAGCCAATCTCTCCAATCCACCCTCCATCACCAAATCAGCTTCAAATGCAACTTTATCAACACCCTCCAAATCCAAAAAATTTAGCCACTGAGAGCATTTACACTGGGGAGACAGAGTTAGCCTCACAAGAAAGTATAGTTAAACTATCATCATCCAAAACTAAATCCCCTCTACTCTCAAATGAAACTGAGCCAGTCTCTCCAGTTACTGATCATCAACAACAACAACAACCACATCAAGAACCGAAAGTTCAAGTTATTAAAACCAGTTCAAGCTCGGCAGGTGAAGCCCATAAAGAAGTAAAAGATGATGAGATTGCTTCTCAACATCAGGAAGGAGAGAAGAAACAAACTATGTTGATGCGATAGCATACAATGAAGAGGATCTAAGTGATTTTGACATCCCTGTTAGCAAGAGTTATCTGGTTGCTGAATACAACAAGCTTGTACTATAGTCCACAATAGAAAGCAAAGAATACAAGAGTTGAAGGGAATAATGAAAGTTAAAAATGAAATGCTGATGCAACTAGAATCAAGAATCAAAAGATTGAGAGAAGATGTTGTGTGCAATAATGAAGTGATTGATGCTCTTCTTTAACAAGACTCTGAACTCAAAGAAGAAGTAAAGAAAGAGAAAGAAGAAAATGAGAAGCTAACAGTGAAAATTGATCAAATCAATGACACTCTCTATGATCAATCAGCTCTGTTGAGAAGAAAAGAAGAAGAGATTGATGAATTGAAAATGAAGTTATGTGCTCTTGAATCAAACCAACAAAAGAAACCTGCTGAATCTTCTAAGCAACTCATTCAGTACTCAAGGAAGAGGAAGTATTTGGGCCCAAAAAAGATTCAAGTAATCAATGTTGAAGACTCTTCTAAATGATCAAGACATACCTCTTCTGAGCACACTCCTTCTATGGAAAATTTAACATCAAAGCAAGCTGCTTTTAATGAATCTGAGAGTGATGCTGAATGGAAAGAGTTGATTGAAGATGAACCTGACAAAGCTCAAGAAGAATCAAAGACTGATGTTCTTCTTACATCTAAAGACATCATGGAAGAGAGGCCTGAATCTGCTATGTTTATGACCCTAATCAACCATCGATTTCCATATGACATGGTTGAAAGGATGAATATGTCTAAGATGAAGAACACATTGAAGGAGTTTGAGCTTGCAAGCTTTATGATTCCAAATTGTGACTATGAAGCTTTCAACACCTTTCAATCCATCCAGAAGGTAAAGAAAGAGTTGGGACATTGTGACACAGCTCAGCTGAGTAAATACAACATGACTTGCAGGTTACAAGGCCATAACTACAAACCACATGAGCTTAAGGGAAGGTCAGTAAGGGAACTTAGAAGGATGATGGAGCATGTGATGAAAGTTGAGCTGGATAGTGGTGTAAAATTTAGAATTGAAGCTGCACATCCATCCTATGAGCAACAAAGCAAACTTCCTGCTACACCTATAACAGTTGAATCTAAAGATCAGCACAAAGGGAAGGACAAATTGATCAGAGAGCCAAGAGAAGTAATACCAGGAAAAGTATGGCCACTTGGCACTACAGTGAGGGATATAACTGAACAGAAATCCATTTTGATATAACTAATAGACCACCTCACAACTCCCAGTTTCTGTGGAAGAGAACAGGATCATGGACTAGAAATATGATCCAGACTGGGATTGTGCTATTATTAAAAGAACATCTCGAAGAGTTGAATACTTCTATGATGTATTTTCAGTGGTGAGTCTGCCAGAGAATGACATCAAAGATCTTCAAAGCTGATCATCTGCAATTATCCAATTCACTCTAGAGGAAGAGACTTCTCAACTCTAGTGGGAAAGCTCAAGACTAAATTAAAGATGATGTCCTTAGAGAAGCTAAAAGAGAAGATGCAGAGCATCAGAAGAGAATCAAAGGGCTTAAAAGATACAAGTCCAATGCCTTAGAATCTGTAGATGATGAATTCTTAAGAGGGTTGGCTACAAAAGTAGAACTACAGCAGCAATCAAATGCATTGAAGGGACTCAATTCACATATCCTATAACTAAATAGGGTTATGTTGAGAAGACAAAGGAGTTGGTCCTGCTAAGAAATGCTGAAAACAAGAAAGCTAACTGGATCAGGATCTTTGATCCTGTGGAAATCAAATTACTTCATCCCAGCTACACCTCGTACCTTCATGACAAATTCTTTCCCAAGCTGGCTAATGAAAAAGCACAAAATGATTTGTTCCTGCATGTCTATGTGATACAAGTGATTGAAAAATTACATGCCAAAGCCTACAAAAGAAGAAGATTCAATGCTAGACTGCTGAAGGGAACAACTTTTTGATGAATTCACAGAACTCAGAATTTCAGAGCAAGATGAGCTAGAAGTGGTGAATAACAACAAGTGTTAGACACACTCACTATGGAGGAAGATGTTCTGGGCATAAGCTTTGAGACTCTGAAGAAGTTTAACAAGATGAAGATCAACTACAAGTATGATGATCAGAAGACTGCTGTGTCTTACTTCTATAACAAGATCATTGCCAAAGTCAAGGAGCTTTCTGTTTTGAAGGATTGATTACAAGGATCTAAGCCTAAGGGGGAGTATTGTTAGATCTAAGACTTATAGGTCTATATCAATTTGTATAGGCTTAGAACTTTAATCAATTCTTGTAATAAATATTTGTAATTGTCATTTATTATGCATGCATTAATTATATATGCCAACCCATATATGTGTGTTATGGATAATTGCAGGTACAAACATAATACTTGGTCAATTTTTGAAATTGACCAAGAAACATCTATGGATGAACATTTTGTTCTTCCGTAGATATTTTTATTACAAGTAACCTTACATCCGAAGAGCCTCTCTGGATGAACAACCAGAACTGAAGAACAAGTTTCCTTCGGAAGAACAAGTTTCCTTCGGAAGAACAAATCATCTACGGAAGAACAAGACTTCTACGGAAGAACAAATCATCTACGGAAGAACAAATTCCTACTGAAGACATTATTCCTGCGGAGTCCAAACACTTGTATAATACAAGTGTTACAAGTCAACAAGGTAGTTATGCGAATCCCTAGAAATCCGATGATTCCTTAACTGAAACAAATCAAATCCTAAGAGATCCGATGTTTCCTATAACAGAAACATCATTGTCTATATATATGGATCCTAGGTTTCGATTCAAGGTCGATTGTTTAGACGATTGATTGAACAGCAACAACAATAGCAATACAACAATCACATCAAAGTCACTTAATCAAACCCTAGCAGCCGTCACATCATAACATACTTTGATATCATTCATTCATTATATTTGTAATCATTAACATATTCTAATAAAATACTTATTATTCATTACTTATGTTTTGTTGAGTGTGTTCTTGAATATTTATTGATATTTAAAGTTATGGCAAACAATTAAACCAAATTAACGTTGATTCCGCAAACGTTGACTTGCCATCAACCGACACTGATAATTCCTGATTGCGATCCTTGGATTCACACAATCTTTTGAGTGTATCCCAATTTTGTGATTAGAGTCATAACATGCTCTTTACAAGCACGAGTGCATTGTTCTCAAGCCCAAGGTGGTCATTCCTTATGAGCATATTCTGCTTAGAGTCCCCAGGAAAGGGAACATGTACAAGATGGACCTGCAAGAAACATCTCCCTCTAGAGAAGTTTCATGCTTTCTATCTAAAGCCAATAGTGATGAGTCTTTCCTATGGCCTAACAGAATATGCCATGTAAACTTTAAGAACATGAATAAACTTGTTAAGAATGATTTGGTAACTAGAATGCCAAAGAAAGAGTTTACTTGTGATGACCATTGTGTTGCATGCATGAAAGGGAAGCAACATAAGGTATCTCACAAGCCTAAGGAAAGGAACTCCATCACTACACCCCTACACTTATTACATATGGATCTTTTTGGCCCCACCAGTGTAACGAGTCTAGGAAGGACCTCTTACTGTTTAGTGATCATAGATGACTTTACAAGATTCACTTGGGTCTTCTTCCTTAGAACTAAGGATGAGACTCCTGAGATTCTGAAGAATTTCATCCTAATGATTGAGAATCAATCAGATCATAAGGTCAAAACCATAAGATGTGATCAAGGAACTGAATTCAAGAACCAAAATCCTTGATACATTGTGTGAGGAAAAGGGTATTACAAGACAATACAATGCTCCCAGGACTCCTCAGGAGAATGGTGTTGCTGAGAGAAGAAACTAGACGCTGATTGAAGCTGCACGAACCATGCTGTTTGACTCTAAGCTGCCCATCACCTTCTAGGCAAGGGCAATCAACACTACCTACTATATGCAGAATAGAATTTTAGTAGTTAAGACTTATGGCAAGACTCCTTATGAACTTTGGCATAAGAGGAAACCTTTCATTGGTTTTCTCAGGTCATTTGGTTGTCCTTGCACCATCTTCTACAACAAGGATCAAATTGCCAAATTCGTTGAGAAATCAGATGATGGACACTTCATTGGATACTCTTCCAAAGCTAAGGCTTACAGAGTATACAATCTCAAAACTAGAATTGTTAAGGAGTCAGCCAATGTGACTTTCAATGAACACACACCCTGTGTGGCTGGTTCTAGTCCTGATTGGCTCTTTGATCTTGATTTAGTTACCAACTGTCTTAAGAAATCTTGTGAGACCGTTTCAAGATTTGCAGATTATTTAAGTACAAGTGATCCTGATCCAAGATTTGAGCTGACAAGACCTTCAAGTAACACATCTTCAGCTCCAGTTGGGACTATTTCTGCAAATCAGGTTTCTATCAGCACCATAATGACAAACTCAACTGATACATCTGGTATGCCTTCAAATTCTAGCTTAGAGGCTCCACAACCAGAAAAGATACTTCAATTGTAGAAGACAATGATGGTAGTGGTGACAGTGATCAAGACTTTCTTGATGCTGATAACCACTCCATAAATGACAACATCAATGATGTCACACACTCCTTAGATTAAGTCTCTCTTGATAAGTGTGTTGATGTGGTGGGTGAAACATCTATGCTATATCTAAATTTCTCTAATTTAGATCTTTCTCAGCAACTTGTTTTGATCCCTCAGCTAAGGATCCACAAGTCCTACCCCACCACAAACATCATTAGAGATGTTGTCACAGGGGTAAGAACAAGAGGATAAACCCATAAAGCAAATGTTTGTCTTCACTCTTGTTTCTTGTCCCAAATAGATCCAAAGAAAGTTGATGAGGCTTTGAAGGATGGAAGTTGGGTTGAAGCTATGCAAGAGGAGTTGCTTCCATTCAAAAGACAGAAAGTTTGAAACCTTTGTCCTCTTTCTCATGGGAAGACTACCATTAGAACAAAATGGGTGTTTAGGAATAAGAAGGATGATAGAGGATTCATCATCAAGAACAAAGCTAGACTATTTGTTCAAGGATATACACAAGAAGAAGGAGTTGACTACACAGATGTGTTTGCTCCTGTAGCAAGACTAGAAGCTGTTAGGACATTCCTGGCATTTGCTGTATCCAAGAACTTCAAGGTCTTTCAACTTGATGTTAAGTGTGCTTTTCTCTATGGAGTGATTAATGAAAAGGTGTATGTCAAACAACCACCTAGTTTTGTAGATCCTGATTATCCTGATTATGTCTGCAAGCTTGACAAAGCTCTTTATGTGCTGCATCAGGCACCCAGGAAGTGGTATGAGACACTATCTCAGTATCTTTGCAAGCATGGATACAACAGAGGTATTATAGATGGAACTCTCTTCATCAAAGGAAAAGGAAATGACATATTGCTAGTTCAAGTATATATGGATGACATCATCCTTGGTTCAACTAATCTAAAGCTCTGCAAAGACTTTGAGAAGCTGATGAAGGACAAATTTGAAATGAGTGCCATGAGGGAACTCAATTTCTTTCTGGGAATTCAAGTGAAGCAAGTTGCAGATGGCATCTTCATTAGTCAGGCAAAGTATGTTCAAGACATACTCAAGAGTTTCAACATGACTCATAGTAAGATTGCTATGACACCCATAGCTAGAAACCACTCCCTTGGACCTGATCTTGAGGGGGAGTATGTAGATGAACACTTATATAGGGCTATGACTGTGTCTCTTATGTATCTTACTGCTAGCAGGCCTAATATTACGTTTACCACTTGCATCTGTGCAAGATATCAAGCCAACCCTAAAATGTCTCATCTTATCACTGTCAAAAGGATTCTAAGATACCTTAAGGGTGCTTCAACACTTGGTTTATGGTATCCTAAGAATCCTGACTTAATTGTATGCTTACACAGATAGTGATTATGGTGGTTGCAACATGACTATAAAGTATTCATTTGGGGGATGTCAGTTTCTTGGTGGAAGGGTTGTCTCATGGCAATGCAAGAAACAATCCTGTGTCTCTACATCAACTACTGAAGCTGAATACATTGCTCTGCAAGCTGTTGTGCTCAAGTGCTTTGGATTCAGAATCAGATGCTGGACTATGGGTTCAACTTCAAGGAGACACCCATTCATATAGACAACAATAGTTCAACTTTCAAGGAGACTCCCAACAAAAGCTATTGCTGAGCGGAGAAACAGGATACTGATTCAAGCTGCAAGAACTATGCTATCTGACTCTAAGTTGCCCATCACCTTCTAGGCAGAGGCAATCAACACTACCTGCTATGTGCAGAATAGAGTTTTAGTAGTAAGACTCATGGAAAGACTCCTTATGAACTTTGGCATAAGAGAAAATCCTTCATTGTCTTTCTTAGGTCATTTGGATGTCCTTGCACCATCTTGAATACCAAAGATCAAATTGCCAAATTTGCTTAGAAATCAGATGATGGACACTTTATTGGATACTCTTCACAAGCTAAGGCTTATAGAGTATACAATGTCAGAACTAGAATTATTGAGGAGTCAGCCAATGTGACTTTCAATGAACACACATCCTGTGTGGCTGGTTCTGGTCATGACAGGCTGTTTGATCTTGATTTAGTTACCAACTGTTTTAACAATCTTATGAGATTGTTTTAGGATTTGTAGATATCTTATCAACAGGTGATCCTGATCTAAGATTTGAGCTGTGAAGACATTCAAGTAACACATCTTCAGCTCCAGTTGGAACTACTTCTACAAATGAAGTGTCTATCAACACTTCAATGACAAACTCAACTAATACATCTGGGATGCCTTCAAATTCCAGCTCAGAGGCTCCACAACCAAATAAAGATGCTTTAAATGTAGAAGAGAATAATGGATATGGTGACAGTGATCAGGAATTTCTTGATGCTGATAACCATTCCATTGATGACAACATCAATGATGTCACACACTCATTGGATCAAGTCTCTCTTGATAAGTGTGCTAATATGGTGGGAAAAACATCTATGCCAGATCTGAATTTTTCTAATTTAGATCTCTTTTAGCAACTTGCTGTGATCCCTCAACTAAGGATTCACAAGTCTCAACCCACCACAAGCATCATTGGAAATGTTGACACAGGGTTAAGCATAATAGGACAAACCCATGAAGCAAATGTTTGTCTTCACTCTTGTTTCTTATCCCAGATAGAGTCAAAGAAAGTTGATGAGGCTCTGAAGGATGGAAGTTGGGTTGAAGCCATGCAACAAGAGTTTATTCAATTCAAAAGACAGAAAGTTTGGAACCTTTGTCCTCTTCCTTCTGGGAAGACTACCATTGGAACCAATTGGGTGTTTAGCGACAAGAAGGATGATAGAGGCATTATCATCAAGAATAAAGCTAGACTAGTTGTTCAAGGATACACACAAGAAGAAAGGATTAACTACACTGATGTCGTTGCTCCTGTAGCAAGACTGGAAGCTGTTAGGATATTCCTGGCATTTGCTGCATCCAAGAACTTCAAGGTCTATCAACTTGATATGAAGTGTGCTTTTCTTTATGGAGTGATTGATGAAGAGGTGTATGTCAAACAACCACTTGGTTTTGTAGATCTTGATCATCCTGATTATGTCTGCAAGCTTGACAAAGCTCTTTATGGGCTGCATTAGGCACCCAGGAAGTTGTTAGGATATTCCTGGCATTTGCTGCATCCAAGAACTTCAAGGTCTATCAACTTGATATGAAGTGTGCTTTTCTTTATGGAGTGATTGATGAAGAGGTGTATGTCAAACAACCACCTGGTTTTGTAGATCTTGATCATCCTGATTATATCTGCAAGCTTGACAAAGCTCTTTATGGGCTGCATTAGGCACCCAGGAAGTGGTATGAAACTCTATCTCATTATCCTTGCAAACATGGATACAGGAAAGGTACTATAGATGGAAATCTCTTCATCAAAGGACAGGGAAATGACATACTGCTAGTTCAAGTATATGTAGAGGACATCATCTTTGGTTCAACTAATCCAAGTCTCTGCAAAGACTTTGAGAAGCTGATGAAGGACAGATTTGAAATGAGTGCTGTGGGGGAACTCAATTTCTTTTTGAGAATTCAAGTGAAGCAAGTTGAAGATGGCATCTTCATAAGTCGGTCAAAGTATGTTCAATACATACTCAAGAGGTTTAACATGACTGATTGTAAGATTGCTAAGACACCCATAGCTAGAAACCACTCCCTTGGACCTGATCTTGAGGGGGAGTGTGTAGATGAACACTTATACAAAGCTATGGTTGGGTCTCTTATGTATCTTATAGCTAGTACGCCTGATATCATGTTTGCAACATGTATTTGTGCAAGATATCAAGCCAACCGTAAGATGTCTCATCTTATCACTGTCAAAATGATTCTAAGATACCTCAAAGGTGCTTCAACACTTGGTTTGTGTTATCCTAAGAATTCTGACTTCAATCTGTATGCTTATACAGATAGTGATTATAGTGGTTGCAACATGACTGCAAAGTCTACATTTGGGGGATGTGAGTTTCTTGGTGGAAGGGTTGTCTCATGGCAATGCAAGAAACAATCCTGTGTCTCTGCATCAACTGCTGAAACTGAATACATTGCTGCTGCAAGCTCTTGTGCTCAAGTGCTTTGGATTCAGAATCAGATGCTTGACTATGGATTAAACTTCAAGGAGACTCCCATTCACATAGACAATAACAATGCTATCTCAATCACAGAGAATCTTGTGCAGCACTCGAGGACCAAACACATCAACATTAGGTATCATTTAATAAGAGATAATTATTAAAAAGGATTAATTAAAGTAGTCAAAGTCCACACAAATGAACAATATGCTGATCTATTTACAAAGGCTTTTGACGAACAAAGATTTGAATATCTTGTATCAGCTATTGGGATGATAAACTTTGAGTAGGTTTTTCTTAAAACAAATTCTTATTATTTCTTAAAATCTGTGTGTCCTAAGTTGTCTACTTCATCACTTTCATAAGCTCTTGTTTTCTTTGGATGTAAATCTTTTTGAAGATTTTCCGTAGATTTTTGAAATTTCTGATCCTTCGGAAGATATGTTTTTACCATCGAAAGAAAATTATGCCTTCAAAACAAATAACTATCTAAGAAATTTTATCTTCGGAAGTAATTTCTAAAATTACTTCGGAAGCTTATTACTTGTCTTAGACACTTATGTGTTTTCATGGACCATTTTCTTCCGAAGCAAAATTAACTCTCGGAAGCTATGCTCCTTTGAACAAAGCTTTCAAGTTTTAATTCTCTCTTCCGAAACAAAATTTTCACAACTTTTAGGAAAATCTTCCGAAGTCATTTTAGCTTCGGAAGCTCTTTCATTCAAATGTTCGAAGAAGATAATTTACCTTCGGAAGCCTTGTGTTTTCCAAGAAAACTACATTTTGAGCAAAAGTAACCTACTTTTTCAGAGGTGGGACCGACATCCGGATTTCAAAGTTTATTCTCTTTCATTAAACTTTATCTGAAATCCTTTTTCACATATTAACCCAACGGTTTCCCCCTCTTTCTATCATCTCCTTCTTCCTCCAAACCTAAAACCCCAAATTTCTATCTTAAATTTCTTTCTTTCTTCTTTTTTCATCCTGAAGCTTCCTCAAAATGGCCAACCTTAACCGCCGAAATGATCCGAACTTTACCATACAGTTACACATGCAACATAACCAAGTTGCTCTGTTACACTCTGAGAGAGATCCTCATTTTCAGAGGTTTGTCGATTCTTAGCTCTATTAAACTACTTCACCTCCCTTACCATTGATCCTACTCTTTATGAGGATCAACTGCTAGAATTTCAAAAAACTTGCCAAAAGGACATCATGGATGGGGAGAAGGCATTGTCTGCCATAATGCAGGTCAGAATAGTGTTCATCACTCCGGCCATCATCAACATGCATCTTCAGCTAGATGATGAAGAAGGTGAGGTGTTATTTCCCAAAGAAGCTGTTAACCAGTCCTTCACGTAGATGGGCTATAAGGGAGATTTTTCTGTCAAGACCTTCAGGAAAAGGAAGGTCTCATCCAAATTGAAATTCCTACTCCATGTGGTTATCCACAACTTATCAAACAAGCATGGTGGATGGGACCAGATTCCTGAGGATCTCTCCTTCATTGTTCATGGGATGGTTCAGGGAGTCAAGTTCAAGTATTCTTAGTTTGCTTATACTAATCTGCTTGCAAACTTGGACTCCTTAGAGTACTATATGTTCCCTAGACATGTTCAATACATTCTTAACTGTGAACTGGGCTCATAGTTAAGGGGAATAGGTAATACTCTTAAATTGGGACAGATGAAGCCCAACATCTTTAAAATACTGAGAAAGCTCACTGTTGGCTTTTCTGGGGTAGAAACAACCCTTGTCTTAAAAATGTTAGAGCTCATTGCTTAAGGTGACAACCTAGCAATACCAGCTAGTGTTGAACCCACACCTTCTACATCCCAACCACTTAAATAGCCACAAATCACCCTCACCTACAAAAGAAAATACAAACGAATTCCTACACAGACTATTCAGACTGTGCAGCCCCTATATACTCACCCACACAGGAAGAAGTGTACACTGGAGCTCCCACTTCTCCTGAGGAGCATACCACTCCCATTTCTTCAATAACAGGGCTAAGGTTCCTCATGCTCAGCCTGATAAGCTCATAAGCCAAATGCCTTAAGCCATCACTCTGAGTCTCAACACTTAAGTGATCAACCTTTAGGGGACAATTACCATCCCCAGCCTTTGGACTTAAACCAACCAATCCCCAACCTTGACTTTTACACTGATGAAGATCTAGGTTTTAGTGAGTACCATGATTCTCTCTTCTTTTCCCCTACTCAAAGAGAGATGAGTGCTCTTGAGTCTCCTACTTCAAGCCCACATCAGTCACCTACTACTGAGGTGGACACTTCTAAACCTGTTCGGATGTCCATATGGAAGAGGCTCTCACTTTTGATAGTGATTGCATCATTAAGACCTCAACCATGGCAACTCAGCCCATTGACATCTCAACTGAGGTTGCTAATGAGTAGAGGAAATCCAGCAGACAAGAACCTGAAGTTGGTGGTGAGAGAGAGGACTCTGGTCCAATCATCTCATCCCCCAATGATTCTTCTGATGAAAATGATGGGAATTTAAGCCTAAAGGTGTAAAAACTATCTGAAACATGCACCTATTTAGTCTCCAAGGTTAGTCATCTTGAATCTCAAGTGACTACCTTGCAAACCAGGGTCAATGATCAGCAACTTGAGATTTCTTATCTTAAAGACAAACTAGCTAGGAGACCTTTAAGAGGAGCTCAACCAGGAAGACAAGAACCTGTGGATGTGATTAACCTGACTCCTAGCTCACTAATGCAAGTGAGTGATGCTACCAAAAAGGGGGAGAAAGTCATTACAATCACAGAACCTGGGAGTTCTTCAGAGAGAGTGGACATTGAGGACTCACCATCCTCACTTGCAATTGTGCACACTAAGCAATTTTCTCAAGTTCCCATTAATGTGGACTCCATAGACTCCTTCATATAGAGTCTGTTTGAGGAAGGAATACCAAGGGCTATGTCATCTCCACCAACTTCAAATCACATCATTGGGTTGAGGTAGGACAGCAGCAGAAGAGCCCTGATAGGTATGGATAGTATATATATTTTGATAAAAATTTATTACACAGATTCAGTTTTAATTGGTTATTACTAATACTAAACCACAAACACAAAAGGCAGTGTACCTGTCATGTGGTAATATAGTGTTGGTAAGAACCGAGTATCAATCCGTGGACACACCTAGCCTACTCAACAAAGTTGATGTTTGACTATCAAATTTGGTTTTTGTTAAAGAAAATAATAATTTGCATTGGAAAGATTTTTAGGATTTATAAATAAACAATAATAGAAAGAAAGTAAGATTTGAAGCATTTGGATTTAAAACCAGGGAATAAAAGTTATCATCCTAATCAGATTCCACTTATGTAACCATGATGAATTGGTGGTGTGATTTAAAGATATGGATTAATGTAATTATGTTAATGTTTATAAAGATGAGTTGACGTGATTTCTCGTCTATCCTGCTACTGTAGTGACTTGATCCTGTTAGGCTGAGTTTTACTGCTCAGATCAAAGCCCTAGTAATGTAGGTAAATCTTTTGTGACCTATTTGACATACGATTTCTGAAAACATAACTTAATGTTAAAAAGAGAGTTGATCAGATTCCTTCCTAACATACCATTAATTTTAGAAAACCGTAACAATTACTGAAGTTTCCAAACTAATAAAAGGAACCCGCAAATGATCAGAAAGTTAAAGTGATATGATTTCTAATAACCATTTCTAGTTCATTAGCCATGGACTTATTATGAAGACCGGTTTCGCGAATGAAAGTTAATCATACGGTTTTTCAACTTTGTATGATGATCACAATCACAAACCATAAATTTATAACTTCCCGTTCAAATGTAGATGCTACCCATAAATAGTTTTCCTAAGACCACCATAACACTAACATAATATTTACCACACCATAAGTTCATCACAAATTACATAAGGTTCATCCGATTAGGATGATAAAAAGAGTTTAGCTCATAATGAGCTTGAACATAACAACATATAACAAAGTAGATAGATATGTAATCATCGGTGAGATGGAACAATCAAACTGGTAATCCACAATGGATGGCGTTTAGACGATCCCGAGCTTCTTCCAAGTGTTGTATGCACCTTCCGAGCCTCCAAATGACCTTGAAGTCTTGATTCCCGAGAGGGTTCTGCAGAGTAACTCTCCCACCAAGGCTTGCCAAAAATGGTGAACTTAGGCTTCTATTATAGGCTTTCTGAAGTGTTTAAGCACAGCCCCGTGCTAGTACAATCCTTACGAAAGTTGGTCGGCTTGTACATGCAGGTTGTGTCGGGCACGGCCCCGTGCTAAATGGGGCACTGCCCCGTGTTGGAGGTGGGGCACGACCTCATGCGTCATGGGGCACGGCCCCGTGTCTACTTTTAGGGAAGAGTACATTTTGTCCTGTCAGATGTCCAAACATGGGGGTGTGTTAATTTAGCACTGGGGTGTGTTTTTGGCAAAGCTTGGGGGCGTGCTTAATGAGGCACAGCCCCATTCTTGGACTCCAAAGCTCGGATTACTTCAATTTCTTGCTAAATATGCTTCTTTTGTCCATCTTGCTCTTTTAAACACATGAAAACACAATTTTACATTTTTCAGTGTATTTTCATCATTTTAAGGAAGGTATTAAGGAATAAATGATGTGCTTTTGATAGGATTTTTATGTATAATTTGGAGCACATCAATCATCCCCACACTTGAACTTTGTTTGTCCTCAAGCAAAAATCACTTAAAATGACAAATCCACCAAAAACCAAATAAAACAAATAATAAACATGTCTTTTGAGAAATACGCAAGCAAACATTATTTTTATCCAAGTATAAATATTCTAAGCACATGTAAAATGATATCCTAGCAAGTAATAGGTTAGTAAAGATTATTATCATGCAAAAATCCACACTTCTCACAAGATGCACTCACACTCGGCTCAATATATGGAGTCATAATCAAGATTAAGTATGACTAATACACTCAATTGCCTAGTATGAATACATGTGAAATCATATGCTTGTTAAGGGATCAAATCTCCACCTACTTAGATATTTACTTGCATAAATCATTAGGTCTTTGATGGTTTGTAATTTGGCTCGGGCTCGGGTATGGAATATTTGGAAAAAGTGGCTAATTGCTAAAGATGACGGTCTTGGCTTATTTTTCTAACATAAACTACAAGGAAAGAAATAAAGGTTCCCTATACAATACTTCAAGCTAGAAGGGATATGCTAGCTTGAGGACTCGTTTAAGGTCAGATTGTCAAGATCGTATTTTACTTTCAAGAATCGTACTTCATCTTTTACCTGAAGATACACAAAACTTTCCTTTCTCAAGGATTGTTCGGCTTGAAGCCTAATAGCACCCAATCGGATTAGTTCTGTGTATTCGTATTGAGATTCAGTTTGATTTTTTTTACATTTTCCATTATGAGACCAATTTCCACAATTCGAGCATCTTTCATATCTTTTTATCCGTCTCTTTATAGCACTTTTTGAAATTCCACAAAATGGCAGAACTTGTTCCTTTTTTCTCCATTTCTTTCGTGCGTCAAACATGAGATTGAAAATTTGTTCGCGGATTTCCGGGGGAAGTCCCGGTATTGCGTGATGAAGGCAACAAAGAAAATTGAAATCAAAAGAATGCATTCCAGTTTAAGGTCTGCTGGTAAAAGACCAATATTATTATTATTATTATTATTATTTACAAGCCAAAAACATGTCTTTAATGAAAACAGGTTTTGTTGAAGGCATTTTGGTTAAGTGTCATGGTGGCTTGAGTGATTGAAAGATAAAAACGTTTAAGCTCAACGGGGCTAACTAAAGTTGATGTTCGGGTAAGGAAAGTTAAAGAGAATGGTTGGGGCTCGAATGGTTAAGGTCACCTAGTGCCTAACTCATTTTTATACAACAAATACTAATTAAGGTCTTGAATGCATACCCAAAAAAAGTTCTAATCACACGTATCATATGATACCCTCAATTAAATCCAGAATGAAAGTAGAATTGCAATTTGCAAAAGCTGTTTAAGGCTCAAAAATAAACTCACACATGGATGGAATTGGGTACAAGTGCTTCATTTTGCATGATTAAATATTTTACTAGATTAGATTATTGCTTTTAAGGATATCACAAAAAAAACATTTTCAATTTTATTTGGATGTCATGAATTTAGTTCTTTATTTTCTGAAAACATATATTTATAATTTGGTTTATCAAAAATTATATTAATTTTTTGGCTTCTTGTCACAAAAATTACTTGGTAAGTGATCTTTTCTTAAAAGTTTTAAATTTGGACCTTTTAGCAAAGTCAAATGCATTACTCCCATCCCCACACTTAAAATCCACATTGTCCTCAATGTGATTAACATATTCAAGATCGAGAAAGGGTAATTAAATAACTCCCCTAAAAATGATGAATTTTTCAGTTGTGTTTGGTTGGCCTCGCGTTGTTAGAATCCTCGATATCACCTGAAATGTCAATAATTTATTAAAAGCATTAAAATCCTAAACACACAAAATAAAAACAAAATGACATAAATTAAAAGATAGATTGGCACAAAACAACTGTGTCGGGTCCCCGAAAATGATACGGTTTTCAAGGGCTTTGTGGGGGGATATCCCCCCACTCATGGTACATTCAGTTCCTGATGTACGTGACATCGTTGCTGAGGTCATCGACTCGGGAATGCAGACTTTCGACTCGGTTGAAGGCTTGTTAGGCATATTCAAATAATCACCTTGCATGGTTGCTGGTTGTTTGTATTGACTCGTAAAGGTCTAACATGGTTGGGAATTCCATTGTACATGAACTTAAAGATCCAGCTTCGGCTCCTTCCGACTGTATTGGCATGTCAAGATCCATAATTATTTCTTTGGGGTCTGCCGGATCCCAGATTTGTCCCTTCTTATCCATGAATCTTGGCTGCCCATTTGGTATGTACATGGGGTCTGCACAAGTATAAGTTCAACATCCAACTTCCTCCAAACATGGTGATGGAGCACCTGCAATCGCATTCCTGGCAAAAAGATTACAAAACAAATACCCAATATTACATTAGGAACTGATTAACCATACAATATAAAATGAACATCAAGTTAACAACTCCCTCACTTTGACCATGAGCTGTTATGGAATGACTAAGTAACCGATGAATGTATCGCAGCAGCGGGTCTCGTATCCGATTGCTTTTTGTTTTACTCGAGTTGAACCCTCCGGTTCCAATCCGCTCCTAAAATGTTTTCCACATTGCACCACTTTCCGCATCTTTACTTTCCTCGTCCAGGAAGGTATGGTACGCCGACATTCCAGATATTACTTCGTCCTCCATTTCTTGTTCCGTGTAGATCCCGAGATAGACACTGAACAAGGCAATGGATGTTTTGTGCCAATATCAAGCAAGTCTGAATGAAACTGCATTATTATCCCAAGGGTCAGAGTCTTTCATACTAAATTTGAAAGATGCTAAAAATTCAAGAGTTAGTTCATAAACGGAATGTCTATTTTGTGAGAATAAACGCTTCCACTGAACACTTAATAGTGTATTGTATCTTTCTAGCTGTCCGACTGTCGTTAGTGTTTCTTCATCTGCTTGTAAGTGGGATATTTCGACCCTTTGTAGCAGTCTTTGAAGTCTATCATGAGACCATCTCTCGCCTCTCCCTTCAAAACGTAAGTAGGGATGATTCATGATCCTGAAATTTGAAAAATAAGTTAACCTATACAAAACAAATTTCTTGAGCAGTTTCATGATGTTAGTGAAAATCATGTGTTTTTCAAGACATAACATCATAATGATTCAACTCATGTTCAAAAATAGTTAAAAGTTAATCATCCAAGGAAAAATTGTTGAACATGGGGGTGCATTTTGTGACACTGGGGTTGCGGTTAACATGATAAGGCATGGAATCTTGACTCGAGCATGTGTGGTTGTGTTTGTAAATCGTTGATTAAGCATGAATTTAACATTTTCTTGCTTTAAAAATCAAATATTATACGTTTGGAATTTTGATCATTTGTTAATAATTCAAGATACTAAAAAATATATTTTATGTTTAATACCACTTGGGAACGCTTGAACATGATTAACAAAGATTTCACCATGAATTATGAAGATAGTTTTGTTAACAATAAAAGAAAACAAACTAATTAACTAACTAAACAAACTAATTAACATTAATCTTCTTACAAGAATAAACATGAACAAGTAGGTTGAAGCATTCATCATTCCCTAAAACGTTTAAGAACAAGTCTTTACACATAATTGCTAGGATTTCAGTTGTTTAGAGACCTAATCACCTAACTACATGTAAATGACTTTCATAATCAAAGGAATTAGCACACTAACATCTTGATCAAATACTCTTGTAAGAACTCTTGAAAAGATGAAAGAAAAATGGAAAACAAGGTGAAAATGAAAGTGGACACGACTTTGCAGGCAATTGAGGTCGGCATTTATCATGCAAAATTGAAGAGGAACAAGACAAAAGGCTGAAATATGTCAGCTTGTGTCATTTTTTGTTTAACACGGGGGCGTGCCTCCTTAAGCACGAGGCCGTGTTCATATGTTGTGTTTGGTTTTAGTCTTTTGTTGTTCCGTTTTCCAGTTTCACGCGTTATGTGATTTTCCCGGTTAAGTTTTATCACTTCCAAATTAACAAAAAAAAATACAAAAATAGTCCTAGCGTCAAATAACACAAGCCACATTGAAAATTACAATTCCTAGGGTCCTACGGTTACACGATACGTTAAAAGCCAAGAATTTGAAATAGAAAAACTAGACTCTTTAATGCGCAACAACACACTTAGCACATCACGAAATGCTTCTAAAAGAAACCTCCACACATTTCGCGTGGAAGGTTCGGGATGGGATAGTGAGAAGTGCGGTTGCTCAATTCCGCAAGCTGCCGGTTAATGGAAATGAGTTCCTCGCTCATCTGTTGAACTTTTTGGATAAGTTCAGCTAAGCGTTGGGATGCAGCGAGGTTCATTTCAGTCAGTTGCTTGATTAGTTCATGCAGCTTGAAGAAATATTCTTGAGTCGTTGGCTCTTGTGTTTCAGAACGCAGTTTCTTCGCAGGATTCCAGTTGGAACTTCCATGACTTGATTCTTTTATTTTTCAGATGTTTTTAAACAGGAGTGAGTGTGATGAAAGAATGGAACAAGTGTGGTATTTATATACTGGTCGTGGAAAGTGAACACAGGGGCGTGCTTGGCTAGGCACGGCCCCGTGCTTGTCAGAATTCGTCTTAAATTTGACCTGTAACGTTCCAGAATCATCAGCGGAGATCGTGGAAAGAAATTTGTCAGAGACACAGGGGCATGATTGATGAGGCATGGCCCCGTGCTTGTGCTTCTGAGATCCTAAAAATTGTTAAAAAGTAAGAAAAATTATGTATAGGTGCCGCGTTTAAGTTTCGGGTCTTCGGCACGACCCTTCCCCACACTTAGTTTTCGTCGGGGCGGAGGTGTAATTCCTCCGAAGGAATCTTGGTTGGTCCATCATTATACCGTTTCAAATGAGGACCATTTACTTTGAAACTTAAAACTTCATGGTTATAAATTTCAATGGCACCATTCAGAAACACGTTTTTGATCGTATAAGGTCCAGACCAACGTGATTTCAGTTTTCCGGGAAATAAATGTAAACAAGAGTTATACAGTAAGACACGTTCTCCCACATGAAATCGTTTTATGTTCTTTAATCAATCGTTGTGGAATTTCCTTCTCTTTTCTTTGAAAACCCTAGCGTTTTCGTACGCTTGTTCCTCATTTCCTCCAATTCATGAATTTGTAGGAATCGATTCTTTCCAACAAGGTCTTGGTCCAGGTTTGATGCTTTAAGTGCCCAAAGGCCCTTGTGCTCTAGTTCCACAGGTAGATGACACGACTTCTGTAAGGATTCCTGAAGTCTGATGCAACCCAAAACTGCCTAAGTGTTTCAGCAACATGCACTAAGTACTGAAGTGAAGAATGCTTCGGAAGAATTACACAAAGCATTAGAAAATACTCTAAGTGTAATATCTTCCGAAGCAAGACCAATATCTTCCGAAGCCTAACATGAAGTCTTCCGAAGCTTGAAGAGACAAAGTCTTCCGAAGCTTCAACCTATGAAGACAGATTTCTTCCGAAGACTTTTAGTACACATGCTTTATCTGATGTACTGTTCCATAAAGCACCTTTTCCGCTGCGTCTCTGATAAGTCACCAACTTACAAGAGTTGGTGAAAAGGTCCATGCTTTTGGTCACTGTACATTGAGGTCTTGAGTCTGAAAACTTTCCACTTTATGTACTTTATCCTTTTTGTAATGTATAAGGATGTGAGCTATGGCATGTCATAGTCACAAGGTCAAAAGGCAGATATGCCCTTGATCCTACAATTGATTTTGTTAGTGTCTAGTCAATTGTATCCAGCTGGCTTTCATAGTATAGCCGGCTGTAGGTTGTAGTATAAGTATTTCAAGTTTCTTGTATCTTCGATATGCTTTTGTAACACTTGTAAAAGAACTTGAGAAAGCAATATACTGCTCCCTTGAAAACTATACTCTCTTGTTCTGTCTCTTGCTTTACTTGTGTTCTCTGCATCACCTCCGGTTACCTAGTTCACTGTTTGATTAAGATTTAGTTAATCTCCTCATTGTGTTGTTGTGTTGTAATTGTGTTCAAGCCCTTGAACGATCCTGCAACTTCCCATAAACTAGTTTAAACGGTGTTGTGCCGATGGGAGTCTTATAGGCTGTTCAAAAAGCCCATAATGCATTATCTAATTTTGTAGACCAGTCCTTGTGGTTTTGACCTACAATTTTCTCAAGGATTCGTTTGATGCCTCGGTTAGTGACTTCAGCTTGCCCATTCGCTTGTGGATGGTAAGCAGTTGTAAAGCGATGGTGAACTCCATAACGCGCCATTGCTCGTTCGAGCTGATTGTTACAAAAATGAGTTCCTCGGTCACTAATTAGAGCTTTGGGGACACCGAAACGAGAGAATAGTTTTTTAAGGAATTTGACAATGTTTCTGGCATCATTAGTAGGCAGGGCTTGAGCTTCAGCCCATTTTGTGACGTAATCAACTACTACCAAGATGTAAAGATTGCCAAATGACACCGGGAATGGCCCCATGAAATCAATACCCCATATATCAAATATCTCGCATACTTGAACTGGTTTCTGAGGCATCTCATCCCGTGTTGAGATATTGGTTGCCCTTTGACATGCATCACAGGTGCGTACCATGTTATGAGCATCTTTGAATATCATGGGCCAGTAAAATCCAGATTCAAATACTTTTTTGGCTGTTAAGGTTGCTCCATGGTGTCCTCCGGTGGGTCCTTCATGACAGTGCCTTAGAATTTGTTCTGCTTCTCTTTCGTATATGCATCTTCGAATAAGTTGGTCTATATCGATTCTGAATAGATACGGGTCTTCCAGTAGTAATGTTTGATATCAGAAAAGAACTTCTTCTGTTTGAAAGGATCAAGATCTAGTTTGATCAATTAGATTAGGATTTGCAGCAGAATAGCACACGAATTAGAAGAAATTCTAGCAAGAATAATATGAATATTCAATCAAACAGTATCAGTTATAGAGAGAGAGTTTTCAGCAAAAAGAATGTTTTCATTCATGCACAAGCTTCCCATCAAGGGAAATTAGGTCAACATTCCTTTTATAAGGAATGTGACATCAGCTGACGTCACATGATAGTGACATCTAACTGATTTATACAAACAACTGAAATTAAACTAAACTATTGAAGATGTCCACAGCAACTGAGGACACCTTCATTAGAAGCTAAGTATAAACTAACATTATAACTACTGAAGTTATAACATCTGAAGTATAAGAACTTCAGATGTTTTACATAATATAAAACTACTGATTACAAACTACTGAAATATAAACCATCACAACTACGGAAGAGAACTACTTCAGCTGTTGTGACAACTTCTGAGAACTTGATCTTCAGACTTTGTCTTCAGCAGTTGTCTTCAGACTTTGTCTTCAGACTTTGTCTTCAGACTTTGTCTTCAGCAGTTGTCTTCAGACTTTGTCTTCAGCAGTTGTCTTGAGACTTTGTCTTCAGACTTTGTCTTCAGTAGTTGTCTTCAGACTTTGTCTTCAGCAGATGTAGATCACTTCAGTTGTTTTGATGTCTATGGGACTTAAATGTTTTTCTGATCTGGCTCATTGGTTCTTTTGGTCCAACAAACTCCCCCTGAACCAATGTAGCCAAAACCTTTAAAATTATTGAGGTCCCACTTATTGGCAGAAACAAAATCTGGATCAGCTCAGAATTCTTCAATTACAAGCTCAGGCCAGGGAAGAGATTTTAGAAGGTTTGATTAGCAAAGGATGAATGGGAACTCTGTCTTGGGGAATTGGACACAGAGCTGTTACCCCATCCATGAAACCTACTTCCCA
Organism: Flaveria trinervia; assembly: GCA_025506515.1. Taxonomy (NCBI): domain Eukaryota; kingdom Viridiplantae; phylum Streptophyta; class Magnoliopsida; order Asterales; family Asteraceae; genus Flaveria; species Flaveria trinervia. The sequence continues at coordinate 14,595,381 of CM046447.1, read as the reverse complement.
ATAATGAGTCTATAAGACTCTCTGACATAGGCCTCAAGGAAAACAACTTGTTCTTCCATTGTGAGTTCTTCAGCTCCACTTTCAAAGAAGAACTCAGGCCCATAGTACTCGGATAAGTACTTAATATGCTTTCCATTTTTCAGCTCCACAGTTGTTATCTCTCTGTATGCAAACTCATCAGGATAAGTGCCTTCAAGCAGTAACTGGAGCTCATTTCTTCTTATTTCTTCAAGCTTCTTGTAGATTAACCCCTTCTTTACCATTTTGTTTTCTAGTAAAGTTTGTGGACTCATTTTAGACTTGTAAGCTCTCTTGAAGTCATCAAGAATTTCCCAAGGTGACACTACAATGGCCAACATTATCACAGCATCTACAATCTTCTTTACTTGGCCATTGTATCTACTTGGAATCTTCATTTTGTGAATTCTTTCACTTACTCTGGGGTCGGCCAAATTCTCACTCTCTCTTTCTGATATTGGAATGTAAATCTGAGAGCATACAACCTCTGAGCATGTTTCTTCATAGCTTGTATGGACGAAGACTTGGGAAAATCTTTATCAATCATCCTTAACAGTTGCTCATCATGTTGTTTGTGTTGTTCTTCTTCTTCAAGTTTGACTTTTACCATTTGCCTTTGAAAGTCAGGTGTGATTGTTGTTGGTTAACTCTTAGGCTCAGGCATTTTTATTTTGAGAACAGCAGAGAGTGGCAGACTATCATCCTCATCATCATCTTCTTCTTCTTCTTCCATCCCCAACACCCTTCTCTTCCTCTTAGGTGCATCATTGGTAATGGGTTCAATAGGTTTCTTAGGTAAAGGAGTTGGTTTTGAGGGTTGTGAAGGTGGTTGTTTTGGTTTGGGTGATAGTGCAGGCTGCTCTAGCATCTTGGATTTGAGTGAAGCTTTGGATAGTTTTGCCATATCAGTCCTTTTCCCAGCACCAGCTTCATCAAGAGCTTCTATGATCAATCCTTTGTTAAATACTTTAGAAGAACAAATTCTGGTGGTTATCTCCAAAATACTGTCTCTGGACCATGACTTTACTTCAATGATCGACCTTCCCAGATGTTTTGATATAAATCTTGCCATAGTTTCAAGCCTTTCTCTTCTTTCTCACTCCAAATTGCCCATCTTTGTTCAATTTCTTGAATCTCTAACCTTCTGATCTCAGAGTCAAGTTTGGCAGTGTCAAATCCTTGTCTGAAGAGTTGATCAATAATCTTATCCATAGATCTGCTATGTTGCTCATCAGCTTCTTTGATCAATTCTTCCAATTTTTTCTCACCTTTAGTCTTCTTAGAGGATTTCTTCCTTTTGTAGGTGATCATTTCCTTTTCTTTCTGCTCTTTTTCTGCTTCCTCTTCAGCTCTTTTTCTTTTGTCTACCTTTACTGACTTAGACTCCCCCTTTTTGGTTGCATTGGGTTCAGGGGTGTGAATGTCAGAAAGTTTCTTGGAAACCGCAGCATCAACTAAAGATTGAAGAGTTGAGGAAAGCCTCTCATCAATGGCTTGATGTATAGTGTTTGTGATTATGGAAGTGATCAGAGGTAAGGATGTTTGAAAGGCAGCAACCATTTGGTCAGAGGGGTTCTGTCCATAAGAAATGGCACCTGAAGCAGAGGCTGGTGGCAAGGTTGTTGAGAGTGGCTCAGTATTTGGGATAGTTTCAGGAGAAACTGCCATCTGTGGGTGAATGTGGGCAGATGGACTTGATTCCTTTGACATTTTGGCTAGAACATCAAAGAAAAAGCCCAGGTCATCATCAGTCTGTGCTGAATCAGCTGACCTCCTGATGAAATCAAGATGAACATGTGCTGAGTGTAGATCGGTATCCACATGTGCCCCTATTTCTCGGAACTGGGGACTTCCTGCCTTAGGATAATGTCCTTCATGGCAGTTGCCTCTGGTGAGGACTTAGATATGATACCAGATTCATCCTGATCATGTGCTGAACAAGGAGAAGAGGCAGCCTCACCAGATGTTCTAATCTCCTCCTCTACACTGGGAGATTGAACTTTGTAATCCCTGTGTTGTGGGTTATCAGCTACATTATAATCCTCTCCCTCAACGGTTGAGGTTTTCCCAGTAGTAATAGGTTTCTAGGGAGGGGTAGAGGAATGTAGTTGAGTCAACAGTTATGCAATAACCACAGTTGGGCTTGTAGGGGTGGCTTCAGTGGGAGATAGGTGTGAAAAGGATTGCACCTGGGGAGAATGGTGCTCTTCAATGGCAATCCTCTCAAGTGAGAGAGATTCCAGTAATGAGGTTTCCCCATTTTTGGTTCCATCAGGATCCTGTTGAGAGGATACCTGAGCGGTTTCAGCTGGTACAGTCCTGGAAACTACAGGGGGATTACTACCCATAGGTTCATCCTGCGTTTGTGTTGCAGGGGCATCAGCAAGGGACTCAACTCCCTGAGTAGCCTTTTTAGGTTGTTTGGAGAGAGGTTTGGAGGGGACTTTGGATCTGGAGGATGAGGCTGTGGGTACCTTCTGCTTGGGTTTTAGCAGTTTGGCAGCCTCTTTGAAGTGTGGGTCAGAGTTGTGCCTGGAGTATACCTCTGGCAAAACTACCACAACAAGGACTCCAAGGCCAACAGGGCCATCAGATTGTAACTGATTCATGATTATGGCCATAAGAAACCTTGGATATAATAGCCATCTGTTAGCCACAGGATGATAAAAAGAGTTTAGCTCATAAAGAGCTTGAACATAACAACATATAACAAAGAAGATAGATATGTAATCATCGGTGAAATGGAACAATCAAACCGATAATCCACAATGGATGGCGTTCAGACGATCCCGAGCTTCTTCTAAGTGTTGTATGCACCTCCCGAGCCTCCAAATGACCATGAAGTCTTAATTCCAAAGAGAGTTTTGCAGAGTACTCTCCCACCAAAGCTTGCCAAAAATGGTGAACTTAGGCTTCTATTTATAGGCTTTCCGGAGTGTTTAAGCACGGCCCCGCGCTTAAAAGGCACGGCCTCGTGCTAGTACAATGTTTACGAAAGTTGGTCGGCTCGTACATGCAGGTTGTGTTGGGCACGACCCCGTGCTAAATGGGGCACGGCCCCGTGTTGGAGGTGGGGCACGACCCCATGCCTCATGGGGCACAGCCCCGTGTCTACTTTTAGGGAACGGTACTTTTTGTCTTGTTAGATGTCCAAACACCAGGGTGTGTTAATTTAGCACGAGGGTGTGTTTCTTGCAAAGCATGTGGGCATGCTTAATGAGGCACGGGCCCATGCTTGGACTCCAAAGATCGAATTACTTCAATTTCTTGCTAAATATGCTTCTTTGTCATCTTGCCCTTTTAAACACCTGAAAACACAATTTTACATTTTTAAGTATATTTACATCATTTTAAGGAAGGTATTAGGAATAAATGATATGCTTTTGATAGGATTTTTATGTATAATTTGGAGCACATCAAGCCCTCATCACTCATAGAGTTCAAGGACAGCAAGAGGTCTTCAATTTTCAAACCTTGAACTTCTATGAAGTTCTGGATCTAGTCAACATGCCACTTGTCAACCCAAGTTAATCAAGACAAGCTGATAGGCTAGCTCAAAGAATCCAAGACAGGATCACTACAGAGTTCAGCTTCAGAAGGAGACTAAGGTAATCAAGTAATGCCATCAGTCAACTGGATGTTGAGGCAGACTCTAAGATTAGTTTCATAGGGGAAACCTTGACTGAAAGCCCAGTGGCAGAACCTGAGGGCCCTGTCTCACTATCATCAACTGCTGCAGAGATTCATACCCTTATTGAGACACCTGTTGGTGAAGGTGCTTCTCAAACTCTCTCTAGCCAAAGCTTGGATGCTATACCAAGCAATGAAGGCCAAAGCTCTCTCCACCCTGAGTCACAAAGGTCTGTGAGTGACAAAGGAAAAAGAAAGATGACATCTGAGGAGATTGAGAAGGAGGAGAGAGAGAGAGAAAAAGGAAGCTGAGGGGAGAAAGTTCTTCTTCTGGGTCTGCAAGGCTTATGGAAACCACTATCAGGGCTGCCCCCAGACCAAACACTCAAGATGATGATTTGAGGGCAGTCAGGATCATCTACTTGCAAACCAGGAACTATGACATTAAAAATGTCATTTCTCTCCCCTTAGAAGAGTTAAATGAACTAGTTGATAGAGAAAGGTCAAAGGAGAAGAAAGAGACAGAAGATGCTGACCTAGTTGTACAAATAAAAGAAGAAAGAAGAAAGAAGAGATTATATAAGCATGTGCCCACTCTCTCCCCAGTTCAAGAAAGTCCTGCATATGAGGATGTGGTTCAACAAGAACCTCAGGTAGATAGAGAAGAAGAAAGGATCAAGATGATCAACTATTTGAGTGCCACAGGACTCTATCAGGCAGATACACTTCTTCCCTTATCCTATGACTTTATTGGGTTTGAGTATCTCAAAAAACTAGAACTTGAGATAGTCAAGGAAAGAAAGAAAACTAAAAGGAAGCTAAGGGAAGAAGTTGCTAAGTTAAGAGCCATCATCCAGAAGAGCATGAAGAAGTCTGCAGACAAGCAGAGGATGATGAACTTCTTGAAGCTGCATGGATTCTCCAGAAGGAGACTTTGCCTTATGTCTCTATCCACCATGGATGAGCATATCAGGGTAATCAAGCAAAAGATCAAGAGTGGAGAGTTGATTGACTTACACTCCCCTCCAAGTCAAGCTCCACCTGAAGTGGAGGTTAAGGTTGAACAACCGGAGACAACACAACCTGGATCTCCTGCTGAATCTTAGCAAGCTTCATCTTTTGATCCACAGTAGGGTCAGACTCCCTCTCATTCTGAACCTGTGAGAGTGGAAGACCCAACTGAGAAAGACAAAAAAGATCAATCAGGTGCTACAGGCCAGTTTTCTCAGTTAAAAGAAACAAAGAGAAAGAAAAGGATGGCTTCAAAGCCAAAACCAAAGAAGAAGAAAGATACATCCTTTTTTGAACCTCAGGATGAGTCAAAACATCTTGAAAATATGCAGCCAGAGGATGCTACATCAACTCCCAATCAAGCAGCTCATCTAGCAGCAGGACGACCCATCTTGTCCTGGACATACACCACAAATCCGGAAAGATGGCATGTCATTAGAGATCAAGGCATTGAGGACATCTACACATGGCTGGACATGTTCAATCTGCCTCTACATGATCTCTTTGACATGAGAAGACATTTTGAGTGTCTGAGTGATCCTGATCATCTCATGAAGAAAGGGATGGTCATCATCATAATGAGGATTGTTGATATCTAAAGTCTTCAAAGAATTTTGGTAGCATCAGCCTAAGGGGAGTTTGTAAGGAATACATGTTAAGGTTGATGCAACTCAAACACTTCAAGTCTCCTGCATGCTGTACAAGTACATTGAAGAAGAATGCTTCAAAAGTTTCACACAAGCAACATATATATTCTAAGTGTGAAATCTTCCGAAGCCAAGACCAATATCTTCCGAAGCTAGAGATGAAGCCTTCCGAAGCTTCAAAGACAAAGTCTTTCGAAGCTCAACTCTTGAAGACAGATTTCTTCCGAAGACTTTTAGTGAACATGCTTTATTTGATGTACTTTACATAAAGCTGGACCCCTTTCTGATACAACTCTGTAAAGTCACCAACTTCCATAAGTTGGTGAAAAGGTCCATGCTTTTAGTAACTGTACATTGAGGTCTTGAGTCTGTAACTTTCTACTTCTTGTACTTTATCCTTTTTGTAATATATTAGGATGTGAGCTATGGCATGTCATAGTCACAAGTCAAAAGGCAATCTGCCTTTTGACTACAATTGATGTTGTGTTATGTCTACTCAATTGTATCCAGTTGGCCTTCAAAGTATGGCCGGCTGTAGGATGTAGTATATGTATCTCAAGTACTTGTAACTTTCCTTTATGCTTTGTAACACTTGTAAAAGAACTTGAGAAGGCAATATACTGCAATCTTCAAAACCATCTCCTTGTATTTTGCTATCCTGTTCTGTCTCTTATTTACTTGTGTTCTTTTTATCATCTCATGTGGTTAATCCAGTCTCACTGTTTGATTAGTCTAGTTAATCTCCTATTTATGTTGTTGTGTTGTAATTGACCGCCCTTCACTGGTCCTGCATATTTCTTCAGGGATCATTGGTATCTTTGAGGGAATAACATATAACTACTCCAAGTACATCTACAATTGTATATGTGATCACATTAGAGTGCAAAAGTCTAACAAGATGTACATGTTTCCAAGGTTTCTGCAACTGATCATCAATGCTAATCTGTTTGGTATTGCAATAGATGGTGATGTGTTTGTTCAAGCACACCTAAGGAGATATGTTTTGAACAAGATCAATGGGAAGTATGAAGGAGGAGACATGCCCATGTTTGATCATGTGGTAGATGAAAATGCAAACATTCCTCAAGAATTGATATGGGAAGAATTTACCCACTAACACTGTGCAAACCTCATCTTCACCTCCTCAATCACCCATTTACCAACAACCTCAAACAACCAAATCACAATCACCAGCCAGCCAAAACACTCAACCATATCTCCAATCCACCCTCTATCACCAAATCAACCTCTAACACCCCAATCACAATCTCTAGCCAGCCAAAACACTCAGCCAATCTCTCCTACTCACCCTCTTTCATCAAATCATTCTCCAACTATAGAAATGCAATCCATTGAGAGCTTTTACACAGGGGAGATAGTCTTAGCATCACAAGCCAGTACTGTTCAACTGTCACTAACCAAGACTGAATCCCTTGTCCATTCAAACAATACTGAACTAGTTTCTCCAGTCATTGACCATTAGCAACAACAACAACCACATCAAGAACAAGCAGAGCAAGAAGTTGAGTCAAGTTCAAGCTCAGCTAGTATAGCATCTGAAGATGTAAATGATGATGAGATTGCTAATCAATATCAAAAAGAAGAAGAAGAAGTCAACTATGTTGATGTAATTGCTTACAATGAAAATGATCTTAGTGATGATGATATCCCAGTGTGCAAAAGTTATCTGGTTGCTGAATGCCACAAGCTTGTTGTCAAGACAAACTGTAAAAAGCAAATAATTCAAGAGTTGAAAGGGATGATAAAAGAAAAAGATGATCAGCTGATGCAGCAAGAATCAAGAACTAAAAGTCTAAGAGAAGATGCACAATGCAACAATGAAGTAATTTATGATCTTCTTCAATAAGAATCTGAGTTCAAAGAATCCATGAAGTTTGAGAGGGATGAAAATGAGAAGCTGATGATGAAAATTGATCAAGTAACCAACTCTTTCTGCCTAATCAGGTTTGTTGAAAAGGAAAGAAGAAGAGCTTGAGGAGCTAAAAACGAAAATCTGTGTGCTTGAATCAAATGTTGCTCCTACAACAAATTAGACAAAAGAATCTTCTGAGACCACAAAGCAAATGATACAACATAGAAGAAAAGGAAGTACTTGGGTTTTGTGAAGAAGGAAGTGATTGAAATACAAGATTCGCCCAAAAGATCAAAATCTGCTGAATCTTCATCCTTAAAGCCTATGTCTCCTGTTGAAACAACAAGTGATGTTGAATGGAATGAACTCAGAAAGGATGTACATGCCAAAGATTAGAAAGAAAAAAAGGCTAATGACCTACTGACCACTAAAGATATACTGAAGAAAGGCTAGAATCTTCAATGTTTATGACCTTAATCAATCATGGATTCCCATATGACTTGGTGAAATGAAGGATTTGCTAAAAGAGTTTGAGCTTGCTAGATTCAAGATTCCAAATTGTGACTATGAAGCATTCATAACTTTTCAAACCATTTAGGAAAGTCAAGAAAGATCTAGGCCACTATGATATAGCAAGCTTAGCAAGTACAATATGGTCCGTTGGCTACAGGGTCACAACTACAAGGCACATGAGCTTAAAGGAAGAATAGTTGGTGAGCTGAGAAGGATGATGGATCATGTCATGGCTATTAAGCTTGATACTGGAGTAAGATTCAGAATTGAAGCTCTAAATTCATCATATGAGCAACAAAACAAACTCCCTGCTGATCCTATAATTGTTGAACCTAAAGATCAGCACAAAGGAAAAGAAAAACTAATCAGAGAGCCAAGAGCTGTTATTCCAGGAAAAGTATGGCCATTGAGCACAAGTGTGAGAAAGATTACTGAAAGTAAATCTTCTCTTATCCAGTTGTTTGATCATATTACAACTCCACTACTGTTGAGGAAAACATGATTATGGCATGGAAATTTGATCCCGTGTGGGACTGTGCATTAATCAAGATGGTATCTGGAAGAGTTGAATACTATTATTTGCTTGAATCTGTATTACTGCTTCCTGATGCTGATATACATGATATTCAAAGCCTGATCATCTCCAACTACCCAATAAGCCCAAGAGGAAGAGATTCTCTATGATGGTAGGAAAGCTAAAAACTAAGTTCAAGGAAGATGTTTTCAAGAAGGAAAAGGAGAAGATGAAGAACACAAGAAAAGACTCCAAAGGAAAGAAGATCAAAATCCAACTCCTATGCATTGATTGATGATAAATTTATAAGGAGAGTTGGATATTCAAACAAGACAACAGCAACAATCAAGCACATAGAAGGTACTTGTTAGGTCTAGGATCAATAGATCTAGTCCATTTTTATAGGCTTAGAACTTGAACTAATATTTATAGTGAATACTTGTAATTCATTATTATGTATGCATTAAATGTATAGGTTAACCCATATATGTGTGTTGATTTATGTATGTTTGCAGGTAAAACATTATAATTGGTGAATTTCTGCATTTGACCAAGTGTAAGAAATATCTACGGATGAACATTTTGTTCTTCCGTAGATATGTTTCGTACAAGTAAAATGTATCCGAAGATCTTCTGTGGATAAACAACCAACTCTTAGGATGAAAGTGAACTTTGCTTCGGAAGAACAAGATTGCTTCGGAAGAACAAGATTGCTTTGGAAGAACAAGATTGCTTTGGAAGAACAAGCCTCCTACGGAAGAACAAACATCTACGGAAGAGCATAGTCCTACGGAGTCCAAAAACTTGTATTTAATAATACAAGTGTTACAAGTTAACTAGTCAACAAGTCAACAAGGCAGTTATGTGAATCCCAGGAGATCCGGAGATTCCTTAACAGAAATAATTCCAATCCCAAGAGATCCGGTGTTTCTTTAATAGAAACAATTCCAAAACCCAAAAGATCCGGTGTTTTCTTTAACAGAAACATTATTGTCTATAAATATGGATCCTAGGTTTCAAATCAAAGAAGGCTTCGACGGCAAACATCCAAGCAAAATTACAACCACCAAACATCATATCAAATCACACAAATCAAAACCCTAGCAGTCGTCACATCATCAAACACTCAAATCATTATCATTCATTCATTCATTGTTTACTCAACTGTACTCATTAACATGTTTTTAGTGAAATACGTTTGAACTGAATATTTGTCTGATCATTAATTGTGTTTCATTTATTGTGTTCATGTTATTCTTTAATCATTATTGATATTGATATTAATACCAACATTTAAACCAGTTAACGTTGATTCCATAAACATTGACTTGACTTCAACCAACACTGATAATTCCTGATTGCGATCCTTGGATTCACAGGTTGACCCAAAGCAAAAGGGTGTAAGAAACATCTACGGATGGACTGGAAGATCAAGGAAGATGCTTCAAAGACCTCTAGTGTAAGAAACATCTATGGATATTAATACAAACATTTAAGGATGGACTGGAAGATCAAGGAAGATGCTGCAACCCAAACCTCTTCTTTAAAGACCTCTATTGAACCCCCATGCATAACATTTGGTTCAATTATGACATTATCTTTGGAAGAACCCAAGACCAGCAAGGCTTGGGCTTCCAAACAAACTAACAATCTCATATTATGTGCAGGGATATCCATATGACAAGAACAACAATATCTGGATTGTAGACAGTGGATGCTCTAGGCATATGACAGGGATAGATCTCCTTCAACAGTTTCAGAACTATGATGGAGGTCCTGTCCAATTTGGAGGTGAGGCCGGGGGATATATTTCTAGCAGAGGGAGTATATCCAATGGTAATTAATGGTTGACAAAGTTCATTTTGTCAACAGCTTGAACACATTCTATTAAGTGTTTCTCAATTCTGTGATCAAAAGCACCAAATGCTTTTCACAGAACATGAGTGCATTACCCTCAAACTTGGATGAAAATTCCTCTGGAATTGGTGCTTCTTAGATCTCCCAGAAAAGGGGATATGTACAAGCTTGATAGGAACAATGCTTCCCCAATGGGTGAAGTATCATGCTTTCTTTCTAAAGCTGATAGTGATGAGTCAACACTGTGGCATAAACGTATGTGTCATGTAATTTTAAGACAATGAATAAATTGGCTAAAAATAACTTGGTACATGGTTTGCCTAAAAAGGAGTTTTTCAGCAAAGATAACTGTGTTGCATGCCTGAAAGGGAAACAACACAGGACATCTCATAATCCAAATGTGTTAACTCTATCATTACTCCATTACACTTATTGCACATGGATCTTTTTGGTCCCACAAGTATAATGACCATTGGAAGGAAATCAATATTGCCTTGTGATAGTTGATGATTTTACAAGATTCACATGGTATTCTTTTTAAGAACTAAAGATGAAACTGCTAAAACTCTAAAATCTTTTATTCTTAAAATAGAAAATCAATTGATCACAAGGTTAAAATCATTAGAAATAATCAAAGGAGTGAGTTTAAGAACTTCTTTCTTGACTTATTCTGTAACTCAAAAGGGATTGCCAGACAATATAGTGCTCCAAAAACTCCTCAACAAAACGGTGTTGCTGAGAGGAGGAACAGGACACTTATTGAGGCTACTCGAACTATGTTAGCTGATTCAAAACTACCTCTAACATTTTGGGCAGAGGTAGTCAGCACTACATGCTATGTGCAGAACAGAGTTCTTATAGTTAAGCCTTATGGAAAAACCCCTATGAGCTGTTGAATAAAAGGCCACTGTTCATTGGCTTTCTAAGGTCCTTTGGCAGCAGGTGTACCATACTTAACACAAAAGACAATTTAGCAAAGTTTGCTGAAAAGTCGGATGATGCTATCTTTGTTGGGTACTCTTCTAGCTCCAAAGCTTATAGAGTATACAACATTAAGAATCAACAATTTGAGGAATCATCCAACATAGTTATTAATGAGCACACTCCTTATGTTAGGGGGAATGGCCCTGATCATATCTTTCATTTAGAGTTAACACCACTTCACAGCAACCATTGATAATGTTTCTCACTCATTTAATTAGTCCTCATTGAATGATTCTGAAATAGCAGCTGGACAGAGTGTTCTAGTTCCTGAGCAGAATATGTCCAACCTGGATCTATCTTTGCAACTGGAAGTGATTCCTCGCCTTAGGATTCATAACACTCATCCGGCTGAGAACATCATAGGGGATGTCACTGAGGGTGTGAGAACAAGAGGATAGACTCATCATGGGAATGTCTGCTTGTACTCATGCTTTTTATCCCAGATGGAACCCAAGAAGGTAGAAGATGCCTTAAGAGATAGTAGCTGGCTTGAATCGATGCCAGAGGAGCTGCTTCAATTCAAGAGACAGAAGGTATGAAACCTATGTCCACTACCATCTGGTCAAGTACCAATAGGCACTAAATGGGTTTTCAGTAACAAGAGAGATAATAGAGGCTTGATCATCAAGAACAAAGCAAGACTTGTAGTTCAAGGATACACACAAGAGGAAGGAATTGATTATACTGATGTCTTTGCACCAGTTGCAAGACTTGAGGCAGTTAGGATCTTCCTTGCTTATGCTGCATGCAAGGATTTCACTGTGTATCAACTTGATGTCAAGTGTTCCTTTCTATACGGGGATATGGATAAGGAAGTCTATGTATGCCAACCTCCAGGATTTGAAGACCCATAGCACCCTAACTATGTGTGCAAATTGGATAAAGCTCTATATGGGCTGCACCAAGCACCTAGGCTGTGGTATAGACATTGTCTCAGTTTCTTCTGAAGAACGGCTACAGTAGAGGTACCATTGACAAGACTCTCTTCATCAGAAAGTCTGGAAAGGACATCTTGCTCATTCAAGTCTATGTTACAACATCATATTTGGTTCTTCAAATGACCAAATGTGTAAGGATTTTGAGAGCATTATGAAGAAAAAGTTTGCAATGAGTTCCATGGGAAAAATGGACCTTTTCCTTGGCATTCAGTTGAAGAAAATGAAGGAAGGGTTCTTCATTAATCAATCTAAGTATGTCTCTGACATCTTAGAAAGATTTGAAATGAAGGATTGCAAGCCTGCCAAGACACTCATACCCAGAAACCATAATTTTTGTCCTGACCTTGAGGGGGAGGATACTGATCAACATCAGTATAGGGAAATTATTAGTTCTTTGATGTATCTTACCGCGAGTAGACCTGATATCATGTTTCCTACTTGCATTTGTGCAAGATATCAAGCTGCTCCAAAGGTGTCTCACTTAGCTGCTGTTAAGAGAATCCTCAGATACCTCAAAGGAGCACCTAAACTAGGTCTCTGGTATCCCAGAAAGAAGGATTTTAATCTCTATGGATACTCTGACAGTGACTATGGTGGCTGCAATATTGACAAGAAATCAACATCAGGAGGATGTCAATTTCTTGGTGGAAGGATCATCTCATGGCAATGCAAGAAACAATCCTGTGTATCTACATCAACTGCTGAAGCTGAATACATTGCTGCTGCTAGCTCCGGTGCTCAACTGCTATGGATTCAGAATCAGATGTTAGACTATGGAATCAACTTTATGAGTACTCCTATCCATATTGACAACAACAGTGCTATCTCCATTACTGAAAATCTGGTGAAGCATATTGACAAACTGATTAAACTAATCAAAGTTGACTCAAATGAACAATATGCTGATTTGTTCACCAAAGCTTTTGATGAGCAAAGATTTAAGTATCTCATAACAGCTATTGGGATGATAAACATTGGTTAGATCACCTTTTCTGAAAACCTTTTAATATGTAATCTTTTCTATCGATACAATTTAAGCCCTGTTACAAAAGATCTTTTTGAAAATTTTCTAAGTGTAAATTTCTTCCGAAGAGAAATTAACCCTCGGAAGTTATTTTTATATCTTTCGAAGCATAATTTCTCAAAGGATAATTTTTCTTCTCGGAAGAACTTTTGGTCTCGGACGAAGCGATTGATTACATATCAGATCTACTTCCGATTTGGAAAACAACTCTAACCTTCGGAAGCAATGTTTTAGCTTCGGAAGTAAGAATTGCCTTCGGAAGACGAATTACCTTCGGAAATGTCATACATTCAAAAGAAAGATTCTACTGTGCAACGTAAATCTCTTGGGCCCCACACTATAAAAAGCAAAGATTTTGTTAATGATGTCGGATTATTTAACTGATTTTAACCTAACCGCCACTGTCATTCATCCACTAAACAATCACATCACCTTATCCTAACCCCATTACCGCCTTCACATCCTCTTTTAAATATCTCGACTATTCAATCTCATTCTTCTATGCATTTTTACTGCCCTAGAAATTTCTCTCCTCTCTAACTTTACCCAAGCTCAAAATCATCCACTTCACCTTTCTCCAAATGGCACGTAACCCTCAGCATAACCAAGTCGCACTTCTTGATTCTTCAAGAGATGCTGACTTCTCTGAAATCATCTACTTTCTCACCCAATCACCTTACTACACTGCACTTACCGTTAACCCCACTGTTTACTCCAACCACATGGCCGAATTTTGGGGAAATGGTCAAGGCGAAACCCTAAATGGGATTCGAGTACTGAGGTCCAGCATTTGTGGACAGGAGTTGATCATTACTGAATAACTCATTAGGGAGCATCTAGAGCTTCATGATGAAGGAGCTCCTACTAAATCCCTAAGGCAGATTTGGACAACACCTACATCCTAATGGGATATGGTGGAGACATAAGCAGGTCAACAGTATACAAGTTCAACTTCTCCTACAACTGGAAGTTCCTCCCGCATGTTGTTCTCCACTGCTTGTCCAACAAGTCCGGCGGATGGGATCAAATCCCATATGAACTAGGATGCTTAGTTCATGGATTGGTGAGAGGCATGTGCTTCAATTACTCACGATTTGTGTTCACCAATCTGATTGGGAATCTACAAAGGGAGACATTCTATATGTATCCTAGATTCATTCAACACATCATCAATTGTGAGTTGGACCAGAGCATGCTTGTCTGTGCAGCTGCTTGACTGTCCCCCACATGCAGCCTACCATCTTCAAGACCTTGAAGAAGGTATCCACCAACTTCACTGGCAGGTACACAACTCTGCTTCCAGGTATGATTGAGCGCATAGCTCCTGGTGACATCCCTGTTCACCCCACAAGTGATGAACCCACACTAGCAACCACCACCATAATGCCAACACTGCCTTCTCCACCCATCACCATCACATATCAAGACGCCCCAAACGAACCCTTGTTAATCTACTCTGATTGAACAGCCCCTCCTATTCAATCCAAAAAGATTAGAGTGGAGACATGGGCTCCCACTCAATTTGAGGTCTCTCCATCCTTCTCTTTTGACCTCAATATGGGTTTGAGTCTCCTCAGTCTCAAACACGGGAGCCCGACACCCAAACTAGCAGCCCTCAGAATGAGTATCTAACTCTTTTGAACAGAGAACTAGGGACATCCCCACCAAAGGCTCAATGCCTGTAGACATTGATCAAGGTCCCGGGTCAGTAGGCTTAACCTCCCTATCTTTTACTGACCTTCTATTCAAAACTGATGAAAAGATAACATCTCTCCATGGCAATAAACTTGATCTACAACACCCTCTTCAAGATCAACAGAGCCCGGAGAAATCCATTGTCTCTAGCCCCCATCAGCAACCTATAACTGAGGTGAGTCCCACTAATGTGGAGGGAACTCATGCAGATTCAGCTGCCACTACAGAAGGTGCCTCAATGGACCTTGTGGACAGTGGTAACATATCTCAGACTGAATATGCGGAAACCGAGCCCTTTGATGACTCTGAAAGAGACATCATTGAGCACGGGAAACCAGGGTGCCAAGAAACCACATCTAATGGTGTGTCTGAACATACCAGGTATGTTACCTCATCTCCCTGTGATTTTTCAAAATAAGATGAGGGGAGCATGCAACTCCTCATTCACGACCTTCTACCTAAAGTCTCAAACCTTGAATCTTTGGTTAGGACTTAGAAGCAAGGTCCGCCACTCAGCAACTTGAGATTGACAATCTCAAGGCCAAACTAGTTGAGAAACTGATAGAGAGGTCAGTTAGGCATGTACCTGTTTAGGTCTTATTGACTTCTCCCTCTAGCTCCTCTAGCTCTCAAGATGATGCTACCAAAAAGGAGGAGAATGTTCAGCGACAAATACTTGAGGACCCACAACAGAGCCACACTTCAACTTCAACTTCATCTACTCCTATCATTACTGTGTCTGAGCCATCTCAAGTCATTCTTCAAATTGACTCAAAGATGCTCAGCGATCTCTACAGACTCTTCACCAAGTTTCTGTTGAGAACCTCTTCTGATCAGCCAAGCCCAGATGCTGCAATGCTCTACTTTGGAGCTGAAGAGCTTAAGAGGCTGACTGCACCTCAGAGGCTGACTTAAACGTTAGAATGTCCACATGGAACCTAAGATTCATTTCGAAGGGGAAATGGGGACTGATGGCCCAGCAACTGAAACAGTGGGATAGAATCTGCATCTCCTCCAACTTCCGAAGCTGAAGTTAAAGCCGCGGAAGAACAAGTTGAATCTTCTGAAGCTGAAATGGAAGTGCGGAAGGACTGTTTAAAATGTCCAAGGAACTGATCATCACAGATGCAATCCTTGAAATGGCATCTGAGGTGAACACGAGGACTTCTGAATCTACCTCCATCCCAGAAACCATCTCTACTCTTTCACAATCAGAATCCACTCTCCAAGAACCACCACAGTCAGGATCTTCAAAAGATAAAGGGAAAGAAAGGACTGTGGAAGAGCTTCAGGAAGAGGAAAAGATTGAGAAACTTAAGAAGAAAGGAAGACTTCCAACTGAGAAGTTGCTAGCTGCCAGCACAAAAGCAGCTGCAGCCAATCAGGAGCTGTCAACAATAAGAAAGGGAAGAGATCATTGACCAGCTTTTCCAAATGGGAGCTGCCAATGAAGAGATACTCCTGCTACCACTAGAGGAGTTGGTGAATCTGGAGAAGGCAACCCGGCTGAAACTTGAAGAAGAAGCTAGGTTGGCATTGGAGAAAAAAGAAGAAGAAAAACAGAAGGAGGCTGAACTGCAGCTAAGGAGAAACATGATAAATTTCCTACTCTCTAGAGGCTTTAATCTTCAAGAACTTTCTCCACACAATGATGAGACGATCCTCTAGCTCTACAACAAAGAGCAGGATCAAATGGAGAAAGAATGAAGAAGGCTGCAAGAGAAAAGACAGGGGAGAAGAAGAAGAAGGAGGAAAAAGCTAGGGACACTGCCACCAAGAAGCTCAGTGAAAAGGCCTGGATAAAAGACTATCTTCGGGCCCATGGCTTCTCTGGAAGGCAAGTGGGTCCCATGTCTGAGAAGACACTACAACGATTATTATTGAAATCAAGGCTGACATCGGCTGGGAAAGAAGAAAGAGATGTACAAAAGGGTAAAGGGTATGACCTTCACTGCAACCACTCAACCACAACCTGATTCCTCACCCTTACCTTTCACCATTAAAACCGAGCCTTTCACCCCTGAACCCACATCCACTCTTTCACCTCATCCACCCAAACTTCCATCCTTCAACCCAAAACTCTCCCCAGAACCTCTGAACCTCAACCCACCCAATAACCTTCCAAACCATCCCCTCAGCTTCTCAACATCTCTCTTTTGAGGAGTTCAAGGTAATCAAGACCAAGCTCATCAACTGCACAACTCTGAGCGAAGTCTCATGTGATGAAGATTTGTCAACATTACCTATGTTGAGGATCCTCTTGTTCCCTCACAAGAGATCAATTTCTTGATTTACCTAGAGGAACACTGGACCAGGCAACTAGACTTCTAGGCCTCAACTCAGATTCATTGAATGATGAAGAGAAGAAACTTAGAAGGAAACTGGTGACTCTGCTGGACACCAAGAAAGAGGACAAGATCCCAGTGAGTCTCTTATGCCTAGAAAGAAAATAGTCCAGTGGAGGTTCGATGAAACTTCTCACAACTTTGTTATGGAAAGGGAAAATGGCGAAGTCAATAGACTTAATGCAACCTCTCTGCTACACTCCACAGGTTTGATTTATTGCTGAGTTAGCAGAGAAGCCATTCTCCAACCCCTCCAACTTTGAAGCTGCTGCACTCATCAGAAATCATCTCAGCAGCCTTCACCTAGCTGAGCTAACTGCAAAGGCCAAGATTGAAGAAGAGTTGAGATTGAGAAGACAGGAAGACAAGGAAAAACCTCCTACGAAAGGCACTGCCTTTCTACAGATGGTGGATGGTCCAGAATTGGAACCTATAGTTAGATGGGAATATGATTACAGTTCCAATCAACTAACTCTTTTCAGAGGGCAACAATAGAGGGTACATGTTATCCAAGGTGACAGACTAGAGTTCCTGTCTACTAAGGATCTATATAAACTTCTCAGCACCACATCAGGGAAGAACAAGAAGACAGACAAATATTTACTCTCCTTGGTCCTGAAAGTTTTGAGAAGCAGAAATAAGTGAAGTTTTGGTAGCATCAGCCTAGGGGGAGTTTGTTGGATTAAGAAGAAGGCTAATGCAACCAAAACTAAGCCACTTAGATAATTTTTGGTGCTGCATGCAAAGGCTTCCGAAGCATAGCATGGAACTTCCGAAGGTTGCAGAGTTCTTCCGAAGGTTGCAGAGTTCTTCCGAAGGTTTCAGAGTTCTTCCGAAGACAAAGTGAAAAATCAAATTCCAAAGACAGAACTCTACTTCCAAAGTCAAGTGCATACTGCCGAGTTCAAGTCTTAGAAGAATAAGCTGAAGACCACTTCCGAAGTATGATGAAAAGAAGAAGTCTCCAAGCCTTGGAAGAAGCAGTCTCTTCCGAAGTATAAGTGGCTTCGGAAGTACTTACTCTTCCGAAGCCATTTAACCTTCGGAAGACACTGCTATGAACCAGTGGACACAAGTATGGTCTCTGACACTCCGCTGCAGATCTCTGATACTGTATGTCTTCTTCCCAAAGAGCCATGCAGTTGACCATACTTTATTCCACTGTTCACCTTTTCATGATAGTACAAGTTACCAACTTTAGTTGGTGACAAAAGGTAAGCCAGGGACATGTCCTGACTACCAATCTTAGATAAGACTTTATCCGAGATACCTTAAACTTTAGTCTTGTAGTATAGACTTTAGCTATAGGATCCCAGCTAGTATCAAAGTATATCCGACTGTAGGTAGTGTTATATATTGGTTCTCTTTCTAACTCATTCCATACCACTGCTGGTAAAAGTCTTGTATTATTGAGTTGAGAAGTAATATATAAAAGTACCTTGAAAATTACTTCCTGTGTTCTTTATTACTTTTTATATTATGATCAACTCTTACTGATTCTATCTTAACCCAAGTGTTGTTCTAGGTGAGTTTGAGTGAAAACATAAGTGTTTAGTGACAAACATCGATCCTGCAGTATCAGAGCCAAGTGCTCATTGATTTAGATCAATTGATCTCTCAGTGTTAATTGTGTTTAATTGTTTACTGAATTCTCTAGATTTGTTAGTTTTTACTGATTAGATCTATTGTTTTTCTTTTAAGCAAATAGTTTTTGTGTGTGATTTGTCATTCAATAAGTGAATAGTTTTATTAACTTGGATCTATATTCAAATCAATTGAATAGCAGATCTTAGTTATAGATCAACATCAATAAATTGTTCATATCCATTGAACAAATTCATTAGTTAAAGTCTTAGAACTTAACTAATCATGAGCAATTTTGGTTGATCATCTTACCAACCTCCAAAGTTGGAAACAAAGGCAGATTTTAAATCTTGAAAAATCAAGTTTAGGAATCATGTAAATTTTACAGATTCTGACTTATGGGTCTCAATAACAGAAGGTCCTTATATTCCACCCATCCTTGCTCCAGATTATAATGACAATAATCAACCCATAGTACAAAAGATCTTCCCCTGATGATATTAAGAAGGTTAAAGTTGATGTTAAAGCATACAGTTTGCTTAGTATGGCTTTACCTGAGGAAATAATAATCAGGTGTGAAAATTACAAAACATTAAATTCCTTGTGGAAGATTCTTCATACACTCTGTGAAGGGAGTGATGAAATCCGAAGCATTAGGAAGGAAACCCTTCGTTCACAATATGAAACATTTCATCACATTGAGGGTGAATCAATTCCTCAACAACTCCACAGGTTTATGCAAGTTGTTACAGAAATGAATATTTGGAGTTGAAATACACAAATGAGGAATTGAATAAGAAAAATGCTCCATAATGTACCAGAAAGTTGGAAGCAAACTGTATCCATGTTCAACAACACCATAAACCTCAAAGTAGTTGGACTAGATACTCTAGTGGCTAAAGTTGAGGCTCTTGAAATGGATGAGAAATCAAGAAACAAGAGTGTGAGAACTCATGTATCACCATATCACTTTAAGGAAACAAGAAGTGCTGGAAGTGCCTTCATTTCCAACAATGATGTGATAACTCTTATACTTTCAGTGAAGATGAAAAGGAAGTAAGTATCTATGCTTCAAAACCTCCTAAGAAATCTTCTCAAAGTAACTCAAGAAAAGAGAAAGGAAGAATGATGATCAAAGAGATACATCATCAGAAAAAGCCTTCAATCAACAATCAACCAGAGTCCATCACTATTGTTGGACCAAAAGAACCAATGAGCCTGATCAGAAAAACCTCTAAGTCCCCAGACATTGGAACTGCTGAAGAAGATCACAACAGCTGAAGACATCACTGATTACAAGGTCTGAAGACAAAGTCTAAAGACAAGATCTGAAGATTTCTACTGAAGACAAAGTCTGAAAGTAAAGTACTGAAGACAAGTCTGAAGCTGTCAGCTGAAGACAAAGTCTGAAGCTATTAGCTGAAGACAAAGTCTGAAGCTATCAGCTGAAGACAAAGTCTGAAAGTAAAAGTCTGAAGAACAAAGACTGAAGACAAAGACTGAAGACCAGAGTGATCAGTAGTTGTCACAACAGCTGAAGTTATTGCTTCAGTAGTTATGATGGTTTCCTTTCAGTACTTGTAATTTACTTTTCAGTAGTTATAGTTTCAGAGTTTATGTTTTGTACTTAGCATCTCTGAGATAGTAGTAGTAGTTGAGAACATTCTCAGTATTTGCATAGTTTCAGTAGTTTGAATAATTCTATTAGATGTCCTTATCAAGTGATATCAGCAGACGTCACATTCCCTATATAAGGAATGTTGACCTAGTTGTAACGTGTGACATTCAGCCACTAATTAAAGCATATGAATGAAATATTCCTTTTGCAGAATTCTCTCTCTAACCGTTTACTTTTCATTGAATATCAATTGTGTTCTTGCGAATTGTCTAATTCATTGTTCAAATTCCGCTGCAATCTACTCTAATTAATCAAACTTAGATCACTGATCCTAACAAGTGGTATCAGAGCTGATTAATCATTGATCGATCTAACAATTAATCATTGAAACTGCTATTTCGATATCTAAGTTTGATTGAATTAGCATATTTGCAAGAATTGGTTATAGATCATTGAATTTCTGCTGCTTTCGGTTATTTGCTTTGAGTTTTCTCTTGGTTCATATTGAGTTTGTTGTGTTTTGCACTAAATCAGTAAAACTTAATTGAATTTGGTTAAATCTATGAATGACTACTCCTTCTAATGACCCTCACAATACGGTTCCTCAACCAAGCCTCCGATGCTGGTTAGGACTGAGTATAACATATGGCAACGAAGAATGCTCCATCACTTGTCTGTTAACAGTTCAGGTTGTTGGACATCTGTAGTACATGGTCCACACAAGCCTATGGTGAACAATCCGGAAACCAACAAATGGTTCCAAAGAAGAAGGAACAATACTCAGATAGGATCAAAAACTATTTGAGATTGATGCTAAAGCGCATGGTATCTAGCCATGGCTCTGCCTAATGAAATCTATTCGGGCTTATGCATCATGAAACTGCTCATGACCTATGAATGCATTGAAGGAACAATTTGGTGGAACAGATGAGGTCTTAGCAAACAATAGAGAAATCCTTGCCCAACAATATGAGACATTCTCTCATAGGAAGGGTGAGTCACTCACTCAACAGTTTAAGCGTTTTTCCTGTTTGATCTCTGAGCTGAAAATGGTCAAACATGAATATACTAATAGCCAGATGAACAACAAATTCCTCAGATCACTGCCTGAGAGATGGGACACATATACCATTGTCCTACGCTCCAGTGCAAATCTGGATAGCCTATCTCTCACCCAACTCCATGGGAAACTGCTTACATTGAAAGAGAGATAGAGCAGAAAGGAAACTGGCATCATCAGGAAAGCTCACTGATGACTTTGTACCAGGGAACACTGCCTTGGTGGTCATGAGTCAGAATATGCTGCATCAGAAAGCAATTATGATGAGCATATAGATTTCTCTTCAAACAGTTCAGATCATGCATTTGTTAGTGTTGATAGTCAGTCAAGCTGTAATAGTGACAATTTGTGCTTCATTATGGATGATTTGAAAGGTATTGCTGATGATGACTTAGAAGAGATGGATATTCTAAGCTAATGGCCTTGATTAATATCAGATCTCAAAATATCTACAAGAGAACTGGTAGGAAATTTCCAGGAATCTCTGGCAAAACCAAAGTTGGTTTTGACAAGAGTAAGTTGAGTGTCACAAATGCCACGGGCTTGGACACTTTGCTAGAGAGTGTAGATCAATGGATCTAACTCCTCTGCACCCTTTGTGACTTTTCCAAGCAACAGTCCACAAAACAGAGGGCAATATCCTGCTAGTTCTGGTCATCACTCATAACCTAATCTCCTACATATTTTGTCCCTCAGGGTCCAATGCCATATCCATATCCCTGCTATTACATGCCACAGCCAAATCAAGTTCAAGTTCCTATTGCACAACAACCCAAGCCTTACCCGAGCCTCTACCATTCAATCATCTCAATCACAACCTCATCACAGCTTCTTCACCCTTGGTTTTGTTGACTGGAGCAGTTTACCAGATGATCTCTTTGGTAATGAGCAATTATTTGCTGGTGATGGCAACATGGTGGTGACATCCTTTTGGGAATCTTGCTCTCATGGCCCTGGAATCTACTGAGAGTTCATGCTCCAATGCATCTTCTTCACAGGTAACCCAGGTATCCTCTGAGGCTAAGGCCAAGCTATGTTTTGAATCTTGCATAGCTGTATTTATCTCTATTAGAGAGGCAAATGTAGCTTTAATAAATCAAAATCTTGAGCTTGAGCAAACCCTTTCCAAAAGAAAAGCTGAGTATGAGTCTATCCTTAAAGATAAAGATGATGAATTTAAGCTTAAATGCCAATTAAATGATGAAAAGGCTAAGCTAGAGGTCATTCTTGAGAACCACAGAGAACTCAAAGAAAAACTTGCAGTTACCAAGTTGAGTGTGACCGCTGGGTATCATCCTGCAAGGGATTTGAAATGCTGCTCAGCAAGCAATCTGCTTCGAATGTGAAGTTGGAATAGGTTACTATCACATTGCACCACCTACAGATTTTACTCCAAAATCAATAGTAAAACCTGAAGGTGAAAGTAATTTCCAAACCATATCATCATGTGCATCATCCTCAAGTGATCACCCAAAATCACAAGATGAAATCAGTGTTGATACCTCAGCAAATCAATTGCTTGATGGGTTAACTACTGATAAGCACATGAAGCTCGGTATACTTCAGATGTTGTCCTTCAAAGTACCTCAAGTACTGAAGGGAAAGTCACAACATCTGAAAAGCATTTCAAATCAGCTGAAATAAAAGGATTAACAACTGCTGATGAATCTATCATACGGTCTTTCAGGACGGATAGAGAACGGCTGAAGGACAAGTCTTCAGTTGTTACAAATCCTTCAGTACTTAACACAAGTACTGAAAGGAGAAAGTACTGAAGAGCACACCTTCAGTAGTTTCCACATCAGCAGTTGAGTTGATCAATCCAAGATGAAGAATAAGCCATGTGAAATATGTGGTAAATCAATCATCTTCTGATGAATGTTGGTACAAGAAGGGTTCCAAACTAAACAGAGAAAGCTCATTAAAATGTAGATGGATGAAATGAAAAATGAGTTTGAGACTAAGTTTGTACCACAATCATCCCATTGTGATAAACCCAAGACTTCATCAAATCCAAAAAGAAGGATAGGGTTTATCATAAAACAGCTTGATAGTGCTTCTCATGATAAACATCAAACTAAGTTTGTCAATTTCAAGGAGGAAATGGTGGGCCACAGGAACTCATCAAAAACAAGTACTGATATGTCACAAGAGCTGAAAGCTTTAGCTACAAATCAGACACAACTTGTTATGATGGTTCAATTTGTGGGGAGAGTTAACCAACTAGATGCACCTGTGATCAAATCACTGAAAAGGCATTCCAAGCCCAAATCCAAGGAATCCTTCAGCACCATCTCCACCTTCATCAGCTGTTAATCATGAGAAACAAGTTAAGGTTGAATCTTTTGATGAAAACAGACCCAAAACCAAAAAGGTTTGGGTCTCAAAACCTAACTAGTTCCTTGTGATCAATGCAGGGTTCTTCAGCATGCCAAAGGAGCATCTGGTATGTGGACAGTGGAGGATCTATGCATATGACTGGGAGCAGTTCTCTTCCTAATGACTACTCTCAAGGAAAGAAGGGATTTGTTTCATTGGAAATGATGCTAAGGGTTACATGATTAGGAAAGGATATGTGTCTAATGGAGATATCAGATTTGATGATGTTAACCATGTGGAGAATCTTAAGTATAATCTACTGAGTGTCAGTCAGATGTGTGATAAAAGGCATGTTGCACTTTTCACA
Organism: Flaveria trinervia; assembly: GCA_025506515.1. Lineage (NCBI taxonomy): Eukaryota > Viridiplantae > Streptophyta > Magnoliopsida > Asterales > Asteraceae > Flaveria > Flaveria trinervia. The sequence continues at coordinate 14,571,384 of CM046447.1, read as the reverse complement.
AGCCAGAACTGCAGGATTCTGTCTTCCCAAGTTCTGAGGCTGATTGACAAGGTATTGGATGAACATACTCTTCTGAAGGCCAACAGGATTGGAAGAGTATATGCCTTGGATTTGTCAAAGAAGATTGATTTGAAGGGTCATCCTTGCCTGTTCTCCAAAGCCTCTCCTCAGGAATCTAAACTTGGGCACAGAAGGCTGGGTCATGTAAATCTCAAAAACATGAATCAGCTGATCCATAATAGTTTAGTGAGAGGTCTACCAATAAAGGAGTTCCACTGTGATGAAACCTGCACTGCTTGTTTGAAAGGAAAACATCACAAAGTCTTATTCCCTCCTATGAAGAACCTAAGTCCACTGCCTGCTTGCAGAGCTCCACGTGGATCTATTTGGTCCTGTGAGAGTGATGAGCATGGCAAACAAGAAATACTGTCTGGTAATTGTGGATGATTACTCCAGATTGTATGGACTTTCTTCTTGCATTCAAAGGATGAGGTTGCTCAAACGATTATAAACTTTGTGTTGTATGTTGAGAAACAGTATTCCCTATTAGTCAAGTGTATAAGGAGTGATAAGGAACAAAATTCAGAAACCATACACTTGACGATTTTTATCTCTCAAAGGGAACCAAGAGGCAGTTAGCATCCCAAGGACTCCAGAACAACATGGAGTAGTGGAGAGAAAGAACAGGCCCCTAATTGAAGCTGCAAGGTCCATGTTGGCTGACTCTGTTGCCATTGACCTTTGGGCTGAAGCTATCAACACAGCTGCTATGTGCAGAATAGAGTGTTAGTAAATCAGAGGTTGATGAAGACTCCATATGAAGTTCTACATCATTGGCTCCTCTAATTTCATTTTTCAAAGCCTTTAGGTGTCCTTGTTTCATTCTCAACACAAAGGATCAACTCCACAAATTTGATCCTAAGGTGGATGCAGGGTATTTTGTAGGTTATTCATCCACATGCAAGGCTTACAGAGTCTTCAACTGCAGAACAAAGATAGTTGAAGAAACCTTGCATGTGAAATTCAATGAATCTCCTAAGGATAAAATTCCACAAAACCCTGTGGAGTTGTTGATCTGGACATACTGCAATATGTTCTTATCACCCTCCAGCTATTGCAGATCATGTGAATAAATCATCTTCTGCAGCAAGTCTTCCACCTGGTGGTACTAAGATGATGATGATATCAGTACTCACCTTTTCAAGTTTAGTGATCAACTGCCTGAGTCCAGTAAACTTGATGTTCCTGTAGCCTCAGCAGCTCCATCCACAACAAATGCTGATGAGATTTCTGATTCCTCTACATCATTTGAATTGCCATCTCATACTTGGTTTCAAGAATCTAGATCATCATCTGCTGCTGCTGAACCTGCTACAAACACTTGCACTGATCTTATAGTGTACCAAGAGCTGAAGAATCACCCCATGTCTAAAATAATTGGTGATATCAATGTTGGTGTCTCCACCAGAAGTCAATTGTCCGACTTCTGCTTCTATGCTCTTTCATCAGTCAGCTAGAGCCAAAGAACTATCATGTTGCTTTTGAAGACAATGGATGGGTTGAAGCCATGCAGCTTGAGCTACTTCAGTTCAAAAAGCAGCAAGTGTGGGAAACTAGTTCCTCTACCCCCAGGTAAGTGTACAATAGGCACTAAATGGGTGTTTAGGAATAAAACTGATGAAAATGGGCTTATTGTCAAGAACAAGGCTCTAGACTGGTTGTACAAGGGTTTTCACAAGAAGAAGGTATTGATTATGATGAAACCTTTGCCCCTGTGGCCAGACTAGAGGCAATTAGATTGTTCTTAGCCTATGCTGCACTCCACAATCTTAAAGTTTTTCAAATGGATGTCAAAAGTGCATTTTTATATGGTAAAATAAAAGAAGAGGTTTATGTGTGTCACCACCAGGTTTTGAGGACAATAAACATCCTGATTGGGTGTATAAACTTGATAAGGCTCTTTATGGGTGAAGCATCCTAGAGCCTGGTATGAAACACTTTCAAATTTTCTTCTTAAAAATAATTTCACTAGAGGCTCCATAGATAAAACTTTGTTTATTAAGAAAGTGGATCAGCATAAGCTACTTGTTCAAATTTATGTTGATGATATTATTTTTGCATCCTCTAATCCCATTGTGTGATGATTTTACAAGTTTATGAAACAGAAGTTTGAAATGAGTGCAATGGGAGAATTACAGTTCTTTCTAGGCATGCAAATCAAACAAAAGTCTGATGGAACCTTCATATATTAGTCAAAATATACAAAAGATCTTTTGAATAAGTTTGATTTACAAAATTTAAGCCCTGTTCTACTCCCATGTGCAACACCACACAACTGGATGCAGACCAAAAAGGTAAAGCTGTTGATGAAACACTTTACAGATGTATGATTGGGTCCTTGATGTATTTAACAGCTTCTAGATCAGATATCATGTTTGCAACAGGCTGCTCCTAAAGAGTCTCATTTGATTGCAGTCAAGAGGATCTTTAGATATCTTCAAGGTACACAATCTCTAGGTCTTTGGTATTCCACTGGACACTCTTGCAAATTAGTTGCTTTTTCTGATAGTGACTATGCAGGGTGTAAGTTAACCAGAAGGCAACTTCTGGTGGATGTCAATTCCTAGGCAACTGTTTGATTTCTTGGCAGAGTAAGAAACAACATATGTTTCTACATCCACTACTGAAGCAGAGTACATTGCTGCTGCAAGTTGTACATCTCAGGTACTCTGGCTTCAGAACCAATTATTGGATTATGGCATTACAGAGACTAAGACTCCATTATTAATGGATAGTGCTTCAGCTGTGCATTGTCAAGAACCAGCCAGCACTCTAGGACTAAAATATAGATAGATCAGACACCATTTTATTAGGGATTGTTTTGAAAAAGATCTGATTGATCCAAAGTTTGTGCCTAGTGCTGATGAGCTTGCAGATATATTTACTAAGCCTTTGGATAGTTCAACATTCCAAAACCTTGTCTTAAGGCTTGGTATGCTGCAGCTAGAATAAGTGAAAATTACTGATGATCTCAGTAAACAAGTACTGATGATCATTAGTAACCATGTCACAAATAAGTACTGATTCTGTTAAAAGAAACTGATGAAGTTACAACTACTGATGTAGTTATAACTACTGATGTCAGTAAAAACAGATAAGTACTGATGTCCTATGAAACAACTGAAAACAGCTAAAAAGTCTGATGAGTAAGTGTTGAGGACAGTATGAAACAGCTGAAAAGCTAAGAATTGACGAAAACTACTAATGAGAATTTTCACTTCAGTCGTTTCCACAAACTGTTGTTTCACCCTAAACAGCTGATGACAAAACCATGTCTTCAGTAGTTTCACAACTACTGATGACTAACACCAAGTCCTCAGTTGTTTACAACAGCTGATGACTAACACCAAGTCCTCAGTTGTTTCCAACACCTGAAGACAAAACCAAGGTTTTCAGTAGTTTCATAACTACTGATGACTAAAACCAAGTCTTCAGTTGTTTTCAAACGTCTTATAGTTAAAACCAGTCTTCAGTTGTTTTCATACAACTGCTGATAACACTAACACTTTCAGTCGTTTTCTTTTCAGCCTTTTCTTAACCTATAAATACGTGCACTTATAGCCAAATGTTTCATAAGCTGTTTTCAATCCTTTTCTCTCTCAACAATGGCGACCATGAAACTCAAACCCCGACACAACTGTGTTGCCTACCTTTCAAAATCGGCCTTCTGGAACAAGTTTGATAATGCCATCGATCTTATGGTGGATTCCCAATACCGAACAACCTTTCTTCTGAATCCTACCATATACCCTGATTCCTTAACCCAATTCTGGACCAACGTCTCTGTAACAACTGGCGAGAATGATAGCCAAATCACTCTCTAGTCGTTGGTCAACCAGAAACAGGTGCTAATCACCCCCGACATCGTTCGCAAAACCCTAAATTTGCATGATGGCACCTATACTAAAGAATACACGAAAGGCACCACTGATATGTCTTTCATCAATAACGGGTATGAAGGCGACTTAAGTGCTACAACCATTCTTAAAAAGCACTTCCATGATGCCGAAAGACTTATCTTTCATACGGTGAATGTCTGCCTTGCTTCAAAGACATCTTCTTGGGTCAGATGTCTTCACGATGGAAACAGGTATTGTACTCTATCTTTGAACGCCAAAATCTAAATTTTCTGAGATAGTGTTCATGGAACTAAAGGATCTGGCTCAGAAACCTGTGGCAAACAGATGGCTACTAAATCCCAGGTTTCTGATGGCCATAATTTTAAACCAATTAAAATCTGATGGCCTTGTTGGTCTTGGGGTCCCTGCTCCAGCTGTTTTAGCTGAGGTATACTCCAGACATAACTCTGACCCTACTCTTAAAGGGGCTGCCTGGATGCTAAAACCCAAGCAGAGGGAACCCACAGCCTCCACTTCCAGATCCAAAGTCCCCACCAAACCCAAATCCAAAAAGCCCAAAAAGGCTACTCAGGGAGATGAGTCCCATGAGGATGCCCCTGTACCACCAATACAGGAAGCACATACTGGTTATAACCCCCTAGTCATGTTAAAGACTCAACCTGCTGAAACCGCACAGGTATCCTCTCAACAGGATCCTGTTGCAATCACAATTGGGGATCCCACATTACTAGAACCTATCTCAATTGAGAGGGTTACCATTGAAGAGCACCTCTCACCCCGGGTGCAATCTGCTTCTGAACAATCTCCACATGCAACCGCCCCTCAAAGCCAACACTGATAGTTGCTAAAGTGCTGAGTCAGTTGCATTCCTCACCCCCTCCCCAAAAACCAATTAACACTGGGCATACCTCAACCATTGAGGGGGAGGACCAAAATGCTTCTGATAACCCACAACACAGGGGTTACAATGTTCAATCTCCAAGTGTAGAAAAGGAGGTTAGAACATCTGGTAAGGCTGCCACTTCTACTAATTCAGCAAATGATCAGGATGAAGTTGGTAACATCTATAAGACCTCACCAGAGGCAACTACCAATGAAGGACATAGTCCTAAGGCAGGAAGTCCCCAGTACCAAGAACAAGGGGCACATGCTTATACTGATCTACACTCAGAGCATGTACATCCTGATTCAATCAGGAGGTCAGGTGATTCAGCAAAGACTGATGATGACCAGGGCTTTTTCTATGATGTTTTAGCCCATAATACAATCCTAGAGAATGAGGTGAGCAGACTCAAAGAGCTGCTAGCCAAAATGTCTCAGGATCAAAGTCCATCTACCCCAATAACCCCACAGATGGCACCTTCAATTGAAGGTTCACCAAACACTTTGCCTACACACTTAACTAAGCCACCAGCCACTACTTTTGGCACCACCTCTTAGGGACAGAACCCCTCTGAGCAGATGGTTGTTATCTTTCAAAACTCCTTACCTCTCATCACTCCAATCATTACTGAGATTGTCCATAAAGCCATTGATGAGAGGATCTCCTCAAATCTACAAACCCTTATTGATGATGCTGTTCACAAATCTCTTTCTGCCTTTCAAGCCGCTGATCCCAATGCAACCAAAAAGGGGGAGACTAAGGCAGTGAAAGAAAAGAAAAGGAAAAGAGTTGATGATGAGAAAGAACCTAAAAAAGAGAAGGAGGTGGAGAAAGAACTGATCTCAGAACAGGTGATCACATACAAACGAAATAAAAGTGCTGAGTCAAAAGCTGATGAAGAAAAATCCTTAGAAGATCTTGTCAAAGATGCTGATGAAGCTCACAGCAGATCCATGGATAAAATTATAGATCATCTCTTTAGACAAGGTCATAACATAGCCACATTAGATACTAAGATCAGAAGGCTGGAAATAGAAGAGATTCAAGCTAGATGGGCTGGTTATAGTGTGTTGGAAAGGGAAAGATTGGAGATAATGATCAGATTTATTGCAAAATATCTTCGAAGATCATTGATAGAGATAAAGTCTTGGTCCAGAGACAGTATCTTGGAGATAACCAAGAAAATCTGCTCTGCTAGAGGCTACAATAAAGGGTTGATCATCGAAGCACTGGATGAAGCAGGTGCTGGGAAGAGAACTGAGATGGCAAAGCTCTCCAAAGCCAAACTCACCACCAAAATGCTAGATCAGTCTTCTCATACTCCCACTCAAAAACAACCCTCATCTCTAAAATCTCCCAAATCTATCCTAAACCAAAACCACCCACAACTAAACCCACAAAACCAATCTATTTACCCCAAAAACCACCTCAAACCTTACCCAGTGATACACCCAGAAGGAGGAGAAGGGTGTTGAGGGTAGAAGAAGATGAAGAAGAGGATGATGATGAAGATAGTCTGCCAATCTCTGTTGTTCTCAAACTTAAAACACCTGAGCACAGATCAACAAGTGATTACACCTGACTTGCAAATGCAAATAGTGAAGGTAAAGATTGAAGAAGCAGAACATCAGAAGCAACACGATGAGCAGTTTCTCAAGATGGTTGACAAGGATTTCCCTCAGTCCTCATGCATTCAAGAAATGAAGAAACAAGCTCTGAGGCTGTACACTCTTAGACATACTTTTCAACATCAAAGAGAAATAGTGCGGATTTGGCCAGACCCCAGGGTAAGTTCTAGAATTCATAAGAAGAATATACCGAGTAGATATCATGGCCAAGTGAAGAAGACCTTGATGCTACAATTATGTTGACCATGGTAGTCTCACCCTGGGAAATCATTGAAGAATTCAAGAGAGCTCACAACTCCAAGACAACCCCTCAATCTATTCTTGAGAACAAAATGATCAAGAAGGGGTTGTTATACAAAAGACTTGAAGATCTTCAGAAGAGTGAACTCCAGTTGTTGTTTGAAGGCTCTCACCCTGATGAATTTGCATACAGAGAGATCACAACTGTCGAGTTAAAGAATGGGAAGACAGTGAGATACCTGTCTGAGTATTATGGCCTAGAGTTCTTCTTTGAGGGAGAAGCAGAAGAACTCACCAAGGAGGAACAAGTTGTTTTCCTTGAGGCCTATACTAGTGAGTCTTACAGACTCATTAATGGGAATTAGGTTTCATGGTTGGGACAAGACTCTGTGTCCAGTTTCCCCAAGACAGAGTTCCCTTCCATACTTAGCCAATCAAAAGATCAGAAACCTTTTCCCAGCCTGTGCTTAACTGATTACCTCTGAAGCTGATCAAGAGGGTGTTTTGCCAAAAATAAGTGGGATCATCAATAGTTTAGAGGTTTTGGCTGCATTGGTTCAGGGGGAGTTTGTTGGACCAAAAGAACCAATGAGCCTGATCAGAAAAACCTCTAAGTCCCACAGACATTGCAACTACTGAAGAAGATCACAACAGCTGAAGACATCAGCTGATTACAAGGTCTGAAGACAAAGTCTGAAGACAAGATCTGAAGATTTCTACTGAAGACAAAGTCTGAAAGTAAAGTACTGAAGACAAAGTCTGAAGCTATCAGCTGAAGACAAGTCTGAAAGTAAAAGTCTGAAGAACAAAGACTGAAGACAAAGACTGAAGACCAGAGTGATCAGTAGTTGTCACAACAGCTGAAGTTATTAGCTTCAGTAGTTGTGATGGTTTCCTTTCAGTACTTGTAATTTACTTTTCAGTAGTTATAGTTTCAGTAGTTTTAGTTTGGTAGTTTTATGTTTTTGTAATTAGCATTCTCTGAGATATAATCAGTAGTTGAGAACATTCTCAGTAGTTTGCATAGTTTCAGTAGTTTGAATAATTCTGTTAGATGTCACTATCAAGTGACATCAGCAGACGTCACATTCCCTATATAAGGAATGTTGACCTAGTTGTAACGTGTGACATTCAGCCACCACGAAAGCATATGAATGAAATATTCCTTTTGCAGAATTCTCTCTCTATAACCGTTTACTTTTCATTGAATATCAATTGTGTTCTTGCGAATTGTCTAATTCATTGTTCAAATTCCACTGCAATCTACTCTAATTAATCAAACTTAGATCACTGATCCTAACAACTATCATTCTGGACTCTGAAGAACAAAAAACAGCTTTTGCAGCTTTCAGTTCAGCTTTCAAGCTTACCTGGGACGCTCATTAACCTCTGCCAACATGTGCCAACAAGACTTGGAAGAACTACCTCCAAATGTAGTAGATGAGATGGATCTACAATGGCAAATGGCAATGATTGCCTATAGAGCCAAACAATATCTCAGAAGAAACAAGAATTTGGTTGCTGCAAGCAAATCATCATGGATTGGTGTTGATAAGTCAAAGATAAGAAGCTTCAAATGCAATCTCTATGGACACTTCTCTAGAGAATGCAATCAACAAAATCCTGATTCATCACAACAACAACAACACCAATCTAAACAAACTTCATCATCTCAAAGATCATTCAGCCAGCCACAACTTGCCAACTCATCCCCACCAGCCACTAATACATCAGTAGGAACAAGAAATCAAAAGAATTTAGGCTGATCATTCTTCAAGATGGAACCTACGACTGGAGTATGTATGAGAAGGAAGTCTTCGAAGAAAATCAAGCTTTAATGGCCCACATGGAAAACAAAGTTCCACCCATGGCAGGTGAGGTAAGAGACAGGTTATGTACATCAATATGTGTCGAGGAAGTAGAAAGATATAGAGTCCATGCTCAACAATTAGCTGATAAAGTTAAAGAAACAATGATTTTGAATGAATCTCATGTAAGAGAACACAAATTGTATCAAATAAAAATTAACTCTTTACAAAAGGATTTAGATAAAATTGTTTCTGTAAATTACAATTTAAAAGCACAAGTTGAGCATCTCACCACTTCCTTAGCTAAATCCATGACTGATCATGCATCAACTGAAGTGAAACTTCAGAAGTTTCAACTTTCTTCTTAGCAGTATGAGAAATTATTAAATTCTCATATTGAATCAAAGAACAGATCTGGGTTGGGATATAATGTTATGGCACCTCCTATTAACAATAATTATGTTCCTTTGCCTAAATCAATGACAAGTAACTTGTCAAATCAATTTATGCCAAGAACCAATATAGAAACAAGTTCTAATCAACAAAACATTGATAATAAATCTGAGGTGAATGAAACTGAGTCTTTTGAATCAGACAAGATTAGTCAAATGGATTCAAAATTTGACTTTGATGTGTGTGATGACTTGGATGATTCTGATGAACATGATGATGATCTACTATACAAGGGTAAGAATATTGTTTTTGAAACAAATATTCCAAAAGTGCTTGAAGAAACAAAGTTGCCATACCCTCCTAAACAATGAAACATGTTGAATACCATCTGCAAGAGAATAGCTCAATTAGATGAAGGTCTTCAAGAACTAAATTAGCAACAAAAATCTTCCAATGAAGTGAATAAGAAGTGTGCCTCTCCTGAGGAAAGACACAAATCATCCATGGAAAAGGAAAAGAAAAGTTTGTCAGCTGATCATCAGCAGAAGAAGAACCTTTCTTCAGTACAAGATCTACGGAAGAAGAAAACCTCTTCAGTAGAAGTTAATTCAGATTCTGTAGATGATCTACGAAAGAGGAAGTCACCAACAAACAGACCAAAGCTCCACAAGCTAGAAGAGAAAAATTCAACTTTAAAGCTGAAAAATGACGCAAAGCCTCAGAAGTTGGCAAATAAGAAGAAACTAACTGATTCTGACAAAGAATCAGATAAGAAGTATTGCAAACGGTGTGATATGAAAAACCATAATACTAAAGATTGTTACTTCAGTAGTTATTGTTCTATTTCCAATATGAACAATCACATGACATTTGACTGCTACTTCAACAACCGTTGTGCTATCTGCAACAAAATAACCATTCAACTCAGGAATGTTATTTCAACCAAAAGAACAAGACAAAAGGCATAAAGAAGAAATAATCAGATAAATTTGAATCAGACACTCAATCTACTGATTGTGAAAAAGATTCAAAAATCAAGAAGTCTAAACAAAAACAAAAGCCAATATCAAAGGAAAAGACATCAACTGTTGTTCATCCGTTGAAGAAAAGAACAACTTTACAACAATCAAAAACACCTCATAAAAGGGTGGATTTGACTAAAAAGGAAACAAAGGCTGATGATGCATTCTTTGATATTTTTGAAAAAGGAATTTATATACCTCATTCAAAAACAAAATATAGTGAAAATTTTCATAATCAAGATTCATTATCAAAACTAAAGCCTTAAACCAACAAAAATAAGTTAAATAAAGAAGAAATTGAGAAACAAGAACCTAGTTCATCAACATCTTCTTTAACAGAATCATCCTCACCTGAAACAACTCAAATTGAACAAGCAAAATTAAAATTGAAACTTCAAGACTTATTCATGAAGGAGTAACTATTTTAGACACTGCTGGCAAACCCAAGATCATTAAGACTTGGGTTGTCAATTCTAACTAATTTATTTCTGAATGCATGAACAATCTTGGAGAGCTAACAACAAGTGGTATGTTGACAGTGGTTGTTCCAGGAATATGACAGGAAACTGTTCACTTCTCCATGACTTAAAACATAAAAATGCTTCTTATGTGGCATTTGGTGGGGATATGAGGGAGGTAAAATTGTTGGTGAAGGAATGGTAACAAATGGTGTGCTCAAGTTTGAGAAAGTAAACTATTGTGAAAATCTAGAGCATAATTTACTAAGTGTGTCTCAAATTGTGATCAAAATTATACCACATTGTTTGATAACACTAACTGTTACATTATTAAGCCAGGTTTTTCTATTCCAGAAGATTGGATCCTTCTTAAAGCATCAAGAAAAGGAAACACTTATGCTTGGACATGAACAACACCTCACTCACAAGACATGAAACAAGCCTCCTATCTAAGTCATCAGAATATGAATCTTAATTGTGGCATAGAAGGCTTGTCCATTCTAACTTGAAGAACATGAACAAATTGGTGAAAAATGACTTAGTCAATGGACTGCCAAAGAAAGAGTTTCATTGCTCAACTCATTATTCTTCTTGTTACAAAGGAAAACAACATAGAGTGTCTCATAAATCCGAAACTATCAATACTAATACTACTCCACTTAAATTGCTTCACATGGATCTATTTGGTCATACCTGTAATGAGCAATGGAAAGAGACAATATTGTTTGGTGATAGTTGATGATTTCACAAGATTTACATGGTCTTTTTCTTAAAACAAAAGAACGAAACATTAGAAACATTAATGACCTTTGTCATCAAGATGGAGAATCAACTTGATGCAAAAGTTAAAAAATTTTGGAGTGAAAATGATACTGAATTTGTCAATTTTGACTTGGATTCCTTTTGTAGGACCAAAGGTATAGCAAGGCAATTCAGTGCACCAAGAACTCCATAATAGAATTGAGTTATTGAAAGAAGAAATAGAACACTTATTGAAGCAGCCAAAACAATGCTAGCTGACTCACAATTGCCTATCACCTTTTGGGTTGAGGCAGTGAATACTACATGCAATGTTCAAAATAGAACTTTAATTGCCAAAGAACATAACAAAACACCTTATGAGCTGTTATTTAAAAGAAAACCTTACATAGGATATCTTAGAGGTTTTGGGTGTCATGAATCTGTTTTAAACATAAAAGAATCATTGGGAAATTCTTTAGAAAAAGCCTATGATGGTTTCTTTGTTGGATATTCTTCAACATATAAATCTTATAGGATCTATATTCCACAATATAACATTGTGGAAGAAACTCCTAATGTATCTTTTGATGTATATGTATTTTCTAAATCAGTTAAAGGATCATCATGGTTGTTTAATATAGATGCATTACAGAGTCATCTAACTACGGTTATTTGAACAATGTAGGAACTGCTGATACATGCTATCCATTTGTTCCACCTAATATGAATGAATTGACATTGTCTGCTGATCCTCCAAGGCTTCACACATCCTTAGATGGAAACACTTCATCAGCAGCTGCTGACACTACATCAGCAGATACTGCTCCATGCTCTCAAGTAAATGCAACAAACATTGAAATGTTTTAAGTCTTCACTTATCATCTAGAGAAGTTCCTGTAACTCCTACAGAAAAGCAAAATGCTTCCGGAGAAGCCCCTACTGCTCCTACGGAAGACACTCATGTTGCTACTGATATTCAACCTACGAAAGATCATTCAACACCAAATGTTGAATAGTTTGACTACTTCCTAAACTCTCAATCTAGTTTGGATCAGTCTGGAACAATGGATATGACTAACTTGGAATCATCAATTCCAGTTGAATCAACTCCATCAACAAGAATTCATAAGACTCATCCAGTCAATAACATCATTGGAGATCCTACAAAGAGAACTACAAGAAGCCAAAGTGGTACTGCCAATATTTGTCTTTCACATGTTTTCTTTCACGAGTGGTTCCTCTAAACATCACTACTGCTTTAAAGGACAATAGCTAGATTGAAGCTATCCAAAAGAGCTTCAATAATTTAGAAAGCAAAAAGTGTGGTCTCTAGTTGATTTACCTGAAGGCCAACATCTTATTAGAACTAGATGGCTCTTTAAAAATAAGCTAGATGATAGAGGGATTATTATAAGAAATGAAGCAAGGTTGATTGCTCAAGGATACACACAAGAAGAGGGAATAGACTATGATGAAGTTTTTGCACCAATTGCAAGAATTAAAGCCATAAGTGTGTTCCTAGCTTATGCATCATATAAGAAGTTCACTGTGTATCAATGGATGTCAAGTGTGCCTTTACTATATAGGAAAATTGATAAGGAAGTTTATGTTTCACAACCCCTTGGTTTTGAAAATCCTTATTACCCTCATATGGTATACAAACTTGATAAGCCTTGTATGGTCTTCACCAAGCACCAAGAAAGTGGTATGAAACTATAATCATCTTTTTTGCTCAAGCATGGATACAAAAGGGGAAGCATTGATCAGACTCTCTTCCTCAAACAAGAACATCAAGATCTCTTGGTTATTCGAATATATGTTGATGACATTATATCTGGATCAACTAATAAGAGATTTGTGTAAGTTTTGAAGAATTGATGAAATTAGAGTTTCAGATGAGCTCAATGGGAGAATTAACTTTCTTTCTTTGTCTTCAAGTTCATTAAAAGATAGATGGGATATTCATTAATCAAAAAAAATACATACATCAAATATTAAAGAAGTATAATCTTGTTGATGCATCTTCATGCAAAACACCAGCCTCAACAATTGAAAAGTTGTACCTGATCCTTCAGGAAAATCTATTGATCAAAGATGATATAGATCAATGATAGGATCCCTTATGTATTTAAATGCCAGTAGACTTGACATTATGTTTGTTGTGTGTGTCTGTGCTGGGTACCAATCAGATCCAAAAGAGTCTCATCTAAATGCTATGAAAAGGATTTTCAGATATCTCAAGGGAAAACCAGGACTTGGTCTTTGGTATCCAAAAGATGGTGACTTCACACTCTACTCATATTCAGACAGTGACTATGGTAGATGCAATAGTAACAGAAAATCCACACTGGTGGATGTCAATTCATCGGACCATGACTAGTATCATGGTTGTTGGACCAAAAGAACCAATGAGCCAGGTCAGAAAAAACTTTAAGTCCCATAGACATCAAAACAACTGAAGTGGTCTACAACAACTGAAGGTATGCAGTTCATCCTGATTTAATCAGAGGTCAGATGATTCAGCAAAGACTGATGATGACCTGGGCTTTTTCTTTGATGTTCTAGCCCACAACACCATTCTTGAGACTGAGGTATGCACATTACAAGAACTGCTTGCTAAACTGTCATAAGAATCAAGTCCATCTGCCCACATTCACCCACAGATGGCAGTTTCTTCTAAAACTCTCCCAAACACTGAGCCACTCCCAACAACTTTGCCACCAGCCTCTGATTCAGGCACCATTTCTCATGGACAGAACCCCTCTGAGCAAATGGTTGCTGCCTTTCAATCATCCCTACCTCTCATCACTTCCATAATCACAAACATTATGCATCAAGCCATTGATAAGAGGCTTTCCTCAAATCTTCAATCCTTAATTGATGTTGCTATTTCTAAGAGACTTTCTGACATTCAAACCCCTGAACCCAATGCAACCAAAAAGGGGGAGTCTAAGTCAGTGAAAGTAGACAAAGTAAAGAGAGTTGAAGAGGAAGAAGAAAAGAGAAGAAAGAAAAGGAGATGATCACCTACAAGAGATAGAAGAGCTCTGAACAGACTGAAGGTGAGAAAAAGTTAGAGGAACTGATCAAAGAAGCTGATGAGCAACATAGCAAATCTATGGATAAGATCATTGATCAACTCTTTAGACAGGTTTGACACAGCCAAACTTGACTCTGAAATCAGAAGGCTAGAGATTCAAGAGATTGAACATAGATGGGCAAGTTGGAGTGAGAAAGAAAGGGAAAGGCTGGAAGCTATGATAAGATTCATATCAAAGCATTTGGGATGATCAATCATTGAAGTGAAGTCATAGTCCAGAGATAGTATTTCGGAGATAACCACCAGAATTTGTTCATCTGATGTATTCAACAAAGGATTGATCATAGAAGCTCTTGATGAAGCTGGTGCTGGGAAAAGGTTTGATATGGCAAAGTTATCCAAAGCTTCACTCACAACCAAGATGCTAAAGCAGCCTGCACAATCTCCTACACCAAAACAACCACCTTCACAACCCTCAAAACCAACTCCTTTACCCAAGAAACCTACTCAACCCACTACCAATGATGCACTAAGAGGAAGAGAAGGGTGTTGAGGATGGAAGAAGAAGAAGAAGAAGATGATGAGGATGATAGTCTGCCAATCTCTGCTGTTCTTAAAATAAAGATGCCTGAACCCAAAAGTCAACCAACAACAATCACACCTGACATCCAAAGGCAAATGGTAAAAGTCAAGCTTGAAGAAGAAGAACAACACAAACAACATGATGAGTAGCTGTTAAGGATGATTGATAAAGAGTTTCCTAAGTCTTCATCCATACAAGCTATGAAGAAACATGCTCAAAGGTTGTATGCTCTCAGATTTACATTTCAATATCAAAAAGAGAGAGTGAGAATTTGGCCTGACCCTAGAGTAAGTGACAGAATTCATAAAAAAAAGATTCCAAGTAGATACAATGGCCAAGTAAAGAAGATTGTAGATGCTGTGATAATGCTGGCCATTGTAGTGTCACCCTGGGAAATCCTTGATGACTTCAAGAGGGCTTACAAGTCTAAGATGACTCCACAAACTTATTAGAAAACAAAATGGTAAAGAAGGGGTTGATCTACAAGAAGCTTGAAGAAATAAGAAGAAATGAGCTCCAGTTATTGCTTGAAGACACTCATCCTGATGAGTTTGCATACAGAGAAATAACTACTATGGAGCTGAAGAATGGAAAGCATGTTAAGTACTTATCGGAGTACTATGGGCCTGAGTTCTTCTTTGAAAGTGAAGCTGAAGAACTCACAATGGAAGAACAAGTTGTTTTCCTTGAGGCCTATGTCAGAGAGTCTTACAAACTTATTATTGGGAAGTAGGTCTCATGGATGGGGTAACAGCTCTGTGTCCAATTCCCCAAGACAGAGTTCTCATTCATCCTTTGCCAATCATACCTTCTGAAACCTCTTCCCTGGCCTGAGCTTAATTTGAAGATTTCTGAGCTGATCCAGAAAATGTTTCTGCCAATAAGTGGGACTTCCATAATCTTAAAGGTTTTGGCTGCATTGGTTCAGGGAGTTTGTTGGACCAAAAGAACCAATGAGCCAGGTCATAAAAACTTTTAAGTCCCACAGACATCAAAACAACTGAAGTTGTCTACAACAGCTGAAGACAAAGTCTGAAGACAACAGCTGAAGGCAAAGTCTGAAGACAAAGTCCAAAGACAAAGTCTAAAGACAACAGCTGAAGACAAATTCTGAAGACAACAACTGAAGACAAAGTCTGAAGACAACAGCTAAAGACAAAGTTCTCAGAAGTTGTCACAACAGCTGAAGTAGTTCTCGTCAGTAGTTGTGATGGTTTACTTTTCAGTAGTTTGTAATCAGTAGTTTTATATTATGTAAAACATTTGAATTTCTTACACTTAAGATGTTATAACTTCAGTAGTTGTAATGTTAGCTTGTACTTAACTTTTTGTGAATGTGTCCTCAGTTGTTGTGGACATCTTCAGTAGTTTAGTTTACTTTCAGTTGTTTGTATAAATCAGTTAGTTGTCACTATCAAGTGACGTCAGCTGAAGTCACATTCCTTTATAAAAGGAATGTTGACCTAATTTCCGAAAAATAGAAGCGTGTGCATGAATGAAAACATTCTCTTTGCAGAAAACTCTCTCTCTATAACCGTTACTGTTTGATTGAATATTCATATTATTCTTGCTAAAATTATCTAATTCTTGTGCTATTCTGCTGCAAATGTTATCTAATTGATCAACTAGATCCCGATCCTTTCAATGGCAGTGCAAGAAGCAAACCAATGTATATGTATCCACAGCTGAGGCTGAGTACGTAGCTACTTCAGCTGGTTGCTCTCAAGTCCTTTGGTTGCAAAACCAATTGCTTGACTATACTTACAATTTCCTTCAAACTTCAATTTACATAGACAATTCTGCTGCTATGTTGATAACTGCTAATCCTGTGCAACATAGTAAAACAAAGCATATTGAAATAAGATACCATTATCTAAGAGATTACTCAGAAAAAGGTTTAATCAAGTTAGTCAAAGTGGATACAACAAATCAGCTTGCTGATTTATTCACTAAAGCCTTGGATTCAGTTAGATTTAATTTCCTAATTGAGTCTTTGGGTATGATTAACTTAGATTAATCATTATGAACAAACAAAGAAAATCATGTGTCTGTCCTTGTAAATAGTTATAAATAGAATACCTTTGGAAGAAACTTCTGAAGTATTTTTCGAAGGATATAATGATCCTTTAGGATGACATATGCATGGAAAATGATAGTACACTATGTTTTTGCTTTTTCCTGACTTCTTATATATCATTAAAATTTGAGCTAGTTTCTTGATAGGTGAGTAGGTTCATCTTGAGTGGAAACTACACTTAGTGCATACCAAACATAATGTGAAGTGATTGTTTATGGGAAACTTCATTTTGAGGATACAGAAAGTGAGTCTTATACTGATGTGATCAAATCACTCATCTAAGCACACTATGTACAAACACTTTATAATATCTATCTTTGCAAATCATACTCCCTTTGTTTTGTGTAAACAAAGACTTGGGTGTATGATCGCCATGCTGTATATCAGTAACCAAATGGTGAAAAGATCATGATCCTCATCATCCCTTGTTTTGTGTAAACAAAGACCTGGGTTAAAGGCACCTCTGTTTTACGTGAGTAAAGACCTAGTGACCTGATGATGATCATATTTAAGCTCTCAAAAGAATCCTGTATGATCAACTGTATATTAATCTAGAGCTTTTATATCAATGTATTAATGAGATGTCCAATGCATCTCAAGATAGAACTTATAACTTAAAGTACATAGTTATTAAGTGTGAAAAAGTGATGATTTGACTCACAAGGGAGGACAAAATCTTCGTGAATTGAATGTGAAGCCCACAATAGTTACTTCCTAATCAATATGAAAACATGATAAACAGCATGCATAGTTGATACACTAACTCTTGTATGAATTTAAGGGACAATATACTTGCAATCAAAACTAAGTACAAGTATCGATTCAACAAAATAACTCATCACGAAGAGGCTTAGTATTATAGTATGATCCCATTATATGTGTATATATATATGCTTGTGCATTATCACACTCCCACATCTTCTTCATGATAACATTTTTAGAAATTTATGATAAATGCATTATGTCATCATTAATCAAAAATTTAGGGGAGTAGAATCATGACGATAAGTTAATCCATCAACATATTTGTCTATTCCATTATCAATTTGAAGGAATTGGAACCTGAGCACCATCTTGGCTCTTGGATACAAGAAGTTTTTAAAATTTAAACTTTCTTGTGCACAATTGTCATGAATACAAAGTAAAAAGGTCCAAAAGCAATAAATGGTTCTAAGCAGTGGACTTGGACCATACAATAAAATACGTTTCTCAGTGTTTTTAAGCATCCGAAGAAGCTACAATCCCTTTTTAATCATCTGCAGAAGCTACAGTGTGGAAACTTTATTAAATTTGTTTATCCGTAGATTGGTAAACTACGAATAAGCAAGTACAAAAAGTATAATCTAATTTCATAGTTGGTAACCTATGAAATTTAAGTTATACTTAATTAGCAGAATTTTTAAGTCATCCGCAGATGATATACTGAATCCATAGATAATGTGCGGAAGAACTAAGAACTATGGATAAGTTAAATTGTTGAAGGTCCCACATAATTAAATAAATAAAATTAATGTGTCTGAGAGTATAAATGATGTTCTTTAACATCAATATTCATTATTCACTTTTTTAGACCAAGAAAAACGCACTCAACAAACTTTTCCCCCTTTCTCTAACATTCAAAATTACCTAATCAAAACATCAAACAAACACAAAACTTTGTTCTCAGATCACTGTGTTCAAGGTAAAACATGTCGTAATGTTCAATAATGAACCGTTTTCTTCTTGGTTATTCTCACAATTGTTCGCATTCTCATATGAATAATGTGATTCTGACTAAATCTTTTTTATTCTTATGAACAGATGGATATCGATTTGCGAGAGAGCACAATGTGTGTGCTTTCTTAAATCCTGACGACCATGTTTTAGAAGGATGCCAAGACATTTTTCGATATTAAGAAGATCTAGGTTGTTCTATGCCTTATCAGCAGAGCCAGTGATTCATCAATCGCATATTACTGATTTCTGGAACTCCGCCTGAACAGAAGAAGATGATCAAGTTATTGTGGTGGATGTGAAGAACCAAAGACTAAGATTGGATGAACAGACAATAAGAAGGGTTCTGGAGTTGGGAGATGTAGAAGCTGGTCACCCTGATGTGTTCAAGAATGAATACATAGAGAAAGTCTTTCTACTGATGGGATATGATGGTGACTTCGAGAAGGGAGAGATAAAGAAAGGAAGACTCTGCAAGCCATACAGATTTCTTTGCCTCACTTATCTTAAGTGCATCTCAAACAGGAAATCTGGACTTGATAGATTTTCAAGGCATATCTCTTCAGGCATTATTGGTGTCTTTGAGGGAAGAACATACAATTACTCAAATGTACATTCTTCCATGGTTTCTGTAACTGATCATCAATGGTGATCTGCTTGGGACTACAAGTCAAATCACTCAGCCCATTTCACTCATTCTCTCTGTTCACTCTCAACAATCTCTCTCATCTAGTCAAGACAATCAGCCAATCTATCCTCTTACTCTTCAGTCACCAGCTAGCCAATACACATAATCTATCTCTCCAATTACAAAAAGCAATCCACTAAGAGCTTTCACACAGGGGAAACAGTCTTAGTCTCTCAAGCCAGTACTGTTCAATTATCATTATCCAAGACTAAATCTCCTATCCATTCAAATGATACTGAACTAGTTTCACCCGTGATTGTCAATCAGCAGCAATAACAATATCATCAAGATGAACCTATTCAAGCAAAAGAAGGATGCTCTGGTTTAGCAAGTATGGCTCATACTAAAGATCATAAAGATGAAATTGCTGATCAATAAAAAGAAAGGGAAGAAGAAGATAAGTACGAGGAAGTGATTGCGTATGATGAAGATGACATCGGTGATGCAGACATCCCATTAAGCAAAAGCTATCTAGTGGCTAAATACAACAAGCTTGTGATAAAGTGTAACTGTAGAAAGAAAAGAATTCAAGAGTTGAAAGGGATTGTAAAAGAAAAGGATGTTCAGTTGATGCAGCAAAAAGCAATCATCACAAGATTAAGAGAAGATGCTCAACGCAACAATGAAGTCATTGATGCTCTGCTGAATCTTGTTGAAGAACATAAGGAGTCTATTGCTAATCAAAAGGCTAAAATAAAAAAGCTTGTGTTGGAGAGAAACCAAGCTAACAAAACTATTGTAGAACAATATGTTGAGGTACAAAGAAAGAATGAAGAGGTTGAGGAGCTGAAGATGAAAATAAGTGCCCTCGAATCTAAGTCTACCACTACATCAGTACAACCAAAAGAACCTACAGCATCCTCTAAGCAACTGATTCTATATTCCAGGAAGAGAAAGTACTTAGGCTCTACAAAGAAACAGGTAATCAATGTTGCTGATTCACCTAAAAGATCAAGGCATACATCCTCAAAGCACACTGCTTCAGTAAATGTTTCAACATCAAAGCCAGTTAGTGTTGATCAAGCTGAGAGTGATGCTAAATGGAAAGAGCTGACTGAAGAAGAATCCATCAAAGAACAAGGAGAATCAAAGGATGATGATCTTCTGACAACAAAAGACATAATGGAAGAGAGGCCTGAATAAACTATGTTGATGACCCTGATCAACCATGGGTTTCCATATGACATGGTTGAAAGGATGAATCTGACTGAGATGAATGATATTCTAAAAGAGTTTGAGCTTGCCAATTCATAATTCCAAATTGTGACTATGAAGCATTCACAACTTTTCAAGCCATTCAAAAAATCAAGAAAGATCTAGGTCACTGTGATACAGCTAAGCTCTCAAATTACAACATGATTTGCTGGTTACAGGGTCACAACTACAAAAGCTATGAACTCAAGGAAAGATCAGTTGGTGAGCTAAGGAGAATGATGGAGCATGTCATGGATGTTGAGCTTGATACTGGAGTTAGATTCAAGACTGAACCTCCAAAGCCTGATGCTGATCATCACAACAAATCCCGTGCTGAACTAGTAACAGTTGAAAGTACAACTCAACACAAAGAAAAGACAAACTTATCAGAGAACCAAGAGCAGTCATACCTGGCAAAGTGTGGCCATTGGGGACAACAGTTAGGGAAATCATAGAAAAAAGTCTACTTTGATAGAATTATTTGACCACATCACAAGCCCAAACTCTATGGAAGACAACAGAATCATGACATGGAAGTATGATCAAGAATGGGATTGCGCTTCATCAAGAGAACATCTGGAAGGGTTCAATACTTCCATGATATAGCATCAGTGTTGTGCCTACCCGAATGTGACGTCAATGATTTTCAAAGCTTGATTATCTCTAACTATCCAGTTCACCTAAGAGGAAGAGACTTATCTATGTTAGTGGAAAAGCTAAAGACAAAATTCAAAGATGATGTGCTTAAAGAAGCAAAGAGAGAGGATAATGAGCACAGGAGGTTACAAAGACTGAAAAGATCAAAATCGAACTCCTCTATAATGGTGGAAGATGAGTTCTTAAGAGGGTTGGATGTCAAAGCAGAAGTCAGCTGATGTTAAAAGATTAGATGGGAATCAATACACATATCCCATAACTTAATAGGGATATGTTAAGAAGACCAAAGAATTGGTGCTGCTAAGGAGTGCAGAAGGAAAGAAAGTAGAAAGAATCAGAATTTTTGCCCAGTAGATTTCAAGTTGTAGCACCCAAGTTATACATCATATCTTCATGACAAATTCTTCCCAAAGCTAACTGATGAAAGGGCTCAGAATGACTTATGTTTATATGTGCACATGATTCAAGTTGTGGATAAGTTGCATGCTAAAGCATACAAGAGAATAAGGTATAATGTTGGGATGTTTAAAGGAGCTAACATTGAAGATGTAATAGAACTTAGAATCTCAGAAGAAGATGAGCTGGAAATAGTCAATAACCAATGTGTTGTAGAAACTCTTACAACTGAAGAAGACATTTTCGGACTAAGTTTTGAGACTCTACAAAGGATATGAAGAATGGAGATGAAGTACAAGTATGATCATCAAAAGGATGCAATATCATACTTCAACAAAAGGATGGTGGCAAGATTGAAAGAACCTTCAGTTTTAAAGAGCTAATTACAAGTATCTAAGCCTAAGGGGGAGTATTATTAGGTCTAGGATCAATAGATCTAGTCCATTTTATATAGGCTTAGAACTTGAATTAATATTTATAATGAATACTTGTAATTTATTATTATGTATGCATTAAATGTATAGGTTAACCATATATGTATGTTGATTTATGTATGTTTTCAGGTAAAACATTATAATTAGTGAATTACTGAATTGACCAAGTGTAAGAAACATCTACGGATGAACATTTTGTTCTTCCATAGATATGTTTCTTACAAGTAAAATGTATCCGAAGATCTTCTATGGATAAACAACCAACTCTGAGGATGAAAGTGAACTTTGCTTCGGAAGAACAAGATTGCTTCGGAAGAACAAGCCTCCTGCGGAAGAACAAACATCTACGGAAGACTATAGTCCTGCGGAGTCCAAACACTTGTATTTAATAATACAAGTGTTACAAGTCAACTAGTCAATAGTAAACAAGGTAGTTATGCGAATCCTAAGAGATCCAGTGATTCCTTAACAGAAACAATTACAAATCCCAAGAGATCCAGTTTTTCTTTAACAGAAACAATTCCAAATCCCAAGAGATCCGGTGTTTCTTTAACAAAAACATTATTGTCTATAAATGTGGATCCTAGGTTTCAAATCAAAGAAGGCTTTGATGGCAAACATCCAGGCAACATCACAACCACCAAACATCACATCAATCACACAAATCAAAACCCTAGCAGCCGTCACATCATCAAACACTCAAATCAATATCATTCATTCATTAATTATTTATTCAACTATAATCCTTAACATGTTTTTAATAAAATACGTTTGAATTGAATATTTTTCTGATCATTAATTGTGTTTCATTCATTGTCTTCATCTTATTTTTTAATCATTATTGATATTGAAATTAATACAAACAATTAAACCAAGTTAATGTTGATTCTGCAAACGTTGACTTGACTTCAATCAACATTAATAATTCCTGATTATGATCCTTGGATTCACAGTACTCAATATACATCTCCTATAACTAAATTAGGATATGTTGAGAGAACTAAAGAGCTGGTGTTGTTAAGGAATGAAGAAACTAAGAAAGCAAAAAGTATTAGACTCTTTGATCCAGTAGAAATCAAGCTACTCTACCCCATCTACACTTCATATTTGCATGACAAATTCTTTCCAAAGTTGACTAATGAAAGAGCTCAACATGATCTATGTCTATATGTGCACATAAATCAAGTAATTGATAAACTGCATGCAAAGGCATATAAGAGAAGAAGATATGAAGTTAAATTGTTGAAAGGAGCTGACATCAAAAAAATCCCTTATCTTCATGTCTACCTCAAATGATTTAAGCTTATTAATGTGTCCATAAGCTTGTAGTATGTGAAACCTCTTTCTTGCTTCAGCATCCTCACTTGCAAACTCCACTGTGGTTGGAGTGAGTCCGACAACTTATTCACTTGCTAACTGTTGGAGAGTTTCTCATGATATTTCTTTAATGTGTTGGAGGGTGTTAGAAAACGGTTTGTTAGGTCAGTGAGGCTCTCATTCTTGTAACCCACAAATGAGTTAAACTACTTTTTAGCTTGAATACTGTTGCCTTTTACAAACTCATCATTTCCATCATAAAACTCACAGAGAGCATCGTAGAGAGACTTGGCATTCTTATGTTTAGCAAAACGGTTGTAGATGTCAATCACTTTAGATCTTTTTGGTAAACGTGGTTCCGTCGTTGTTTTGAGAAACAACATCACCAATAGTAACAGTTGGTATGTGCGGGCCAGAGATAATTGATTCCCATTGGTTATAATCAGAGTAGAAGAAGAATGCTTTAAGGAATCTCTTCCATTCTTCAAAATTGTATTCGTTGATGAGCCTCGAGGGTCTGTTAGGAGCCATACTTTCTAAATCAGCAATGGTGAGAGTGGTCATTTTTGACATGGTATTTTCACAGGAGACTTTGCAGTTTCACAGAAGAAAAGACAGTTTTGCTATATTTAGCTAGTTTCGCTGAGAGAACATTAGTTTCGTTGCTAATTTCAGCAGCATTTTTGCTAGCCAAAATCTTGAATATGCTTAGTTTCACTGACAATTTCACACAAAACAAACTTAAACTTTCGTTCAGATGTAATTTCGGCAGCAATTTTGCTTGAAAGTGGAACACAAGCACTGTTGAACTTTTGTTCAAAGACTATACTTTCACTGAGATTCTCAAAACAATCGCAAAGTGCAAAACACTTATAGTTTCGCAGGATGAATGCAGTAGTTTTGCTGGAGAACTATAATTTTATCCGATGAGTTTGAAAAACTTTTTGACGTGATGATTACTAAGGCTTTCCCAACCAAAACTCAATCAACTGGAGATCTAATGATTACTAAGGCTTTCCCAACCAAAAACCAAACAAATTCAATCAAATTCCATATCAATACACTCAAATTTGACTTGGAATTGATAATATAGTGATATTGAACACAAACAACCAAAAAACCCCAAACAATCAAGAGCACAAAGGCTTATACCATTTTGTTGGTCCAAATGATCGAATTAAAGTACAATTAAGAGGTTGAATCGTTCAATATCAACAATAAGAACAAACAACAAATAGTTTGATGATGAAGAAGAACCCAAAAGTATTCAAAATGTAACAATCATGATCCAATACTAACAATATAACAAAGCTCAATATATTTATGTGAAAAACCAGCTTACAATAGGCACTTGCACCAATGATAAATGGATTAGGGTTTTGGAAGGATGTCTTATAATGAAAAAGATCAAATCTATATATAGTAAAGATAGTTTCGCTAAGAGTTTTGCTGTTAGCGAAACTATCTTGTCAAAACATAATTTTGCCCGGCTGACACAAATAGTTTCGCCTGGTGAAACTATCATCTTGCTATGAGTGAAACTACAGTTTTGCTTATAGTTTTGCTAGGCAACAAAACTTATCTGACTAACAAGCTTACAAATGTAAATTAACATTAATCCTATTACAATAAATCATAACCGAAATCGAATCTATGGTGAGTCCAACCTATACTTGATCTTTAGTACTCTCAACAGATATACTAGTAGGCTTAGAGAGAACTTTCTTGATAGCTTTTGGTTTTGTTCTAGATGGAGCTGCTAATTTGGACTTGCCAAGATTTCCAACAGGATTGATTCTTGTTTTCATCCTTATGGCTCTAGATACTTTTATTCTTTTGATTGAAGAAAAAATATTCTACTTTACAGGAAGCTTCTTAACCTTCAAAGGTTAAAACGTAGAGGGCGTAGTATAGGAGATTCTTCTTTGCAAAGAGTGCAAGTGCACATGTTTTCTTTCTGCTTCTTTTATGAGGAGCTCCTTCCTCTAGTCATCGAGAATCTTTTCTTTCTTTCTTGATACTCAGCCGTTATTTCTTCCTCAACAATCATAGGCCTCTTTTATTTTCTATAGAGACAATAGAAGTAGAGGGCGTAGTATGTATAACTATTGGGAGTTTAGGAGATGTACATGTTGCCTCACTATTTGTCTTGGGATCATAGGTAGTTTATTTCAACTCTCTTAGCTTCATTGATGACTTCTAAGCTATGTGTATCAACATTCACCTTAGAGTTAACTGCAGTTTCACTCTCAATTTTTGATTAACCAAATATCACATCAGCTTTTTTTAGCTTAGATTTAGGTGCGATGAGTTGAGCTATTTCTTCTTCAAGAATAGCCCCTTGTCTTTCCATGTCATCTTACAAATTTGGGATCTCTTTATGTAGACTATAATCTAACTATTAGATTAATTAGCTGATTGATTCTCCTACCTAATGAAATTATCACTTTTCTTTTCTATCGACCTCCCAAATTCCTCAGTAGCCTTAGATAGAACTATTAGCATAGGAGGTTCTTCCTTGAAAGATGACTTTGTAATGGCCTCAAGTCCCAGTACTAGCTCTCTCTTTGATGTTGGTTAATTTATTCTTTTTCTTTAAGAGAGATAGAGACACATGACTTCTTAAGTTAAGCCATTTTCCTCTCACCAAGGTGAACTTAAATATTCAATCTATTTATAGTCTTTCTAAATTTCATCGTGTTCCCCTTAGAGTTATCATATCCATGATCATTTAATATGTAATTTAGCTTGACTTTGGCTTTGGATATAGGCTCATAATCCTTAGTCCATGTTGAGGATAATGTAGTTTACTGCAAACTATTGACCATTTGTTTGGCAAGATAAAGGAAATCATTAGCTTATTTGGGCTTATCTTCCCTTGTTTTGATAAAATCAACTGGGATAACATATGACACCAATTATCTAAAGGAAGGCATATCTAGATTTTTTTGTGATGTTGACTACCGAAGGTCAATAGTCTATTATAGAGTATCCACCTTGAATTTGAGCTCGATCACTTTAGCTACTAACTATTAAAAATGGTCACTTGAGATTCCAAATTAACAACTCTTGTAGCCTAAGCTTGTAAAGTTTTTAGTTGATTTTCTAGATCAATAACTCTATCTACTGAAGCCTTCAATAGACATTTCGCATACCCCTGCAACATTATGTTTTCTTTTTATAAGTAAGATAATATTTGGGCAAGATTAATATTAATATCCATTACTTCATTAATTAGTTTCATAATTCCCCCATCCATAAGGGTGGAATATTTGGGAATTAGTAAGGTTGTAAGCCTTGCCTGTACACTCGCACCGCTAGATGTGGTTCGGCATCTTAGATTTGTCTCCTCAAGAAATGTCTCCTTATAAACACCCTCAAGGTAAGTTGCCATGGTCAAGTTCTTAAAGATGTTATCTTTTTTCTGCTGATCAATTGATGGATCAGTATGATAGATAGCCATTTATACCTTAACCCTTTCTTCGTTAGGGTTAATCTTTTGAGTTAAAGGATGGGAAACAAAAGTTTATACATACAAATAAGTCCCCATTTTCGATATAAAATGGCTATAGGGAGACGATGGATCATGTTGTAAAAGAGTATACACAGCTTCATCCTAGTTAAAAGACATATGAGTTTGGATCTGATGAGTTATGTCTATTGGTTGAGGATGTGAACCAATTCCTAAGGAGGTTTTGTAAGGTCTACACTTAAAGGATGATGCAACCAAAGCAACCAAAGAGCTCTCAACATGCATGCCTGAAGTACAAAGAAAAGTTACTTTGAAAGTTTTACACAACTCAGAAAAAATATGCTCACTGTAAAATCTTTTGAAGCCAAATGACCAAATCTTTCAAAGCCAAAGATGAAGTCTTCTGATGCTTTAGTGACAAACTCTTCAGAAGCCAAAGACTGATTTCTTCCAAAGATAGAGAAAACATGCTTTCTCTGATTACCGTTTGACAAAAGCTAAAAAACTTTGCGCTGCCACCTCTGAAGACTCACTAACTTAGATAAGTTGGTGAAAAGGTCCATACTTTTATCAACTGTAAATT
The DNA here is from genome assembly GCA_025506515.1 of Flaveria trinervia. Classification (NCBI taxonomy): domain Eukaryota; kingdom Viridiplantae; phylum Streptophyta; class Magnoliopsida; order Asterales; family Asteraceae; genus Flaveria; species Flaveria trinervia. Next base: position 14,544,137 of record CM046447.1, on the reverse strand, counting down.
AAGGACATTAGTCAATAGCTTTCTACTTTTGTATCTTTTATCCTTTTTGTAATACATTAAGATGTGATCTATATCATGTCATAGTCGAAAGTCAAAAGGCAATCTGCCTTTGACTATACATTGATCTTGTTCTTTAGATTAGTGTTTCTAGCTAGATTTTAAAGTATAGTTGGCTATAGGATGTAGTATAAAGTGTCTTAAGTACTTGTCTTTATTTTTATGCTTTTAACACTTGTAATAGAACTTGTGAGCAATATACAACATCTTGAAAACCAAATACTATCTTATTCTTATTTTATCTCATATTTACTTGTGTTCTTAGTATCATCAACATAAACCTGGTTCCCTATTTGATCTGTTAAGTGTTCTAAGTCTTTCTTCTTGTGAAACTATTGCATTGACCTCTTTTAATGATCCTGCAATAGGTATTAGAGCTTTTAGGAACTTGATTGTAAGATCTTACTGACGGGTGGTGAGAATGATATTCTCAGTTTATATAAATCAACTAGGATCAAATATGATGATTGAGTGAGTAATTGTATAGCAAAAATATATAATCACAGATCATTTGAATGCTAGTAATACTCATAAATGTTTTGTATTAATGATGGTGAATGGTTATAGTGAATGCTAGGGTTTAGCAAAATATAGTAACAAGACACCAACAAAACATAGTACTGATCGAAGATTCTAATATACTGATTGTCTTCAAATTTACCCAAAAGAAGGATTTTCTATTCTATTTATAGGCCGACAAAAAGGCCTTTACAACCTGACTAAACTACCATTGTACTATACATCAGGAAACTAATGTGAATGTCTTGACAAATGTGGATGAACAAAAGCCCAATCAACATTTCTTATGTTCATGAGCATTAACTAATGTGAATGTCTTGTTCTTTGTTAACATTTCTTTGTGGACTTTGGCATTGGTGTTTCGTCATCAGCATTGGCAAATGTAGATGAACAAACACTTATATGCATTTGTTGCTAAACATATGCATTAGTAAATGCAGATGTACAAATACTTCTTAGCATTTGTTCATATTGTCTGCATTTGTAAATGCGGAAGAACAAATACTTGTCAGCATTTGCTCAATGGTCATCCACATGTTCAAATACGGACAACCGACAAGTATCTTGTTTTTGTAGATTATTCCTTCGTATATACTCTTGGAAATAAGGGAGAATGCCAGCAGAACAACCATCAACCTCCACTTGAATTGGCATATATGATTCTTTCAGGGTCCAACAATACTCCCCCTAAGTATCAGACAACCTGTGTACTTTAGGGATTTGATGGTGGATGAGGTTGTGAATATTTACTGGGTCTTGAGCAAAAGATAGAGCTACAATAGGTTCTGCCAAAGAAGGATCCAATATTGCATTGACCTGAAGGGTTTGTTAGAACACTAAAACATAGGTTAAGCTTTTAAACTTTCAGAAAACGCAGCGGAGGTTTAGGATTATAACATGTTTATAATCTGAAATTTCGTGTTCTAAAAGCTGTTTTAAGATGAAAACAAAAACCCAAATCAATAGGATCTTTAATATGTGAATGAATAAGCTATTAGCATATGAAAAACTACATAATATCACAGCTTCAATGAGCTGTGATAACTACCTTCTTCCAGCAGCAAAAACGACCAAGGAAGAAAGGTTTGGATGCTCAAATCTTCGACAAGACTCCAAGGAAGAAGCCCTCAAGTGTGTTTACCCCCAAGCTCCTTGCAAGACACCTTCTTGTTAGGAAGAACACCACCAAAATGAACACAAAATCGTTCTCCAAGAGCTTCAATGCTGCTGCCTTGTTCCGTAACAAGAGAGGGAGAGAAGAAAGATTTTGGTTCTTGCATGCAAAATGAGATTGTGTATGTGAGAGAAGATAGACAAGACTAGTTAATATGTATCTTTTCAAGGCAAAAAAATGGTCCAATTGGATGCATAAGGGGAAACGGCCAAGGGATTTAAAATTGGCTTCCCTCCTAAAATCTCACGCATTAAAATGTTAACTAGTCTTATCCTTAGAAAATACAATTAACCTTTTATTTGTATTGTCGATACACTCCCTTTTATTAATATGTGATGTTATCCAACTTACTTAAATAACATTACAAATAATATCATTGAACAAAATATCCTAATAAGTTGTTCCATCTCATATCAACTTATTTAGAAAACCCATTTTCTAAATTGGTGTAAATATTTAATTGCATGATCATATCATTAATTAAATATTAATTGGTGTTTGCTAAGCTTGTTATGGGTATAACCCGACTTGGATCATAACGTACTAACCACATCAATATTCTAAGTGTCTTGGGCACATAGAATCCTTCAATCTCCCACTTGCCCAAGATTCATAGAAGATTGATGCAAGCAGTAAATACCACCTAACAACGGTTTACTACCCTTAATACGCATGACTTATAGCCATTCAATAACATCATCCCTTTCAAGTACCCTACTTGAAATGATTTAGGTGAATCAATCATCTATCCTTTTGTTACAAATGTCATGTTAAATCCAAGGACACAGAATGATCATTCCTTGTTGATTTAACTTAATCAGGCCTTAGACATCAAACTCTCAACGAATAAGAGGAACAAATTCCATCTTGACTACATACGTTTCTCACAAAACCTCGTGTCATGCCTGAACATACCCTTATGCACTGTCCACTATTTCAGGACAGTGAAGAATAAGCTCAAGGTATAACACTGGTGAATATCAAAACCCAATATGTATCTCAGGTCTGAGGATACCAAATGATATTCGCCTTTACTCAAATTTACTTATGATCAATCAAAAGGATTCCATGTAGTGAAATTTGAGATGTGGGTTAGTCCAATATTGTATCCCACAAATATCTATGAACCTTGGTGGCAACCCATTGCCTTATATTCATCCTTATGAATATCAACCAATCCAAGTTCATAATAATCTTACCCTCACACTTGTTCCCACAAGCATGAACGATTATGGACATTCAGAGTAAACAATTTACTCATGGATTAAACATGCTAAATCGGAACATTAATTGAAATATTATAACCAAATAATTTTATTCAAATAATAAAGAGTTCCTCATATCCAAATATAAAATTTATAGATCAAATCCAATCGTTAGAATATCGAAGTCCCATGGCACAAGTATGACCTTCATGCTTTGCTTTTTCAAGGAGCTTCGTGAGAGGATCCGCAATGTTCTGATCCGTGTGAACTTTGCGAATACATATCTTTCCCTTTCCAACTTCATCTCGTATGTAGTTGAATCTCCGCTCAATGTGCCTAGTCTTTTGATGAGCACGAGGTTCCTTGATTTGAGCAATCACACCCTCGTTATCATAAAAGATCTCTAGGGAGTCCTGAATGGAAGGTACACCCCCCAGATCGGCAATGAATTTCTTTAACCATGTAGCTTCTTGAGCTGCCAATGAGGCGGCGACGTATTCTGATTCTGTAGTTGATAGAGCCACCACATCCTGTTGGAGCTTTTCCAAGAGACCGCTCCTCCATTCAGAATGAAAATATATCCTGATTGCGACCGAGAATCATCACGATCGGTTTGGAAACTCGCATCCGTGTAACCCTTTACAACGAGTTCCTCATCACCAGATCCATAGATTAAGAACATATCTCTTGTCCTCCTTAGGTACTTAAGTATGTTCTTAACATCCATCCAATGACTGCTTCCAGGATTTTGCTAGTAACGGCTTGTCATGCTTAAGGCGCATGACACGTCTGGTCGAGTGCATATCATCGCATACATGATGGATCCAATAGCAGATACGTATGGGATAGCCTTCATTTTATCTTGCTCATCCTTTGAGCTAGGACATTGAGTCGTACTCAATATCGTTCCTCTTTGAATAGGTACGGTACCTTTCTTAGAGTTTTCCATCTTGAACCTTTTCAAGATTTTATCAATATACGCACTTTGATTTAAACCAATCAACCGCCTTGATCTATCCCTATAGATTTTTATTCCCAGAATATAGGCGGCTTCTCCAAGATCCTTAATGGAAAAACAACTTCCAGCCAGGTTTTTACACCTTCCAAGGTTGGAATGTCATTTCCAAATAGTAGTATGTCATCAACATACAATACTAGGAAAGTTATTGTGCTCCCACTAGCCTTCTTATACACACAAGCCTTATCAGCGTTTTTGATGAAGCCAAATTTCTTTATCTCCTCATCAAAACGATGATTCCAGCTTCTCGATGCTTGTTTCAATCCATAGATTGATTTCTTTAACTTGCATACTTTATTAGGATGTTTTGGATCGACAAAACCTTCAGGCTGAACCATATAAACATCTTCCTCAAGATATCCATTTAGGAAGGCGGTTTTGACATCCATTTGCCAAATCTCATAATCATAATAAGCAGCTATGGCAAAAATATCCTTATAGACTTTAGCATCGCAACAGGTGAGAAGGTTTCATCATAATCAACCCTTGAGTTTGAGTGAAACCCTTCGCTATAAGTCTAGCTTTATAAGTATCCAAGTTTCCATGCATATCGGTTTTCTTCTTGAAAACCCACTTACTTCCAACTACCTTGGAATTAAGAGGTGGTACAACAAGTTCCCAAACTTGATTGTCATACATGGATTGCATCTCAACGTTCATGGCCTCAAGCCATTTGTCACAATCCAAATTGGACAATGCATCATGGTATGTGGTTGGCTCATCTAAATCTACCACATAGCATCCATCCATGAAAAATCCGTATCTTTCAGGTGGATTACTAATTCTACCACTTCTATAAACGTTTTGTGTGTATTGATCAACCACTTGATCAACTTCAACATCCTCATGTTGAGTGCTAGTTTCAACCAACCATGCATCGGGTTTTGGTTCTTGATCCTCCTCAAGATCCACTGTTCTACTGCCAGTTCCTTCCATAAGGAACTTTGCTTCTAAGAACTCACCCTTTCTGGCAACAAACACCATTGTTCCAGTGGATCATAGAAATAATATCCCATAGAATCTCTAGGATATCCAATAAAGATACACTTGGTGGATCGGACTTCCAATTTGTTTGGGGTGGGAGTCTTAACATAAGCCTCACAACCCCAGACCCTTAAGTATGATAGGGATGGAACTCTTCCATGCCATATCTCAAAAGGTGTCCTTTCCACCTTTTTGGTTGGGGCCATATTTAAAATACGGGCCGCGGAGAGCAAAGCGAAACCCCAAAATGATAGAGGTAATGTGCTTCTAGCCATCATAGATCGGACCATATCCAATAAGGTTCGATTCTCCTCTCAGACACACCATTGTGTTGTGGTGTTCCAGGTGGAGTGAGTTGTGAGACAATCCCACAACTCCTAAGATGATCTTGGAAAGCATCACTTAGGTATTCACCTCCTCTATCGGTACTGAGAACTTTAATTGACTTGTTGAGTTGATTTTCCACCTCATTCTTGAAGATTTTGAACATTTCAAAAGCTTCATCTTTGTGTCTTAATAAGTACACATACCCATAGCGACTATAATCGTCGGTAAAGGTAATGAAGTATCTTTCACCATTCCTCGTCATTGGCTTAAAAGGACCACATACATCCGAATGTATGATTCCTAATAAATCTTTTGCCCTTTCGTTAGTTCCATTAAAGGGTGCCTTAGTCATTTTACCTTGTAAACAAGATTCACACACATGAAATGAATCACATTCATTTGTTTTTAAAAGACCATTCTTTTGAAGAGTTTGTATACGTTTCTTGTTTATATGACCAAGACGACAATGCCAAAGATAGGTATCACTCAAATCCAACTTGAGTTTTTTGGTGTTAGTATGGTACAATGAACTATTTAAAGCATTTTCATGAACCAATTCATAAATACCATTAATGGGTATAGCTTTAAAATAGAACATATTATTTAAAGAAACATGAATATCATTTTCAATAAAAGATAATACATAATCATAAAGTCTTTATTGGGATACAGAAATAATGTTCCTAGTCAAACTAGGAGCATACAAAACATTCTTCAAAATAACTTCTAAGCCACTTGGAAGTCTTAGGATGTAGTCCCCACGAGCTTCAACTAAGACTTTAGTTCCATTGCCCATGAAGAGGCTAACATCCCCTTGTTTGAAGTCCCTACTTCTTGTGAACCCCTGCAACAAATTGCAAATATGAGTTCCACATCCGGTATCCAATACCCATGTGTTTGAAGATGTAACATTAAGATCAATATGAATCATGTATATTGTACCTGAGGTCTGCCCGGCATCCCTCTTGGCTTTCAACTCTTGGAGATGGACAGGACAATTTCTTGCCCAATGTCCAATCTCCCCACACTTGAAGCATGGGTCATTGGTAGCAACCTTTTGCTTCTTCTCTTGTGGTTTGGGTGGTACCCTTACCACCCCTTTCCCTTTTCCCCAAGTGGGTCCCTTACCCTTAGAAACCTTTGCCTTGGGTGCGGGACGAGGCCTTTTATTGTTCCCACCTTCATTGATGGTGAGAACGGGTAAAACCCTTTTACCCATGGCCGCCTCAGCCGTTTTGAGCATTGAGTGAAGCTCACCAATGCTTTTGTCCCATGCATTCATGTTGTAGTTCAACACGAATGTCTCGAACTTCTTGGTAAGGCCATTTAGGATCAAATCCGTTGCCAATTCCTTCGAGACGGGACAATTTAGCCTCTCGAGGCGGTCAATGTGACTTTTCATCTTAAGTACATAAGATGAAATAGATTGGTTGTCGTCCATACGACATGCATGGAGTGCTCGAACCGTTTCGAAGCGCTCAACCCTTGCTTGCTGTTGGAACGTTTCCTTCAGTTGGGTTATCATGTCGTAAGCTCCGTGATGTTCATACTCCTTTTGGAGATCCGGAGTCATGCTCGCTAGCATGAGACAAGACACTTGGACGGAGTCCTCAGTGTATTTCAGCCAATCGTTATAGGCCTCTCATTATCCTCGGAAGGTTGATCGGGGATTGGGTCGTCTAAAACATATGATCTTTTCTCTTGCTTGAGAACGATTCTCAAGTTTTGATACCAATCAATAAAGTTGTTATGATTTATACGTTCCTTTTGGAGGATCGCTCATAATGATTGGTTGGACGCGGATGAGTTATCATGATTTTCATTATTTGTGGCCATCTACAAAATTTAACAAAGATCTATTTTAGTATATTCGATATTGTTATTTTTAATAATTAATGCCTTTTAAGGTCATTTTTATATTAAAGTCTAGAACCCAACATTACATTTAAATTGTGGTTAGGTGACCTTTATCCCACGATTTAAATTAATAAGGTGGTCAACGTTGACGATTGCAACCATTTGCAATTTCTAGAAATATGGGATCGACTTGAAACATCATATGTAAAGTCGGCATGTTAATCCCATCAACACCATTTGGAAACCACACCGTAGGTGATCCATTTGACATGGTTTGCAAATCAAGATACCCTACTTACACCTACGTGTGAGTTTGCCAAAATAAGTGGTTAGGTGACCTTTATCCCACAAATAAGGCATTCTCACCTCAAGTCACAAGTTCCCTCAAAATGGTTAGGTGACCTTTATCCCACTAACAGTTCCCAAGTGACTCAAGTGTTGTGTAAAAGGATGGTGTTGATCTTGTTTGTAAAAAAAGGTTAGAGGTTTCAAAATTCTAGTTTAGAAAACTCTATGTACTTGTATTTGCATGCTTTCAAATACAAGGTACCTTATGGTTCTTTGATTAAAACCTATTTTAATCTTTAAAATCATTAAATCATTTTAATAACCTTTTATTAACTTTTAAGAACCATCAATTTTCAGCTTGTTAAGTTTGTTAATGAGTTTGTTATGAATATCCAAATATCAACCAAACAATCAAATAACAAACAATCAACCAAGCATAAACATAAACAACCATATGTGCATATGTGCATAACCATAGCATCTAAAGTGGTCCACACTTGTTTCCATCACAAGTGTGGTCCATAGGACATTCCTAAGGGTCACAAACAAAGCATATAGAAAACTTCCAAAAGCCTCCCACTTGAAACCGCATCCAAAATGCTCCATGTTTCTTTCATGACCTTCCTTTGTGCTTCCAATGTGTATGTCTTCATATTACAAGATATAAAGTCCTAATACAAGATATCTAGTAAAATGAAAATACACCTAATCTATTTATTACAACCCAATAATAAATAAATTACATTTGAAACAAAGCACAAACAACAAATAATACAACCCAATTGAATGAATGAATACAACCATCACAAACATCCAAACAATCACAAGGTCAATGGCTAGGTTATGCACTAAAACAAGCATCTATCATATCATCCAAAAAAAATGAAAACCCCACTTAAAACCACGAAATTTCAGCCAACATAAACTAAAATTTCAGGTTTTATTTTGTCCAAACAAAACAAATAACAAACATGTATATCTTTCAAAGTTTAATCACAAGCATGTGTGATATGACTTTGAAAGATTGGGGTTTCATATCATATGAACTTAGCAGCCCAAAATCAGCCTATACTAAGCTTATTATCATTCTTTAAAACCAATTTTAAAGACAAAACAAGCAAGTCATCCACATAACCGGCTCTTGATGCCATTGAAGGGTTTGTTAGAACACTAAAACATAGTTTAAGCTTTTAAACTTTCAGAAAACGCAGCGGAGGTTTAGGATTATAACATGTTAATAATCTGAAAATTTCATGCTCTTAAAGCTGTTTTAAGATGAAAACAAAAATCCAAATCAATAGGATCTTTAATATGTGAATGAATAAGCTATTAGCATATGAAAAACTACATAATATCACAGCTTCAATGAGCTGTGATAACTACCTTCTTCCAGCAGCAAAAACGACCAAGGAAGAAAGGTTTGGATGCTCAAATCTTGGCCAAGACTCCAAGGAAGAAGCCCTCAAGTGTGTTTACCCACAAGCTCCTTGCAAGACACCTTCTTGTTAGGAAGAACACCACCAAAATGAACACAAAATCATTCTCCAAGAGCTTCAATGCTGCTGCCTTGTTCCGTAACAAGAGAGGGAGAGAAGAAAGATTTTTGGTTCTTGCATGCAAAATGAGATTGTGTGTGTGAGAGAAGATAGAAAAGACTAGTTAATATGTATCTTTTCAAGGCAAAAAATGGTCCAATTGGATGCATAAGGGAAACGGCCAAGGGATTTAAAATTGGCTTCCCTCCTAAAATCTCACGCATTAAAATGTTAACTAGTCTTATCCTTAGAAAATACAATTAACCTTTTATTTGTATTGTCCATACACTCCCTTTTATTAATATGTGATGTTATCCAACTTACTTAAATAACATTACAAATAATATCATTGAACAAAATATCCTAATAAGTTGTTCCATCTCATATGCAACTTATTTAGAAAACCCATTTTCTAAATTGGTGTAAATATTTAATTGCATGATCATATCATCAATTAAATATTAATTGGTGTTTGCTAAGCTTGTTATGGGTATAACCCGACTTAGATCATAACGTACTAACCACATCAACATTCTAAGTGTCTTGGGCACATAGAATCCTTCATTGACCATGTTTGGGAAATCCCTTGCATCATTGATTTTTTCTATGTTATGAACATGGATGCAGAACCGGTGAAGGGGTCAATTACAACACAACAACACAAAGAGGAGATTAACTAATGGATTAACCACAAAAAGATACTAAGAACATAAGTAATGTAAGAGACAGAACACCAGTATATGGTTTTCAAGAATGCAGTATATTGCTTTCTCTATGTTCTATTACAAGTGTTACAAAGCATAATGGAAAGATACAAGAACATGAGATACTTATACTACATCCTACAGCCGGCTATACTTTGAAAGCTAGCTGGATACAACTGACTAGACACAAACAAAATCAATTGTACAGTCAAAAGGCAGATTGCATTTTGACTATTGACTATGGCGTGCCATAGCTCACATCCTTATCTATTACAAAAAGGATAAAGTACATGAAGTAGAGACTTACACACTCAAGACCTCAATGTACAGTTACCAAAAGCATGGACCTTTTCACCAACTCATCTAAGTTGGTGACCTTACAGAGGTGCAGCGGAAAGGTGTCCAGCTTTATGGAAAAGTACATCAGATAAAGCATGTGTTAAAAGTCTTTGGAAAAAATCTGTCTTCATGAGTTGAAGCTTCGGAAGACTTTGTCTCTGAGGCTTCGGAAGACTTCATATTTGGCTTCGGAAGATATTGGTCTTGGCTTTGAAAGATTTCACACTTAGAATAATTCTGTTGCATGTGTGAGACTTCCTAAGCATTCTTATTCATAGCACTTGTGCAGCATGCAGGATAGACATTGGATGTTTAGGTTGATCAGCCTCTTCATTAATCTCTACAAACTCCCCCTAGGCTGATGCTACCAAAACACTTAGTAGACTTCAGATATCAACAGTCCTCATTAGGATAATCACCAATCCTTTCTTCATAAGGTTATCAGGATCCTTCAAACTGTCAAAATGTCTTCTCATATCAAAGAGGTCATGCAGAGGCAACTGAAACATATCTTGCCATGTGTAAATGTCTTTAGTGCCTTGATCTCTAATGACATGCCATCTTTTGGATTTGTGATGTATGTCCAAGACAAGATGGGTCTTCCTGATACTAGAGGAGCTGTTTGAATTGGAGTTGATGTAGCATCCTCTGGTTGCACAACCTCAGGATGTTCAGACTCATCCTGGGTTTAGAAAAGGGTGTAGTCTTCTTCTTCTTTGGCTTTGGTTTAGAAGCCATCCTCTTCTTTCTCTTTGTAGATTTTAACTGAGAAGACTGGCCTGCAGTAGCAGATTGATCTTCATTGTCTTTCTCAGTTGGGACTTCCTCTCTCTCAGGCTCAGAAGGAGAGGGAGGTTGGCCCTGCTGTGGATCAGAAGATGAAGCTTGCTGAGTTTCAGTAGGAGGTCCAGGTTGTATTGTATCTGGTTGTTCAACCTTAACCTCTACTTCAGGTGGGGCTTGACTTGGAGTGGAGTGTACGTCAATGAGCTCTCCACTTTTGATCTTCTGCTTGATCACCCTAATATGCTCATCCATAGTGGATAGAGACATGGGGCCAAGTCTCATTCCGAAGAATCCATATAGCTTCAAGAAGCTCATCATCCTCTACCTATCAGTAGACTTCTTCATCCTCTTTTGGATGATAGCTCTTGATTTTGCAACTTTCCCTTAGCTTCTTCTTAGTTGTCTTTCTGTCCTTGACTATCTCAAGTTCAAGTTGTTTTAACTACTCAAACTCAACATAGTCATAGGACAAGGGAAGAAGTGCATCTGCCTGATAGAAGCCTATGGCAATCAGGTAGTTGATCATCTTGATCCTCTCTTCTTCTTTGTCTACCAGAGGTTCTTGTTGAACCACATCTTCTTGTGCAGGACTTTCCTGAACTGGGGAGAGGGTAGGCATATCCTTGTACAGTCTTTTTCTTCTTCTCTCTTCTTTGACTTGTACTATAAGCTTTACAGCTTCTGCCTCTTTCTTCTCCTTTGACCTTTCCAGGTCAACCAGTTCATTCAACTCATCTAAGGGGAGAGAGATGACACTGTCTATGTCATAGTTTCTTGCCTGCAAATAATTTATCATGACTGCCCTTAACTTATCATTCTAAGTGTCTGGTCTGGGGGCAACCCTGATAGCAGACTCCATGAGTCTTGAAGACTCAGCAGAGGAACTTTCTCCTCTCAGCCTCCTTTTCCTCTCTCTCTCTCTCTCCTCCTCCTCAATCTCCTCAGATGTCATCTTTCTTTTCCCTTTGTCACTCACAATCCTTTGTGACTCAGGGTGGAGAGAGCTTTGGCCTTCATTGCTTGATGCAGCTTCCGAGCTCTGGCCAGAGAGAGGTTGAGAAGCACCTTCACCAACATGTGTCTTAATAGGAATGTGGATCTCTGTAGCAGTTGATGATAATAAGACAGGGGTCTTAAATTCTACCACTGGGCCTTCAGTCAAGATTTCCCCTATGAAACTAATCTTAGGGTCTGCCTCAACATCTAGTTGACCGATGGCATTGCGTGATTGCCTAAGTCTCCTTCTAAGCTGAACTCTGCAGTGATCCTGTCTTGGATTCTTTGAGCTAGTCTGTCAGCTTGTCTTGATTTGCTTGGTTGACAAGTGGCATGTTGACTAGATCCAGACCTTCATAGTAGTTCAAGGTCTGAAAATTTAGAACTTCTTGTTGCCCTTGAACTCTTATGATAAATAGGGCTTTCCTGATGTTGTCATACCTCCACTTAATGATATGACTGGAAGATGACATAGCCCTTGGTATCCCATCCTCAAACAGACTCTGTATGAAGGAGTCTGTGTAGTCCATATCAATGTGATTTGAGGAGGTTGCTGAGAATGCACAATTGCAGGTGAGGATGGTGAGTCCTCAATGTCCACTCTCTATGAAGAACTCCCAGGTTCTGTGGCTGTAATGACTTTCTCTCCCTTTTTGGTAGCATCACCCACTTGCATAGGTGTGCCGAAAGATAGGTCAATCACATCCACAGGTTCTGGTGTGCCTGGTTGAGCTCTTCTTAAGGGTCTCCCAGCTAGTTTTTCCTTAAGATATGAAATCTCAAGTTGCTGATCATTGATCCTGTTATGTAAGGTAGTCACCTAAGATTCAAGGTGACTGACCTTTGAGACTAAATAGGTGCATGTTTTAGTCACTTTGTGCACCTTTAGTCTTAGATTCCCCTCATCTTCATCAGAAGAATCATTGGGGGATGAGATGATTGGACCACAGTCCTGTCTCTCACCACCAGCTTGGGGTTCTTGGCTACCGGTTTTCCTCTGCTCACTGGCAGTCTCAGTTGAGATGTTAGTGGCTGAGTTGCCATGGTTGAGGTCTTAATGATGTAATCACTTTCAGAAGTGAGAGCCTCTTCCATATGGACATCCTGAACAGGTTCAGAAGTGTCCACTTCAGTTCAAGGTGACTGATGTGGGATAGATATAGGAGACTCAGGAGCATTCATCTCTCTTTGAGTAAGGGTAAATAAGAGAGACTCATTATACTCACTGAAACCTAGATCTTCATCAGTATAGAAATCAAGGTTGGGAATTGGTTGGTTGAGATCTATAGGTTAGGGATGGTAACTGTCCCTGAAGGTTGATCACTTGGGTGTTGAGACTCAGAGTGATGGCTTAAGGCAGTTGGGCTAATGAGCTTATCAGGCTAAGCATGAGGAACCTCAACACTGATTCTTGCAGAGATGGGAGTAATCTGCTCCTTGGGAGAAGTGGGAGCTCCAGTGTCCACTTCCTCCTGTAAAGGTTAGTGTATGGGGACCTCCACAGACTGACTAGTCTGAGCAGGGGTTCGTTTGGATTTTCTTTGGTAAGTGATGGTAATTTGAGGCTGTGTGGGTGGTTGAGAGGTAGCAGGTGTGGGATCAACACTAGCTTATGCTGCTAGGTTGTCACCTTGAGCAATGAGCTCTAACATTTTTGGGACTAAGGCTGTTTCTACCCCAGAGAAGCCAACAGTAGGCTTTCTCAGTATTTTAAAGATGTCGGCTTCATCTGTCCCAATTTAAGAATGTTACCTGTTTCCCTCACCTGTGAGCCCAGTTCATAGTTAAGAATGTATTGGACATATCTTGGAAACATGTAATATTCTAAGGAGTCTAAATTAGCAAGTAAATTGGTATAAACAAATTAAAAATACCTGAACTTGACCCCTTGAACCATTCCATGGATTATAAAGGAGAGATCCTCAGGAATCTGGTCCCATCCACCATGCTTGTTTGATAAGCTGTGGATGACCACATGGAGCAGGAATCTCCACTGGGATGAGACCATCCCTTTCGTAAAGGTCTTTACAGAGAAATCTCCCTCATATCCCATCTACTCAAAGGAATGATTAACAGCTTCCTTTGGGAAGAACACCTCACCTTCTTCATCATCCAGCTAAAGATGCCTATTCATGATGGCTGGAGTGATGAAGATTGTTCTCCCCTGCACTATGGCAGACAATGCCTTCTCCCCATCCCTAATGACCACTTGGCAGGTCTTCCAGAAATCAAGCAGTTGATCCTCATAGAGAGAAGGATCAATGGTTAGGGAGGTGAAGTAGTTTGATAAAGCTAAGAATCGACAAACCTCTAAGAAATGAGGATCTTTCTAAGAGCTTAACAGAGCAATCTGATTGTGTTGCCTGTGTAGCTGCATGGTAAAATTGGGATCATTTATGTGAGCAAGGTTGGCCATTTTGAGGTAGCTTAAAGATGAAGAAAGAAGGAAGAAAGAATTATCGAGAGAATTTGGTTTTTAGGTTTGGAGGAATAACATATGATAGAAAGAGGGGGAAACTGTTGGGTTTATATGTGAGAGGGATTTCAGATAAAGTTTAATGATAGAGGATAAACTTTGATTTCTGGATGTCGGTCCCACCACTGAAAAAATAGTTTACTTTTGCTCAAAAAGTAGTTTTCTTGGAAGTCAAAAAGCTTCCGAAGGCTAATTATCTTCGGAAGTTTTAATTAAAAAGCTTCCGAGGCTAAAATGACTTCGGAAGACTTTCCTGAGAGTTTTGAAAATCTTGCTTCGGAAGAGAAATTAAAACTTGATTACTTTGTATATAAAATACAAAGCTTCCGAGGGTTAATTTTGCTTCGGAAGTAAATGGTCCTTGAAAATAAGTAAGTGTCTGAGACAAGTATTTAAGCTTTAGAAGATAGATTTGAGAACTCTTCCGAAGGTAAATTCTTAGACAGTTATTTATTTTGAAGGCATGATTTGCTTTCGTAGTTAAAAGCATAACTTCCGAAGTACCAGAAATTTTCAAAAATCTAAGGAAAGTCTTCAAAAAGAAATTTTTATCCAAAGAAAACATGAGCTTATGAAAGTGATGAACTAGACAACTTAGGACACACATATTTTAAGAAATAATAAGAATTAGTTTTAAGAAAAACCTACTCAAAGTTTATCATCCCAATAGCTAATATTAGATATTTAAATCTCTATTCATCAAAAGCCTTTGTAAACAAATCAGCATATTGTTCATTTGTGTGAACTTTGACTAGTTTAATTAATCCCATTTCATAGTTATCTCTTATTAAATGATACCTGATATTGATGTGCTTGGTCCTTGAGTGCTGCACATGATTCTCTGTGATTGAGATAGCATTAAAGTTTAACTCATAGTTTAACTCATAGTCCAGCATCTGATTCTGAATCCAAAGCACTTGAGCACAGCAGCTTGCAGGAGCAATGTATTCAGCTTTAGCAGTTAATGCAGAGACACAGGCTTGTTTCTTGCATTGCCATGAGACAACCCTTCCACCAAGGAACTGACATCCCCCAGATGTAGACTTTGCAGTCATGTTGCAACCACCATAATCACTATCTGTATAAGCATACAGATTAAAGTCAGGATTCTTAGGTACTATAAACCAAGTGTTGAAGCACCCTTGAGGTATCTTAGAATCCTCTTGACAGTGATGAGGTGAGACATCTTAGGGTTGGCTTGATATCTTGCACAATGCATGTAGCAAACATAATATCAGACCTGCTAGCAGTAAGATACATAAAAGACCCAATCATAGCTCTGTATAAGTGCTCATCTACACACTCCTCCTCAAGATCAGGTCGAAGGGAGTGGTTTCTAGCTATGGGTGTCTTAGCAATCTTACAATCAGTCATGTTGAACCTCTTGAGTATGTCCTGAACATACTTTGACTGACTTATGAAGATGCCATCTTCAACTTGCTTCACTTGAATTCCCAGAAAGAAATTGAGTTCCCCCATGGCACTCATTTCAAATTTGTGTTTCATCAGCTTCTCAAAGTCTTTGTAGAGCTTTCGATTAGTTAAACCAAGATGATGTCATCCACATACACTTGAACTAGCAACATGTCATTTCCCTATCCTATGATGAAGAGAGTTCATCTATGGTACCTCTCCCGTATCCATGTTTACAAAGATACTCAAACAGTGTCTCATACCACTTCCTGGGTTCCTGATGCAGCCCATAAAAAGCTCTATCAAGCTTGTAGACATAATCAGAATGATCAGGGTCTACAAAACCAGGTGGTTGTTTGACATATACCTCTTCATCAATCACTCCATACAAAAAGGCACACTTCACATCTAGCTGAAAGACGTTGAAGTTCTTGGATGCAGCAAATGCCAGGAATATCCTAACAGCTTCTAATCTTACTACTAGAGCAAAGACATCAGTGTAGTCAATCCCTTCTTCTTGTGTGTATCCTTGAATAACTAGTCTAGCTTTGTTCTTGATGATGATTCCTCTATCATCTTTCTTGTTCCTAAACACCTATTTGGTTCCAATGGTAGTCTTCCCATAAGGAAGAGGACAAAGGTTCCAAACTTTCTGCCTTTTGAATTGAAGCAGCTCTTGTTGCCTAGCTTCAACCCAACTTCCATCCTTTAGAGCCTCATCAACTTTCTTTGGATTTATCTGGGATAGGAAACAAGAGTGAAGTCAAACATTTGATTCATGGGTTTGTCCTCTTGTTCTTACCTCTGTGACAACATCTCCAATGGTGTTTGTGGTGGGGTGAGACTTGTGGATCCTAAGCTGAGGGATCACAGCAAGTTGCTGAGAAAGATCTAAATTAGAGAAATTTAGATCTGGCATGGATGTTTCTCCCCATATCAGCACACTTTTCAAGAGAAACTTGATCCAAGCAGTGTGTGACATCATTGATGTTCTCATCTATGGTGTGATTAGTGGCATCAAGAAATTCTTGGTCACTGTCACCACCACCATTGTTGTCTTCCATAATTGAGATATTCTTATCTGGTTGTGGAGCCTCTGAACTGGAATTTGAAGGCATCCCAGATGTATCAGCTGAGTTTGTCATTGTAGTGCTGATAGAAACCTCATTAGCAAGTAGTTCCAACTGGAGCTGAAGATGTATGACTTGAAGGTCTTCTTAGCTCAAATCTTGGATCAAGATCACCTGTATTTAGATTTTCTGCAGATCCTGAAACATTCTCACAAGATTTGTTAAAACAGTTGGTAACTAAATCAAGATCAAATATCCAATCAGGACCAGTATGAACCACACAGGGTGTGTGTTCATTGAAAGCCACATTGTCTGACTCCTCAACAATTTTGGTTTTAAGATTGTACACTCTATAAGCCTTAGCTTGAGAAGAGTATACAATAAAGTGTCCATCATCTGATTTCTCAACAAACTTGGCAATTTGATCTTTGGTATTCAAGATGGTGCAAGGACATCCAAATGACCTGAGAAAACCAATGAAAGGTTTCCTCTTGTGCCAAAGTTCATAAGGAGTCTTGCCATGTATCTTGACCACTAAAACTCTGTTCTGCACATAGCAAGCAGTGTTGACTGCCTCTACCCAGAAGGTGATGGGCAGCTTAGAGTCAGACAACATGGTTCTTACAGCTTCAATCAGTGTCATGTTTCTCCTCTCAGTAACACCATTTTGCTGAGGAGTCCTGGGAGCACTGTATTGTCTTGTAATACCCTTTTTATCACAGAATGTATCAAGGATTTGGTTCTTAAATTTAGTTCCTTGATCACATCTTATGAACATGACCTTGTAATCAGATTGATTCTCAATCTTTAAGATGAAATTCTTTAGAATCTCAGGAGTCTCATCCTTAGTTCTAATGATGAAAACCCAAGTGAATCTTGTAAAGTCATCTATGATCACTAAACAGTAAGAGGTCCTTCCTAGACTCATTACACTGGTGGGGCCAAAGAGATCCATATGTAACAAGTGTAGGGGTGTAGTGATAGAGTTCCTTTCCTTAGGCCTGTGAGATACCTTGTGTTGCTTCCCTTTCAGGCATGCAACACAATGATCATCACTTGTAAACTCTTTCTTTGGTATTCCAGTTACCAAATCATTCTTAATTAATTTGTTCATGTTTTTAAAGTTTACATGGCACATTCTTTGGAAAGACTCATCACTATTGGCTTTAGATAGAAAGCATAAAACTTCTCCAGAGGGAGATGTTTCTTGGAAATCCATCTTGTACATGTTCCCTTTCCTGGGGGCTCTAAGCAGAATATGCTCATGAGGAATGATCACACTAGGCTTAAGAACAATGCACTCATGCTCAGTAAAGAGCATGTTATGACTCTAATCACAAAATTGGGATACACTCAGAAGATTGTACCCAAGCTCTTTGAAAAAGTTTAATTTATCAATGCTGAGCTTACCATTTGTGACCTTGCTGTTGGACCAAAAGAACCAATGAGCCGGATCAGAAAAACCTTTAAGTCCCACAGACGTCACAACAACTGCTGAAGTTCACAACAGCTGAAGACAACACTGAAGACAAAGTCTGAAGACACAAGTGCTGAAGACAAAGTCTGAAGACAAGTGCTGAAGACAATTCTGAAGACACAAGTGCTGAAGACAAAGTCTGAAGACACAAGTGCTGAAGACAAAGTCTGAGACACAAGTGCTGAAGACAAAGTCTGAAGACACAAGTGCTGAAGACAAAGTCTGAAGACACAAGTGCTGAAGACAAAGTCTGAAGACACAAGTGCTGAAGACAAAGTCTGAAGACACAAGTGCTAAAGACAAAGTCTGAAGACACAAGTGCTGAAGACAAAATCTGAAGACACAAGTGCTGAAGACAAAGTCTGAAGACACAAGTGCTGAAGACAAGTGCTGAAGACAAGTACTGAAGACTAAGTATCAGACGTTGTCACAACAGCTGAAGAGGTCTTCTTCAGTAGTTGTGACGGTTTTCTTTCAGTAGTTTTATATTTTTCCCTTTCAGTAGTTTTGTAATCAGTAGTTTAGTTTCAGTAGTTTAGCATCAGTAGTTTTATGTTTTGTACTTAGCACTCTGATATGTTCTCAGTAGTTGTGAACATTTCAGTAGTTTGTTAAGTTTTAGTTATTTTTGTAATAAATCTGCCAGATGTCACTATCCCGTGATATCAGCAGTGATTGCACTCTATATAAGGAGTATCAACCTAATTGTAATCAGTGAATGATTGAGCAGAAACAGTTGATATAATTGAAACATTCCTTTTCACAGAAATATATTCTCTCGTTACAACCATATTTGTTCTTAATGCATACGAATATCAAATTCTTGCAATAATTTGTCTAATTCTTGATCTTATTCTGCTGCGTTACACTCTAATCCAACAAACTTGAGATCACTGATCCTGTCAAATGGTATCAGAGCCGGTTAATCATTGATCGATCTAATATATGATCATTGAAACTGCTATCCAAGATCCAAGTTTGATTGAATTAGCATTTTTGCAAGAAACGGTTATAGAGATTGAATTTTCTGTGTTTGTGGCCATTCATCTTGAGATTTATTCTTGGTTTTCATTGAGTCTATTGTGGTCTGTGTAAAATCTTTTAAAAGCTTGAATTAAATTGTATTTGGACCTAAAATGACTACTCCTTCCAATGATCCTCACAATACTGGTTCCTCAACCAAGCCTCCAATGCTGGTTAGGAGTGAGTATAACATATGGCAACGACGAATGCTCCATCACCTGTCTGTTAACAGCTCAGGTTGTTGGACATCAGTGGTACATGGTCCACACAAGCCTATGGTGAATAACCCAGAAACCAATCAAATGGTTCCGAAGAGGAGGGAGCAATACTCAGATGAGGATAAGAAATTGTTTGAGATTGATGCAAAAGCCCATGGAATTTTGGCCATGGCACTGCCTAATGAAATCTATTCTGGGCTAATGCATTATGAAACTGCCCATGACCTTTGGAATGCCTTGAAAGAACAATTTGGAGGAACAGATGAGGTCTTGGCAAATAATAGAGAAATCCTTGCCCAACAATATGAGACATTCTCTCATAGGAAGGGTGAGACACTGACTCAACAGTTTGAGCGGTTCTCTTATTTGATCTCTGAATTAAAAATGGTCAAACATGAGTACACCAATCTATGCTTTATCATGGATGATTTGAAGGGCATTGCTGATGATGATTTAGAAGAGATGGATATTTTGAGCCAAATGGCCTTGATCAATATCAGATCTCAGAAATTCTACAAGAGAACTAGCAGGAAATTTCCTGGACTCTCTGACAAAACCAAAGTCGGTTTTGACAAGAACAAGTTGAAGTGTCACAATGCCACAGGCTTGGACACTTTGCAAGAGAGTGTAGATCAACTGGATCTAACACCTCTGCACCCTTTTTGACTTTTCAAAATAACAATTCACATCCAAAGGGCAACATTCTGCTGGTTCTAATCATTCATCACACCCTCAATCTCCTGCATATTTTGTTCCTCAGGGTCAAATGCCATATCTTATCCCCACTATTATATGCAACAGTCAAATCAAGTTCAAGCTCCTATAGTACCACAACCTCATGCACTACCAGAACCTCAACCATCTCCATCTCAATCACAACCTCATCACAGCTTCTTCACACCTGGAATCGTTGACTGGAGTAGCTTACCTGATAACTTTTCTGGTCACACTGAGCAATACTATGCTGGTGCTAGTCAACATGGTGGTGAACACCCTTTGGAAATCTTGCTCTCATGGCCCTGGAGTCTACTGAGGGTTCCTGCTCAAATGCATCATCTTCACAGGTAACTCAGGTATCTTCAAGGCTAAAGCCAAGTTATGTTCTGAATCATGTTGTTATGATCAGTGATCTACGTTTGATTGATTAGAGAGTATAGTAGTGGAATTCTAACAATGAATTAGCCAATTCACAAGAACAAAGAGATATTCAATGTAAGAACAAAAACGGTTATAGACAGAGAATTTTGCAAATAATATTTCATCCATATTCGCTTTCGTGGTAACGGAATGTCACAATTACAATTAGGTCAACACCTCTTATATAAGAGATGTGACGTCTGCTGATGTCACTTGATAGTGACATCTAACAGAATTTATTACAAACTGCTGATAGTTAACACAACTACTGAAGATGTCAAACAGCTGACATCTTCTTACAAAAATGCTAAGTGTTAACTATTATTACAACAACTGAAAAGAAACTACTGAAACTATAACAACTGAAGAACATACTCTTCAGTTGTTTTACAAATACTGAAACTATAACAACTGAAGAACATACTCTTCAGTTGTTTTACAAATACTGAAACAAAGAAAACTACTGAAAGGTAAACTATCACAACAACTGAAGAATGCTTCTTCAGCTGTTGTAACAAACTCTGAAGGCTTCAGTACTTGTACTTGAGCTTCAGCTGTTGTCATCAGCTGATGTCTTCAGTCTTTATACTTCAGCTGTTGTACTTCAGTACTTTAGTCTTCAGCTGTTGAAGTCTTCAGCACTTTAGAACTTCAGCTGTTGTTCTTCAGTACTTTAGTCTTTAGCTGTTGAAGTCTTCAGCACTTTAGATCTTCAGCTGTTGTTCTTCAGTACTTTAGTTCTTCAGCTGTTGCAGTCTTCAGACTTTGTCAAACAGCTGATCAAGTCTTCAGCAGTTGTTGTGATGTCTGTGGGACTTAGAGTTTTTCTGATCAGGCTCATTGGTTCTTTTGGTCCAACAAACTCCCCCTGAACCAATGCAGCCAAAACCTCTAAACTTATTAGAGTTGTCCCACTTATTATGGCAGAAATGTTGGTCTTTTTGTCTTCTAGATCAGCTCAGAAGCGACCCTTTTTTTAAGCACCGGCCAGGGAAGAAGTCTCAAAGATTTGTTTGGCAAAGTATGAATGGGAACTCTGTTTGGGGAATTGGACACAGAGTTTTACCCCATTCATGAGATCTATTTCCCCATGATGAGTCTGTACGACTCTCTTGTGTAGGCCTCAAGGAAGGTGATTTGTTCCTCCATGGTTAGCTCTTCAGCACCTCCTTCAAACAATGATTCAGGCCCATAATACTCAGACAGGTATTTGGCCTGTTTCCCATTCTTTAGCTCCACAGTTGTTATTATTCTGTAAGCAAACTCATCCGGGTGATTACCCTCTAGGAACAACTGGAGCTCATTTTTCCTGACTTCCTCAAGCCTCTTGTAAACTAACCCCTTTTTCACTATTTTGTTTCCAGCATCTTCTGAGGGGTTAGATTAGCTTTATAGGCTTTCTTGAAGTCCTCTAGGATTTCCCAGGGTGTGAAACTACAAAGACCAGAGAGATCACTTCATCTACGATCTTTTTCACCTGGCCAATGTATCTCTGAGGTATGTTTTCTTATGAATTCTGTGAGACACCCTGGGATCAGGCCAAATCCTCACTCTTTCCTTTTGATATTGAAAGGTATGCTTGAGAGTGTAAAGTCTGAGGGCTTGTTTCTTCATATTGATGATAGAAGATGTGGCTGCATAAGCTTTGTCAACTCTCTTCAGCAATTCCTCATCATGCTGTTTATGAAGCTCTTCTTCTTCTAGCTTCACTTTAACCATTTGTCTTTGGAATTCAGGAGTAATTGCTGAGGAGTGACTTGTGGCCTTAGGCAACTGAATCACAGCTGAGAGTGGCAGCCATCTTCATCATCTTCTAGCCTCAATACCCTTCTCTTCTTCTTCAAGGGTATATCATCGGCTATGGGTTTTGAGGGTAAGGGAGTTGGTTTGGTGGTTGTGTTTGGGTGGTTTTGGTGTGGGAATGTTGACAGGCTGTTCTAGCATTTTTGAGGTGAGTGTGGCTTTTGATTGCTTGGCTAGCTCAGTCCTGCTCCCAGCACCCGCTTCATTCAAAGCTTCAATAACAAGTCCCTTAGTATATGCTTCAGACGAACAGATCTTGGTGGTGATTGCCAAGATACTGTCCCTGGACCAAGCTTTGATTTCGATCATTGATCTTCCAAGATATTTTGCAATAAATCTAATCATGATCTCAAGCCTTTCTCTTTCTAACACTTCATAACTTGCCCATCTATTCTGGATTTCTTCAATCTCTAATCGTCGAATCTCAGAGTCAAGTTTATCGGTGTCATGGCCTTGCCTAAACAGCTGATCAATGATGTTGTCCATTGATCTGCTGTGTTCGGCATCAGCCTCTTTTATCAGTAGCTCCAAGGCTTTCTCTTTTTCCTTCTCTTTATCGGTCTCCACATTCAACTCCAACTCCTTTCCACTACTATCCCTTCTGTTTCTTTCTCCTTTTCTTTCTCCTCTGTACTCCTCTTTCTTTTTGCTTTCACTGACTTAATCTCCCCCTTTTTGGTTGCATTGGTTGCAAGGGGTTGATTGCCAGAAAGCTGTTTGCCCACAACCTCCTCTATCAATGGTTGTATTACTGAGGAAAGCCTCTCATCAATGGCTTTGATCACTATGTCAGTGATTATGGGTGTGATGAGAGGGAGGGAATTTTGAAGGATAGCAACTATTTGCTCAGGAGGGTTCTGTTCCTGAGAAATAGTGCCAGAAGCAGAGGCAGGTGGCTGAGTTGTGGGAGTGGCTCAGTGTTTGTGAGACCTTCAGATGAAGGTGCCATCTGTGAGGTGGTAGAGGCAGATGGTCTTTGTTCCTTAGAAGTTTTGGCAAGCAGCTCTTTGAGTCTGCTCACCTCCTCTTCCAGGATGGTGTTTTGGGCGATTACATCGTAAAAGAAGCCCAGGTCATCATCAGTAGTTACTGAATCACCTGACCTCCTGATAGGATCAGGATGAACATGCACTGAGTGTAGCTCAGTTGTAGCATGTGCCCCTTTGTCTTGGAACTGGGGACTTCCTGCCTCAGGACTTTGTCCTTCATCAGCAGTTGCCTCTGGTAAGGTCTTAGTAATGGTACCAACTACAACCTGATCATATGCTGAAGCAGGAGAAGTGGCAGCCTCACCAGAAGTTCCAATCTCCATTGCTACACTAGGAGAAGGAACATTGTAACCCTATGCTGTGGGTTCTCAGCTGCACTTTGGTCCTCCCCCTCAATGGTAGAAGTATTCCCAGTTGTAATTGGTATCTGGGGAGGGGGTGAGGAGTGCAACTGAGTCAGCACTTGTGCAACAAGTAATGTAGGACTTTGGGGGGCGGTTGCATGTGGTGATTGGGTGGAAGCAGATTGCACCCGGGGTGAATGGTGCGCTTCAATGGTAACCCTCTCAAGGGAGATAGGTTCCAGCAGTGTAGGTTCCCCAATGTTGGTTGCAACAGGATCCTGTTGAGAGGATACCTGTGCGGCTGTGGCTGGTTGAGTCAGTGTCACAACTGGGGGTTAAGACCAGTGTGTGGTTCCTGTGTTTGTGGTACAGGGGCATCCTCAGGGGACTCATCTCCCTGAGTAGCCTTTTTTGGCTTTTTGGATTTGGGGTAGTGGGGACTTTGGTTCTGGAGGTGGTGGCTGTGGGTTCCAACTGCGTGGGGTTTCGCAGCCTGGCAGCCTGTTTCAACGTTTGGTCAGAGTTGTGCCTGGAGTATACTTCAGGCAATACAGCCGTTGCAGGGACTCCGAGACCAACAAGTCCCTCAGCTTTTAGCTGATTCTCTATTATGGCCATAATGAACCGAGGATATAATATCCAGCGGTTAGAAATAGATTTTGAGGCCATGTCCTTAAGTTCCAGAAAAATGATTTCAGAGAAGTTTAGGTTCTGTTGCTCAAGGATAGAGAATAGTACCTGCTGCCACCTTGTAGACATTTGATCCCAAGAGGAAGTCTTAGGAGCCAAACAGACATTTACCATGTGAAATATGAGACGTTCAGCATCATGGAAATGTTTCTTCAGTATGGTGGAGGCACTAAGGTTTCCCTGATATCCATGGTGGGCAAAGGATAAATCAGTTGTGCCCTTTGGATATCCAGCAGGAAAAGTGGCATCATCCAGGTGTAGGGTTTGACGAAGTATATCGGGAGTGATGACCACTTGGTGGTTGTTGACGACCGACCGGAGAGACTCTGTGTTGTTCTCCCCAGTGGTGAGGGTGACGTTCATCCAAAACTGGTTAAGGGATTCGGCATGAAGGATTGGATTGAGAAGAAAGGCCGTTTTGTAGGGTGACTGGACCATAAGATCAATAGCGTTATCGAACTTAGCCCAGAATGGCGATTTGGTGAGGTAAGCTACACAGTTGTGTCGCGGTTTGAGCTGCATGGTCGCCATTAATGAGAGAGAAGTTTTGGAGATATGAACGTTAGGTTTGAAGAAGATGAGGCTCTGAAGGATTAGGTCGGGATATTTATAGGGTACGGGTTAGAAAATGACTGAAGGGTTTGGTGTTAGTCATCAGTAGTTTTAAAACGACTGTTGACATGGTATTACCCTTTCAGACGTTGAAACAGCTGAAGTCGTGGTTTTAGGCATCAGCAGTTATAAAACTACTAAAGACATGGTTGACTTCAGATGTTGAAACAATTGATAACTTGGTATAGTCCAGTAGTTGTGAAACTACTGAAGACATGGTTTTGTCATCAGTTGTTGAAACAGCTGATGACTTGGTATTAGTCATCAGTAGTTGTGAAACTACTGAAGACATGGTTTTTTCATCAGTGTTGTAAACAGCTGATGACTTGGTATTAGTCATCAGTAGTTGTGAAACTACTGAAGACATGGTTTTGTCATCAGTTGTTGTAAACAGCTGATGACTTGGTATTAGTCATCAGTAGTTGTGAAACTACTGAAGACATGTTTTGTCATCAGTTGTTTAGGATGAAACAGCAGTTGTAGAAACAACTGAAGAGAAAGTTCTCATCAGTAGTTTTCGTCAATTCATAGCCTTTCAGCTGTTTCATACTGTCCTCAACACTTACTCATCAGCCTTTTTGCTGTTTTCAGTTGTTTCATAGGACATCAGTACTTATCTGTTTTGACAACATCAGTAGTTACAACTACATCAGTAGTTGTTACTTTATCAGTTGTTGTAACAGAAGCAGTACAATATGTGATATGGTCACTAATGATCATTAGTACTTATTTACTGAGATCATCAGTAGTTATCACTTATTCTAGCTGCAGCATACCAAGCCTTAACACAAGGTTTTGGAAAGTAGAACTATCCAAAGGCTTAGTAAAAATATCTGCAAGCTCATCAGCACTAGGCACAAACTTAGGATCAATCAGACCTTTTTCAAAACAATCCCGAATAAAGTGATGTCTGATCTCTATATGTTTGGTCCTAGAGTGCTGGACTGGATTTTTGACAATACACAGAGCTGAAGCACTATCCATTAATAATGGAGTCTTAGTCTCTGTAATGCCATAATCCAGAAGTTGGTTCTGAAGCCAGAGTACCTGAGAAGTACAACTTGCAGCAGCAATGTACTCGGCTTCAGCAGTTGATGTAGCAACAGATGTTTGTTTCTTACTCTGCCAAGAAATCAAACAGTTGCCTAGGAATTGACAACCACCAGAAGTTGACTTTCTAGTTAACTTGCACCCTGCATAGTCACTATCTGAAAAAGCAACTAATTTGCAAGAGTGTCCAGTGGAATACCATAAACCTAGAGATTGTGTACCTTGCAAATATCTAAAGATCCTCTTGACTGCAATCAAATGAGACTCTTTAGGAGCAGCCTGAAATCTGGCACAGACACAAGTAGCAAACATGATATCTGGTCTAGAAGCTGTTAATACATCAAGGACCCAATCATACATCTGTAAAGTGTTTCATCAACAGCTTTACCTTTCTGATCTGCATCCAGTTGTATGGTGTTGCACATGGGAGTAGAACAGGGCTTACAGTTTTGTAAATCAAACTTATTCAAAAGATCTTTTGTATATTTTGACTGATGAATAAAGGTTCCATCAGCCTTTTGTTTAATTTGCAAGCCTAGAAAGAACTGTAATTCTCCCATTGCACTCATTTCAAACCTCTTTTTCATTAATGTTGTAAAATCATCACACAACTGGGGATCAGAGGATGCAAAAATGATATCATCACATAAATCTGAACAAGTAGCTTATGCTGATCCACCTTCTTAATAAACAAAGTTTTATCAATGGAGCCTCTAGTGAAATTATTCTTAAGAAGAAAAGTGGAAAGTGTCTCATACCAGGCTCTAGGAGCTTGTTTCAACCCATAAAGAGCCTTATCAAGTTTATACACCCATTCAGGATGTTTATTATCCTCAAAACCTGGTGGTTGACACACATAAACTTCTTCCTTATTTTACCATATAAAATGCACTTTTGACATCCATTTGAAAAACTTTAAGATTGTGGAATGCAGCATAGGCTAAAAACAATCTAATTGCCTCTAGTCTGGCTACAGGGGCAAAGGTTTCATCATAATCAATACCTTCTTCTTGTGAAAACCCCTGTACAACCAGTCTAGCCTTGTTCTTAACAATAAGCCCATTTTCATCAGTTTTATTCCTAAACACCCATTTAGTGCCTATTGCACACTTACCTGGGGGAAGAGGAACCAGTTCCCACACTTGCTGTTCTTGAACTGAAGTAGCTCAAGCTGCATGGCTTCAACCCATCCATTGTCTCTCAAAGCAACATGATAGTTCTTTGGCTCTAGCTGACTGATGAAGAGAGCATAGAAGCAGAAGTTAGACAATTGACTTCTTGTTGAAACTCCAGCATTGATATCACCAATAATTTGAGACATTGGGTGATTCTTCAGTTCTTGATAAACAATGAGATCTGTGCAAGTGTTTGTAGGACCTTCAGCAGCAGCAGATGTTGATGCAGACTCTTGAAACCAAGAATTGGATGGTAACTCAAAAGATGTAGAGGAATCAGAGATCTCATCAGCATTTGTTGTGGATGGAACTGCTGAAGCTACAGGAACATCAAATTTAGCAGACACAGGCAGTTGGTCACTAAACTTGAATAGGTGAGTATTGATATTATCATCATCATCATCAATACCACCAGGTGGAAGACATGCTGCAGAAGATGATTTATCCACATGATCTGCAACAGCTGGAGGTTGATAAGGAACATATTGCAGTATGTCCAAATCAAATAACTCCACAGGGTTTTGTGGAATCTTGTCCATAGGAGATTCATTAAACTTCACATGCAAAGTCTCTTCAACTATCTTTGTTCTGCAGTTGAAGACTCTGTATGCCTTGCAAGTAGATGAATAACCAACAAAATACCCTGCATCCACCTTAGGATCAAATTTTTGGGAGTTGATCCTTTGTGTTGAGAATAAAACAGGGACACCCAAATGCTTTGAAAAATGAAATTAGAGGAGCCAAGTGATGGAGAACTTCATATGGAGTCTTCATCAACCTCTGATTTACTAAGGCTCTATTTTGCACATAGCAAGCTGTGTTAACAGCTTCAGCCCAAAAGGTCAGTGGCAAACCAGAGTCAGCCAACATGGACCTTGCAGCTTCAATTAGGGTCCTGTTCTTCCTCTCCACTACTCCATTTTGTTCTGGAGTCCGTGGGATGCTAAACTGCCTTTTGATTCCCTTTGAAAGATAGAAGTCATCAAGTGTATGGTTTCTGAATTCAGTTCCATTGTCACTCCTTATACACTTGACTGAAAGGGAATACTGCTTCTCAACATACAACACAAAGTGAATAATCTTCTGAGCAACCTCATCCTTTGAATGTAGAAAGAAAGTCCATACAAATCTGGAGTAATCATCCACAATTACCAGACAGTATTTCTTCTTTGCCATGCTCATCACTCTCACAGGACCAAATAGATCCATATGCAGTAATTGCAAGCAGGCAGTGGACTTAGGCTCTTCAATAGGAGGGAATGAGACTTTGTGTGTTGTTTTCCTTTAAACAAGCAGTGCAGGTTCATCACACAGGAACTCCTTTATTGGTAAGCCTCTGACTAAACTATTGTGGATCAGCTGATTCATGTTTTTGAAATTAACATGACCCAGCCTTCTGTGCCACAGTTTAGATTCTTGAGGAGAGGCTTTGGAAAATAGGCAAGGATGGCCTCTGAGATCTATTTTCTTGGAAAGATCTAAGGCATACACTCTTCCTGTCCTGTTGGCTCTCAGGAGAGTGTGATCATCCAACACCTTATCAATCAAATGCAGAACTTTGGATGACAGAATCCTACAGTTCTGACTGGTGAAAAGAGCAACATGGCCTTTATCACACATTTGACTGACACTCAAGAGATTGTACTTGAGATTTTCCACATGATTAACATCATCAAACTTTATTTCTCCATTGGAGACAAAGCCTTTTCCAATGATGTAACCCCTAGCATCATTGCCAAAAGAAACAAACCCCTTCTTTCCTTGAGAGTAGTCATGAAGAAGAGAGCTGTTCCCAGTCATGTGCATAGATCCCCCACTGTCTACATACCAGATGCTACTTTGGCATGTTGAAGAACCCTGCAATTATAAACAATCAGTTAGTTTTGGAGACCCAAACCTTTTTGGTTTTGGGCCTGTTCTCATCAACAGATGGTAAACTAACAGGTTTGATGGAAACAACAGCCTGAGAGGAAGAAGATGGTGAAGAAGAGGAATCCTTGGCTTGGACCTCCTTTTCTGTGGTTTCAACATAGGAACATCTAATTGGTTAACTCTTCCCAATAGATGTTGAACCATCATAACCAGCTGTGTCTGATTTTGTGATAAAGCTTTCAGCTCTTCAGACACATTGGCATTGGAGTTTGATAAGTTCCTATGTTGCACCTTCTTCTTTTGAGCAATCTCAGCTGTTACCTGTTTAACCCCTTCTTTTTGGATTTCTTTATGGACTTAAGGGTTACAGGATTTGATGTTGCTGATACAAATGTGGCTTCAAACTCAGTTTTCATTTTAACCATTTTCTCTTTAATTTCTCTTTATGTTTGAGTTTGGATCCTCTTTTGTACCAACAATCATCTGTAAGATGATTGAACAAGCCACATACTTCACATGGTTTCTTTTCATCTTATGTTGATCATCAACTAAAGAGGATGAAACTACTGAAGACTTGCTCTTCAGTACTTTGGAAGCATTGTTTGCTTTCTTGACTTCCTCTTTAGTAGTCTTCAAACTCTTTCTACTGACAGTTTCTTCTCTTCAGTACTGACAGTAGTTGGAGTTTGAACTTCAGGTGTTAAATCTTGCTCTCCAGTCCTTTCAGGACTTTCAGAATTAACTCCTGAGTTGATCAACTCTTTGATCATGTGAGTGTCAGCAGTGGAACCATCAACATCAGCTGATAGGTTCTGAGAGGGCTTAGTGCTGACTTCTACTTCTGATGGTGCTGTATCAGAAAGTAGATCACATGATGAAATGGATTGGTTATTGCTCTCACCATCAGATTCTACCTCTGCTCTGGGAGTAAAATCTGTAGGTGGAGCAGTGTGATTATAACCAATGCCAAACTTCACATTGGAAGCAGATTGCTTACTAAGAAGCATTTCAAAACCCTTGCAAGAATTACCCATCGATCACACTCTACCTGGGTAGTTGCAAGTGTTTCCTTGAGATCTCTATACTTCTCTAGAAGTATCTCTTCCTAGCCTTATCATCAGTGATTTGGCATTTAAGTTTGTAAATCTCATCATTCTTATCATTAAGCACAGACTCAAATTCAGCTTTGCTTTGGAAATTGTTTGTTCTAGCTCAATGTTCTTGTTAATTAAAGCTACATTTGCTTCTCTAATAGATGCAAATGCGGCTATGCATGATTCAGAACATAGTTTGGCTTTTGCCTCAGAGGATACCTGTGATACCTTTGGTATAGAGGCATTAGAGGATGAAGTATCAGCAGAATCCAAAGCCATAAGAGCTAGATTTCCAAAGGGACTGTCACCACCATGTTGACCAGCACCAGTGAACAGTTGTTCATGACCAGACAAATCATCTGGTAAACTGCTCCAGTCAACAACTCCTGGGGTGAAGAAGCTGTGTTGTTGAGGTTGAGTTTGTTGATGAGATTGGGAAGGTTGAGGTTCAGGCAATGCATGTGATTGTTGTGAAATGGGAGCTTGAACGGATTAGACTGAGGCAAGTAATAGCAGGGAAAAGGATATGACATTGGACCCTGGGGGACAAAGTATGCAGGAGATCTAGGGTGTGAATGATGACCAGAACCAGCAGGATGTTGCCCTCTGTTTTGTGGACTAGTACTAGGAAAAGTCACAAAGGGTGCAGAAGAGTTAGATCCAGTTGATCTACACTCTCTTGCAAAGTGTCCCAGCCTTTGGCATTTGTGACACCTCAACTTACTCTTGTCAAAACCAACTTTGGTTTTGCCAGAGAGTCCAGGAAATTTCCTGCCAGTTCTCTTGTAGAACTTCTGAGATCTGATATTAATCAATGCCATTTGGCTCAGAATATCCATCTCTTCTAGATCATCATCAGCTATTCCTTTCAAATCATCCATGATGAAGCATAGATTGTCACTATTACTGCCAGAATGACTATCAATACCAACAAATGCATGATCAGAACTATTTGAAGAGAAATCAATGATCTCATCATAATTGTTCAGATGCAGCATATTCTGACTCATGACCAACCAAGGCAGTATTCCCTGGTACAAAGTCATCAGTGAGCTTTCCTGATGAGGACAGTTTCCTTTTCTGCTCTATCTCTCTTTCGAATGTAAGCAGTTTCCCATGAAGTTGGGTGAGAGATAGGCTATCCAGATTTGCACTGGAGCGTAGGACAATAGTGTATGTGTCCCATCTCTCAGGCAGTGATCTGAGGAACCTGTTATTCATCTGGCTGTTGGTGTATTCCTGTTTCACCATTTTCAGCTCAGAGATCAAGCAGGAAAAACGCTCAAACTGTTGAGTCAGTGTCTCACCCTTTCTATGAGAGAATGTCTCATATTGTTGGGCAAGGATTTCTCTGTTGTTTGCTAAGACCTCATCTGTGCCACCGAATTGTTCCTTCAGGGCATTCCAGAGATCATGAGCAGTTTCATGATGCATAAGCCCTGAATAGATTTCATTAGGCAGTGCCATGGCCAGAATTCCATGGGCTTTAGCATCAATCTCAAACAGTTTCCGATCTTCATCAGAGTATTGTTCCTTCTTCTTCGGAACCATTTGATTGGTTTCCGGATTGTTCACCATAGGCTTATGTGGTCCATGTACCACAGATGTCCAACAACCTGAACTGTTAACAGACAGGTGATGAAGCATTCTTCGCTGCCATATGTTATACTCGGTCCTAACCAGCATCGGGGGCTTGGTTGAGGAACGGTATTGTGAGGATCATTAGAAGGAGTAGTCATCTCAGATTCAATCAAATTCAATTAAGCTATAACAGATTTAGAACAAAAACACAACAACCAATTGAACCAAGAGAGATCTCAAAATAAATGAACGAAAGCGTCAGAAATTCAATAATCTATAACCAGTTCTTGCAAATATGCTAATTCAATCAAACATAGATATCAATTAGCAGTTTCAATGATCAATTGTTAGATCGATCAATGATTAACCTGCTCTGATACCACTTGTTAGGATCAGTGATCTACGTTTGATTGATTAGAGAGTATAGCAGCGGAATTCTAACAATGAATTAGCCAATTCACAAGAACAAAGAGATATTCAATGTAAGAACAAAAACGGTTATAGACAGAGAATTCTGCAAATATATTTCATCAATATTCGCTTTCGTGGTAACGGAATGTCACAATTACAATTAGGTCAACACCTCTTATATAAGAGATGTGACGTCTGCTGATGTCACTTGATAGTGACATCTAACAGAATTTACAAACTGCTGATAGTTAACACAACTACTGAAGATGTCAAACAGCTGACATCTTCTTACAAAAATGCTAAGTGTTAACTATTATTACAACTACTGAAAAGAAACTACTGAAACTATAACAACTGAAGAACATACTCTTCAGTTGTTTTACAAATACTGAAATAAACAATGAACATACTTAGTTGTTTTACAAATACTGAACAAAGAAAATACTGAAAGGTAAACCATCACAACAACTGAAGAATGCTTCTTCAGCTGTTGTAACAAACTCTGAAGGCTTCAGTACTTGTACTTGAGCTTCAGCTGTTGTCATCAGCTGATGTCTTCAGTCTTTATCTTCACTGTTGTACTTCAGTACTTTAGTCTTCAGCACTTAGAACTTCAGCTGTTGTTTCAGTACTTAGTCTTTAGCTGTTGAAGTCTTCAGCACTTTAGATCTTCAGCTGTTGTCTTCAGTACTTTAGTTCTTCAGCTGTTGCAGTCTTCAGACTTTGTCAAACAGTTGATCAAGTCTTCAGCAGTTGTTGTGATGTCTATGGGACTTAGAGGTTTTTCTGATCAGCTCATTGGTTCTTTTGGTCCAACACATGCATAGCTGCCTTTGTCTCTATTAGAGAGGCAAATGTGGCATTAATAAATCAAAAACTTGAGTTTGAGAAAACCATTTCAAAAGAAAAGCTGAGTATGAGTCTGCTCTTAACAGTAAAAGTGATGAGATTTATAAGCTTAAATGCCAATTAAATGATGAAAAGGCCAAGCTAGAGGTTATTCTGGAAGACCACAGGAGTCTCAAAGAAAAACTTGCAGTGACCCAAGTTGAGTGTGACCGCTGGGTCTCATCATGCAAGGGATTTGAAATGCTTCTTAGCAAGCAAACTGCTTCAAATGTGAAGTTGGTATTGGTTACAACCATACTGCTCCACCAACAGACTTTACTCCGACTCCATAGTTAAGTCTGAAAGTGAAAGCAATCTCCAAACCACATTATCGTGTGAATCATTCTCCAAAGATAATCTAAGATCAGAGAATGAAACCAGTGTTAAGATCTCAGCAAATAAATTGACCGATGGTCTAACTACTGAGACTCATATGAAGCTGAGTACTTCAGATGTGTTCCTCAATGTACCCCAAGTACTGAAAGAGACCCAACATCTGAAAAGCATTTCAAATCAGTTGAAATACAAGGAGTAACAACTGCTGAGGAATCCATCAAACGGTCTATTAGGACGGATGGAAAACAGTTGAATTACCAGTCTTCAGCTGTTACAAATCCTTAGTACCTAGTACTGATAGGAGGAAAGTACTGAAGATCACACCTTCAGCAGTTTCCACTTCAGCAGTAGAGATGTCCAAGATGAAGAAGAAACCATGTGAAATATGTGGTTTGTTCAATCATCTTACAGATGATTGTTGGTACAAAAGAGGATCCAAACTCAAACATAAAGAGGAAATTAAAGAGAAAATGGTTAAAATGAAAACTGAGTTTGAAGCCACATTTGTACCAGCAACATCAAATCCTGTAACCCTTAAGTCCAAAAGAAATCCAAAAAGGAAGGGGTTAAACAGGTAACAGCTGAGATTGCTCAAAAGAAGAAGGTGCAACATAGGAACTTATCAAACTCCAATGCCAATGTGTCTGGAGAGCTGAAAGCTTTATCAAAACATCAGACATAGCTGGTTATGATGGTCAACATCTATTGGGAAGAGTTAACCAATTAGATGTTCCTATGTTGAAACCACAAAAAAGGAGGTCCAAGCCAAAGATCCTCTTCTTCACCATCTTCTTCCTCTCAGGCTGTTGTTTCAACAAACCTGTTAGTTTATCATTTGTTGATGAGAACAGGCCCAAAACCAAAAAGGTTTGGGTCTCAAAATCTAACTAATTTGTTGTATTTTGCAAGGGTCGTCAGCATGCCAAAGAAGCATCTGGTATGTGGACAGTGGAGGATCCATGCACATGACTGGGAGCAGCTCTCTTCTCATGATTACTCTCAAGGAAAGAAGGGATTTGTCTAATTTGGAAATGATGCTAAAGGTTACATCATTGGAAAGGGATTTGTGTCTAATGGAGATATTAGATTTGATGATGTCAACCATGTGGAGAATCTCAAATACAATCTGTTGAGTGTCAGTCAGATGTGTGACAAAGGACATGTTGCCCTTTTCACAAGCCAGAACTGTAGGATTCTGTCTTCCAAGGTTCTGAGCCTGATTGACAAAGTACTGGATGATAATACTCTCCTGAAGGCCAACAGGATAGGAAGAGTATATGCCTTAGATTTGTCAAAGAAAATTGAGTTAAAAGGCCATCCATGCTTGTTCTCCAAGGCCTCTCTCCAAGAATCTAAACTGTGGCATAGAAGGCTGGGTCATTTTAATCTCAAAAACATGAATCAGCTGATCCACAAGAGTTTAGTGAGAGGTCTTCCAATAAAGGAGTTCAATTATGATGAAATCTGCACTGCATGCTTAAAAGGGAAACAACATAAAGTTTCATTCCCACCCATAGAAGAATCCAAGTCTAATGCCTGCTTACAACTACTGCACATGGATCTTTTTGGTCCTGTGAAGGTAATGAGTATGGCAAAGAAGAAATACTGTCTGGTAATTTTGGATGATTACTCTAGATATGTATGGACTTTCTTCTTGCATTCGAAGGATGAGGCTGCTCAGTCCTTTATGAACTTTGTGTTACACATTGAGAAGCAGTATTCCCTACCAGTTAAGTGTGTGAGGAGTGACAATGGTACTGAATTCAGAAACCACACTCTTGATGAGTTTTACTTGTCAAAGGGAATCAAGAGGCAGTATAGCATCCCACGGACTCCAGAGCAAAATGGAGTAGTGGAGAGAAAGAACAGGACCCTCATTGAAGCTGCAAGGTCCATGTTGGCTAATTCTGGTCTGCCACTGACCTTTTGGGCTGAAGCTGTCAATACAGCCTGCTATGTACAGAATAGAGCCTTAGTAAATCAGAGGTTGATGAAAACTCCTTATGAAGTTTTACATCATTTAGCCCCTTTGATTTCATTCTTTAGAGCATTTGGGTGTCCCTGTTACATTCTCAACACAAAGGATCAACTCCAAAAGTTTGATTCTAAGGTGGATGCAGGGTATTTTGTTGGTATTCTCCACTTGCAAGGCTTACAGAGTATTCAACTGTCGGACAAAGATAGTTGAAGAAACCTTGCATGTGAAGTTCAATGAATCCCCTAAGGATACAATTCCACAAAACCCTGTGGAGTTGTTTGATCTGGACATTCTGCAATATGTCCTTATCAACCGCCTGCTGGTGCAGATCATATGAATCCATCATCTTCTATAGCTAGTCATCCATCTGGTGTTACTGATGATGATGATGATATCAGTAATCACTTTTCAAGTTTAGTGATCAACTGCCTGATTCAGCTAGACCTGATGTTCCTGTAGCTCCAGTAGCACAATCCACAACAAATGCTGATGAGATTTCTACAACTTCAACTTCCTTTGAATTACCATCTACTGATTGGTTTCAAGGAAATGCTTCACCATCACCATCTGTTGCTACTGATCCTGCTACAAACACTTGCACAGATCTTATTGTGTACCAAGATCTGAAGAATCACCCTATGTCTCAAATCATTGGTGATATCAATGCTGGCGTGTCAACAAGAAGTCAATTGTCCAATTTCTGCTTCTATGCTCTCTTCATTAGCCAGCAAGAGCCAAAGAACTATCACATTGCTTTAAGGGACAATGGCTGGGTTGAAGCAATGCAGCTTGAGCTTCTTCAGTTCAAAAAGCAGCAAGTGTGGGAGCTTGTTCCTCTTCCCCCAGGTAAGTGTGCAATAGGCACTAAATGGGTGTTTAGGAATAAAACAGATGAAAATGGGCTTATTGTTAAGAACAAGGCCAGACTGGTTATTCAGGGGTTTGCACAAGAAGAAGGTATTGATTATGATGAAACATTTGCCCCTGTAGCCAGACTAGAGGCAATTAGATTGTTCTTAGCCTATGCTGCACTCCACAATCTTAAAGTTTTTCAACTGGATGTTAAAAGTGAATTTTTGTATGGTAAAATAAAAGAAGAAGTTTATGTGTGTCAACCACCAGGTTTTGAGGACAATAAACATCCTAATTGGGTGTACAAGCTTGATAAGGCTCTTATGGGTTGAAACAAGTTCCTAGAGCCTGGTATGAGACATTATCTAACTTCTTCTGCAAAATAATTTCACTAGAGGCTCCATAGATAAAACTGTTTATTAAGAAGGTGGATCAGCATAAGCTACTTGTTCAAATTTATGTAGATGATATTATTTTTGCATCCTCTGATCTACAGTTGTGTGATGCCTTACAAAGTTGATGCAACAGAAGTTTGAAATGAGTGCCATGGGAGAATTACAGTTCTTTCTGGGTTTGCAAATCAAACAAAAGGCTGATGGAATTTTCATTCATCAATCCAAATATACAAAAGATCTTTTGGAAAAGTTTGATTTACAAAACTGTAAGCCCTGTTCTACTCCCTTGTGCAACACCACACAACTGGATACAGATCAGAAAGGTAAAGTGGTTGAGGTTCTATGAAACACTTTACAGATGTATGATTGGGTCCTTGATGTACTTAACAGCTTCTAGACCAGATATTATGTTTGCTACATGTGTTGTGCTAGATTTCAGGCTGCACCTAAGGAGTCTCATTTGATTGCAGTCAAGAGGTCTTTAGATATCTGCAAGGCACTCCATCTCTAGGATTATGGTATTCTACTAGACATTCTGGTAAATTAGTTGCCTTTTCTGACAGTGACTATATAGGGTGTAAGTTGACAAGAAAGTCCACTTCTGGAGGATTCCAATTCTTAGGCAACTGCTTGATTTCTTGGCAGAGTAAGAAGCAGACCTCAGTTGCTACATCAACTGCTGAGCAGAGTACATTGCTGCTGCAAGCTGTACATCTCAGGTACTCTGGCTTCAAAACCAACTATTGGATTATGGCATAACAGAGACTAAGACCCCACTATTAATGGACAGCTCTTCAGCTCTTTGTATTGTCAAGAATCCTGTCCCGCACTCTAGGACTAACATATTGAAATCAGACACCATTTTATTAGAGATTGTTTTGAAAAAGGTCTGATTGATCCAAAATTTGTTCCTAGTGCTGATGAGCTTGCAGACATATTCACTAAGCCCTTGGATAGCACAACTTTTCAAAACCTAGTGCTAAGGCTTGGTATGCTGCAGCTAGAATAAGTGACAACTACTGATGATCTCAGCTCACAAGTACTGATGATCATTAGTTTATTATTGTATATATAAAGTACTGAAGTTATCCTCCTTCAGAAGTTTTTAAAACTACTGGAGCTTAAGTAACTTCTCAGTACTCAAGTACATTATTTGTTAAAACAGCTGATGTAGTTACAACAGCTGATGTAGTCAGAACAGCTGATGTAGCTACAACTACTGATGTCAGAAATGCAGATAAGTACTGATGACCAATGAAACGTCTGAAACTCAGACATAAGTCTGATGAGTAAGTGTGGAGGTCAGACTGAAACAGCTAAAAGCTATGAATTGACGAAAACAGCTTATGAGAAATTTCTCTTCAGTCGTTTATACAACTACTGTTTCATTAAAACAACTGAAGCCAAAACTATGTCTTCAGTAGTTTACAACTACTGACGACTAACACCAAGTCTTCAGCTGTTTACAACACACCTGACGTCAAAACCATTGTCTTCAGTAGTTTCATAACTACTGAAGAATAACACCAAGACGTCAGCGTTACAATGTCTGAAAATTTAAACCACGTCATCAGTCGTTTACAACTACTGATGACAGCACTTATCTTCTCAGACGTTTTCACCCCACCATATAAATACCTGCTTCTCCTTCAAACGTTTCATTAGCCGTTATTTTCTGACCTTCTCTCTCTCAAACATGGCGACCATGAGTCTAAAACACGACATAACTGCGTTGCATACCTTACCAAGTCGGCTTCTGGAACAAATTTGATAATGCCATTGACCTAATGGTGGATTCCCCATATCGCACAGCCTTTCTCTTGAATCCGACCATCTACCCTGAATCTCTCAGTCAATTCTGGTCAAATGTTTTGTTCATACTGATGAGTCTACCAGCCAAATCTCTGTTTGGTCCCTCGTCAACCAGAAACCAGTGGTTGTTACAGCCGACATTATTCGTCAGGCATTACACTTACACGACTCCACCACTGTGACTGAATACCCAAAGGGCATAACGGATATGTCCTTTATCAATAATGGGTATGAAGGTGATCTTCGAGCTACAACTATTCTGACGAAACATTTCCATGATGCTGAAAGACTTATCTTTCACATGGTAAATGTATGCTTAGCTTCAAAGACATCCTCTTGGGATCAAATGTCATCCCATGGCAACAGGTATTGTATTCTATTCTAGACCACCAACCGCTAAATTTTTCTGAAATCGTGTTTCAAGAAATAAAGAACTTGGCTCAGAAACCTGCAGCAAACCGCTAGCTATTATATTCCAGGTTTCTGATGGCCATTATTTTAAATGAATTAAAATCTGATGGCCTTGTTGGCCTTGGAGTCCCTGCACTAGTTGTTTTGGCTGAGGTATACTCCAGGCACAACTCAGACCTCACTCTCAAAGAAGCTGCCCGAATGCTAAAGCCCAAGCAGAGGGAAACCACAGCTTCCACCACCAGATCCAGAGTCCCCACCAAACCAAAAACCAAACGCCCCAAAACAGCTATTCAGGGAGATGAGTCCCCTGAAGATGCTCCTGTACGACCAAGGCAGGATATACTTGCTGGCTTAAACCCCCAGCAGTATCAGAGACTCTACCAGCTACCACCGCACAAGCATCCTCTCAAAAGGATCCTGATGCAACCTTAACAGGGGACACCACACTGCTGAGACCTGTCTCACTTGAGAAGGTCCTCATTGAAGAGCATTCCTCTCCCCGGATGCAATCAGCTTCTATCCCCTCTCCCAATGCAAATGCCCCCCAAAGTCCAACCATTATAATTGCAAACGTGCTGACTCAGCTGCATGCCTCTCCTCCTCCCCAACAAACACCAACAAAGGGGAGAACACAGCAATTGAGGAAGAGGATCAACATGCTTCTGACAACCCACAGCACCAGGGTTTAACTGTTCTATCTCCTGGTGTGGATATGTAGATACGAACATCTGGTGAGGCTGCCACCTCTTCTGAATCAACACATGATCAGGCTGAGGCTGGTAACATAGCTAAGACCTCACCAGAGGCAACAGCTGATGAAGGACATAGTCCTAAGGCTGGAAGTCCCCAGTTCCAAGAAAAAGGGGCACATGATAAAACTGGTCTACACCCGGTGCATGTACATCCTGCTACAAGCAGGAGGTCAGGTGATTCAACATCTGCTGATGATGACCTAGGCTTTTTCTATGATGTTCTAGCCCACAACACCATCCTGGAGGCTGAGGTAAGCAGACTACAAGAACTGCTTGCCAAGAAGTCTCAGGATGTAAGTCCATCTGCCCCCACTAACCCATAGATGGCACCTTCATTTGAAGGTTCCCCAAACACTTCACCCTCTCACTTCACTGAGCCTCTAGCCTCTGCCTTTGGCACTATCTCTCAGGGATAGAACCCCCTGAGCAGATGGTTGCTGCATTCCAACAATCCTTACCTCTCATCACTCCCATCATCAATGACATTGTTCATAAAGCCATTGATGAGAGGATTTCCTCAAGTCTACAACCACTCATTGATGATGTTGTGCATAAGACACTTTCTGCGGTACAAACCCCTGCAACCAATGCATCCAAAAAGGGGGAGAGTACAGCAGTGAAAGAAAAGAAAAGAAAAAGAACTGAGGATGAGAAGGCACAAGAGAAAACCAAGGAGTTGAAGAAGGAAAAGGAACAATAACTGATCACTTACAAAAGAAAGAAAAGTGCTGGTGATCAAAAGAATGCTGAAGAAAAATCCTTGGAGGAGCTGATAAAAGATGCAGATGAAGCACACAGCCGATCCATGGACAAAATCATTGAGCAACTCTTCAAGCAAGACTTTGATACAGCCAAACTAGACAGTGAGATCAGGAGGTTGGAAGTAAATGAAATCCAAAACAGATGGGCTGGGTACAGTGTGCTAGAGAAAGAGAGATTGGAGATCATGATTCGATTCATAGCCAAATACTTAGGAAGATCACTGATGGAGATTCGTTCATGGACCAGAGACAACATTCTGGCTATAGCCACCAGAATCTGTTTGTCTGAGCAATTTCATAAGGGGATAATTATTGAAGCACTTGATGAGGCTGGATCTGGGAAAAGGTTTGAAATGGCAAAGCTCACCAAAGCTAAACTTACAACCAAAATGCTTGAACAACCTTCCAAATCACCCACTCAAAAACAGCCTACCCTTCAAATCTCCAAACCAATCTCAAAACTCAAATCCAAACATCCTCAACCCTCAAAACCAATTCCTTTACCACAAAAACAAACCTAACCATCATCCAGTGATGCACCTAGAAGGAGGAGAAGGGTGCTGAGGATAGAAGAAGAGAAGAAGAAGAAGAAGATGAAGATGATAGTCTGCCACTCTCTGCTGTTCTAAGGTACCAGAACCCAGGAGTCAACTCATGATCACACCTGACTCACAAAGGGAAATGGTTAGAGTCAAAAAGAAGATGAAGAATAGTAGAAGCAGCATGATGAGCAACTACTGAAGATGGTTGACAAGGAATTCCCCAGTCATCATCTATACAAGCCATGAAAGGGCATGCTCAGAGGCTGTACACTCTTAAACACACATTTCAGTATCAAAAAGAGAGAGTGAGAGTATGGCCAGACCCCAAGGTGAGCTCTAGAATACACAAAAGATCCATTCCACATAGATACAATGGCCTGGTTAGAAAAACAATAGACTCTACAATCATGTTGGCCATTGTAGTCTTACC
Organism: Flaveria trinervia; assembly: GCA_025506515.1. NCBI lineage: Eukaryota > Viridiplantae > Streptophyta > Magnoliopsida > Asterales > Asteraceae > Flaveria > Flaveria trinervia. The sequence goes on along the minus strand of CM046447.1, from coordinate 14,502,753 downwards.
TTGGGAAATACTCGATGAATTCAAGAAGGCTCATCAATCAAAAATGACCCCTCAAGCCTTAGTGGAAAACAAGATGATCAAAAAGGGGTTATTATATAAGAAGCTTGAAGACATTAAGAAGAATGAGCTCCAGTTACTCCTTGAGGGCACCCATCCTGATGAATTGTCTATAGGGAGATAACTACTATGGAGTGAAGAATGGCAGGACTGTAAAGTACCTATCTGAGTACTATGGTCCAGAGTTCTTCTTTGAAGGAGGAGTAGAAGAACTCTCCAAGGAGGAACAGGTGTTCTCCTTGAGGCCTATGTTCGTGAGTCTTACAGACTCACAAATGGGAAGTAGGTTTATGGTTGGGATCACAACTCTATGTCCAGATTCCCCGAAACAGAGTTCCCCTCCATACTTAGCCAAACACATGATTAGAAACCTCTTCCTGGCCTGCGCTGATCCGATTCTCTGAAGATGATCAAGAGAAGTCTTTGCCAACAATAAGTGGGACCTCAATAAAGTTAAGGTTTTAGCTGCATTGGTTCAGGGGGAGTTGTTGGACCAAAAGAACCAATGAGCAGATCAGAAAACCTTTAAGTCCCACAGACGTCACAACAACTGCTGAAGTTCACAACAGCTGAAGACAACAACTGAAGACAAAGTCTGAAGACACAAGTGCTGAAGACAAAGTCTGAAGACAAGTGCTGAAGACAAAGTTTGAAGACACAAGTGCTGAAGACAAAGTCTGAAGACACAAGTGCTGAAGACAAAGTCTGAAGACACAAGTGCTGAAGACAAAGTCTGAAGACACAAGTGCTGAAGACAAAGTGAAGACACAAGTGCTGAAGACAAAGTCTGAAGACACAAGTGCTGAAGACAAAGTCTGAAGACACAAGTGCTGAAGACAAAGTCTGAAGACACAAGTGCTGAAGACAAAGTCTGAAGACACAAGTGCTGAAGACAAAGTCTGAAGACACAAGTGCTGAAGACAAAGTCTGAAGACACAAGTGCTGAAGACAAGTGCTGAAGACAAGTACTAAAGACTAAGTATCAGACGTTGTCACAACAGTTGAAGAGGTCTTCTTCAGTAGTTGTGATGGTTTTCTTTCAGTAGTTTTATATTTTTCCCTTTCAGTAGTTTTGTAATCAGTAGTTTAGTTTCAGTAGTTTAGCATCAGTAGCTTTATGTTTTGTACTTAGCACTCTGATATGTTCTCAGTAGTTGTGAACATTTCAGTAGTTTGTTAAGTTTTAGTTATGTTTGTAATAAATCTGCCAGATGTCACTATCCCGTGATATCAGCAGTGATTGCACTCGATATAAGGAGTGTCAACCTAATTGTAATCAGTGAATGATTAAGCAGAAACAGTTGATATAATTGAAACATTCCTTTTCACAGAAATATATTCTCTTGTTACAACCGTATTTGTTCTTAATGCATACGAATATCAAATTCTTGCAATAATTTGTCTAATTCTTGATCTTATTCCGCTGCGTTACACTCTAATCCATCAAACTTGAGATCACTGATCCTGTCACTTGCCCCTTCCAGAAATGTAACCACCTTCATCTCCTCCAAAGGCAACTGGTCCTCCATCAATTCTTCAAGGTTCTGGAGTAGTGACATATTGCCTGTCATGTGCCTGGAACAACCACTATCAATGATCCAGACATTTTTGTTTGTCTTGAGTTGTCCCTACACAAAGAAGTTGATTAGTTACATTTGGAAACCCAAGCCTTGCTTGTCTTGGGCTCATAAACAGAAGGTAATGCAACAGTAATAGATCCTATGGTTGTGCTAAGAGGATCTTGAGCTGTTGTTGATGGGGAATTCTCAGTCACTTGGTCTTTCTTAGACTTCCACACCACCTTTGGAGTCTTGGACTTGACCTTCAAAACTTCGGAAGCTTTGGGAACTTTGGAAGTTTTTGATGACTGAACCTTCGGAAGATTCTACAGACACTGCAGCAGACTTAGTACGAATGGATCAATCGCATGGCTCAATCGCACGAATGAACCAAGCTCATGGTTCAGTCACCCGAATGAGCAACCCTAACCTATAAATACCACTTAATTCGTGGTAAAACGTAACAATCAAGAAGCATTCGATCCACTTCGACTCCAGACGTACCCTAGCCTTCCAGAAGCCTCTAAGTTCATACTCCAAGTTCATAGAAACGCTATAGATTGATTCCTAATCGATTCTCGATGTTAGATTCAATTCATTATTGTGTCTACATGTGTTCTCACTGATTGGATCGCCAATCAAATAGGATTCTGCACTATTTGGTTTCGTTTAACATGTTAATCAATTGGTGTTTCGTTCAAATACCAGATCCTAACAAGTGGTATCAGAGCTTTGGCTCTTGATTACGTGTTGATTCAATAGTTTTGATACAAAAGTTGTGTTTCTTCTTCAAAAACGCAATCTTTTTGTGTCTTACGAAGTCTTAGACGTTTACTGACCTAAAAGTTTACTTTTTCCGGCATACAGCGATTAGGGTTTGGTAAAATTCGAGTTTTTACAGTCAAATCACGTTTAACCTATGAATTATCAAACTTCAGCAAGTTCAGCCGCACGATTGGCTCAATTGCACGACTGAATTCATTCGCATACTCCAACCGCACGATTGGACTCATTCGTACGCTCATTCGTACGCTCATTCGTACGATTGAGAATTTCATTCGGACTGTTCAACCGCATTAGTTCATTCGGCCGACTGAGTCATCGGCATTGTTCAGTCGCACGATTGAACCATCCGCATTTATTCAGACGCATGATTGAACCATCCGCATTTGTTTAATCGCCCGAATAAGTCCAATCGCATACCTTCATTCGCATACATCAGCAGTTAGTTAACTAGTAAAGTTAAGTGATATGGAGGACCAGTTTTCAGCATACTCAACAAGTAGAGATACTCATATCCAGAATCTACTGTTGTTGGAGAATGAAGTGGGAATTCACAATAAACCCCCGAAGCTTATAACGTTAGATGACTACCCACAATGGAAGCAACGTTTTGAAATCTACTTAAATGGAGTAGATACAAATCTATGGGAGGCAATAGATTCGGGGTACAGCATGCCCGTAGGAGCAGATGGAGTTAAACTTACTCTAAGTGGAATGTCGGATGCTCAAAAGGTAAAACACAACGCTAAGAAGAAAGTATACGCTTTGCTCACTCAGTCTATTCCGAAGGATATCTTCCATCAGTATTCGAAGTATACTCAAACAAAGAAACTATGGGATGCGTTGGAGAAGAGGTATGATGGAAATGCCTCACTCAAGGCCATTAAGGCCAAAGCTTTGAAGAAGGAGTTCGACAACTTCTCTTCAATTGGAAAGGAAGGTCTGGATGATATGATCGACAGATTCTACCATTTGATGAGTGAGATGCACACTCATGGTGTAACTACGTCGATGGAGGATAAGGTATCCAATTTTGCAGATGGTCTACCGGAGAAATGGGCTTCCTTTGTTTCAATTCTCAGACAGAATGGGATGCTCTCGAAGTTAGACATAAATGACTTCATTCTTACATTGAGGGAAGAGGAGTTGAGGATAAAGTATAGAGCCCAAAAGACCAACTACAATCAGAATCCTGCACTCTACAATGCCACTCCTCCGGTTAAGACATCTGGAGCACCACTGCAAACCGCCTTCGTCTCAAGCGCAGCAATTCCAGCACAACCATCAACTTCAGGGTCCGAAACGTCAGGGTCGTCTAGCACCTAGTATATGATACCTAAAGCCAATGCAGCAAAACTGAAAACCGACAACTTCGGGAATGTGACTGTTGAGGTGGCCAAAGAACACATGGACCTCTAAAAAGTTTGACAAGTCACCTGGCAGATGAAGATTATGAGGTGGACGAAATGGAGTTGGAATGTATGGACATAATGTGGGCTTTGGCAAGTGTTGTCCGACGAGCTAAAAAGTTGTCCGACGAAATGGAGTTGGAACGCATGGACATAATGTGGGCTTTGACAAGTCAAAGGTTACTTGTTTCAACTGTGGTGAGAAGGGACAGTTCAAGAGGGAGTGTGTAAAGCCAAAGAAGACTGGGAACGGTACTCCCATCTCGTCATTCAATCGTATGGACAAAGCCACATCTAGCAGTTCTACTTCATCAAGAAAGGACCCCAAAGCCTTGACTTCTAATGAGGATGAAGGACAGGACTGGAGCTTTCGGTTCGTGTCACCGGGAGAGTCCAACATAGCTAATGTGGAGGACATTGATGACGATTCTGCTAGTGAGGGAGACATAGGAGTAGAGCTTGCGATGTCAAATTCTAAAGACACTGCATTGTGGTCAACCACCTGCCTGAAGAAGAAAAATCTGCATCAATGTCAGAATCACCAGAACCAGAATCAACAGATTCTGTACTCATGGCTGATTCATCTTCAACATCTCAGGTAAGTACTACTGACCAGTTGTTTAATAATCATGCTTGTTCAGACTGTAATAAATTTAGAGAAAGTATAGATTAAAATTTGCTAGGTTATTAGATCATAATGATAGCTTAGTAAAGGACCTGGAACTATGAACTGCGGCAAATAGAGTGTTAAAACAAAACGAGCACAGTTATAAAGAAAAGATAGATGTTAGGACCTGGTATTTGAACAAAATACCTGGAGATTAGCGTGTAAACCAGATCAAATAGTGCGGAATCCTATTTGATTGGCGATCCAATTACTGAGAACACACGAAGAATCAATCAGGATTGAAACTAATGTTAGAAATCGATTGGAATCGATCTAATGTGTTCTGTGAACTTGGAGAACGAATTGGGAGGCTTCTGGACGGCTAGGGTACGTCTGGAATCGTAATTAATCGAGAGTCCTTATTTTTCACGAATTTGGTTGTATTTATAGGTTGGTATTATTCAATCGTGCGACTGAACCATTAGTATGGTTCAGTCGTGCGATTGAACCATGCGTTGTTTCATCCGCACGACTGAGTGTTCAGTCGTGCGACTGAGCCAATCTTATGTGTCGATCATACGACTAATCCAGTCACCCGGTTAGTCGTGACTGAGTCATTCGTATGAAGTTGTTCATGCTTATGGTCCATTCGCATGGGCCATTCGCATGAGAACTTCATTATGTTAAGTTTGAATGTATTAATTAGTAAACATTATATGTAAACATTCAACCAATCACTAACCTAATTAACAATTTTATATCAACTCATTAATGAAATATTAATCATTACAAATCACAATCAACCAATACCATTTCATTAATCATATCAAATTACACCAGAATTAGATAAACAAGATCTATTACATTTCATATCATGATCTAGGGACATACATGTATCAACAAACTCCCCCTTGGACCTAGATCTCTCTAATTTTCTGTTTTCTGCATAACCTCTTTGTATTTCTTGTACTTCTCCTCTTTTGTGACTCCCGTGTGAATCTCAAACGAAGCAGAGTCGTATAACTTTCTGGAACTGGAGGGCTTGTACAATATCCTGCGTATCATAGAACAGTGGCCACTTGTATAGCGTATATACATCACTTTCTGACAAGTTTGTAAGCCACATCGGGTCGAATACCCTGATAGTATCCATTTGTCCCTCTTTGCTTAAGACTATGACCGCTTCAGCTGTTCTCCAATCATAGTACCACCACTTAAAGTGTGGAGTGAAATCCTGTGGCATTTCCCTGAGTGGGATTCTTGACATTGTGCGCGGAGGATTCCACTTCAACACTATCTTAGGCTTGCCAGTAATGGCATCAACTCAGACCTTCTGATATACCTAGTAGCTGTTGAGGTCTGAAGTTAACCCATCTAGTGTGGTACTCCTTCTTTAGGGCAGCCTCAAACCAGCCTGACATCTTCCTCGGGTCAGCATACAAAAGCTTTAGTTTGGCCAGCTGGTTGAGCTCAAAACCTGTAGGGTCTTCAGATCATGTGGGAATCTGAAGTACTCTATGCCCTGTTCTCTCTTAACTGCATACGCATTGAGATCTTCAAAGTACGCCCATGCTATGATTCTTCCTGACACCTTGTGATGTTTCTTGACTCTATAGAGTTTCATGTAGGAATCCTTCTTTGGTGCAGTACGTTGGGCTCTAACTTCTTCAAAACATGCAGCCCACTCAGCCTTTCGAATGTCAACATCATCATTTGAAGGTTGGGCTGTGTCTTCTGCTTTCTCTGTTTCTTGCTCCATATTGTTCAGCACCTCAATAGTATCGCTGACAAGGGATTCACCCAGATTGGGGACCACATTACCCTCATTGTCAGCGTACTGAGGATACTCCTCGGCAGTGACATCTTCGATCTCTACATCATCAACATCGTTGAACTCTTCGTCACTAGTCGAATCGCATGTCGGAGCATCTTTTACTATTTCATCTGGATTTAGCTCGAAAAGCTCTGCGAGTTGCTCATTAGTTAGATCATGAATTATTTCCCCTTCTTCAGGGGTGTAATTCACTGACCTCCTGACAATCCCTTGCAGATCAAGTATCATCGTTAGCTGAGACTTACCTGCTGAAGGGGAGCAACATCAAACTCATCTCTTTGGTAAGTTGATCTGTTTGGTTTAAACATTCCACACATAAATCATTAGTAGTTAATCAACAGAAAAGCATTAAAGTAATATAAACATTAAATACATTGTGTTCAATTACATGATTCAAATACAAAAGAAGATAAATACATAAACATCTAATCGTTACTTTTATCTTGGATCATGGTTTCATCACTTGGAGGAGCAGAGGTAGAAGCTGATTGATCTTGTCTGTTCTTTGTCCTTTTCTCCTGACCTGTAGCAGTGGCCGATGCAGGTGCATCCTCTCCTTCTGCTTCTTCATCATCCTCAGTAGCACTCTCATCATCCTCATCACTATCTTCATCATCTTCATCTCTGTCTCCTTCCCTGATCTTTAATGGCTCCTCTTTAGACCCTTTCAGTTTTAACAGGATCAACTTCCTTGCCTTCTCCAGCTCCTCTATTTGCTTACTTGATGCGACACTTTGAGCTTGGAGTTGGTCCATCTTGGTGCTCTGAGCAGCCAACTGCTGGGCCTGCTCCTCAATTACTCGATCCTGCTCTGCAATTTTATGAGATTGTGCAGCAGTCAGGTCAGTAAGCTGGCGGATCTGAGCTGTCTTTTCCTCATCAGCCGCCAGTAAGCGCATCACCATTCTGTTAAGCGCTGACAACTGTTCCTCTACCCCGATTGGAGGTAGAGGAGATCGATAAGTGTATGAGGGATGGGCTGAGGGCATTGATTGGTGTGACGTGGTGGTGGAGGTGGCGGTAGTGAAGATAGGTCTGTATAGTGGTGGAGGTGATGAGGGAGTAAAGGATGTGGTGGTGGAGGGAAACTGTGCTGTGGTGGGAGGTATGGTGGGGGCTGTGGTAGATGTGGTGGATGTGGTGGATGTGGTGGATGTGGTGGCTGTGGTGGCTGTGGTGGATGTGGTGGCTGTGGTAGATGTGGTGATGTGTGGTGATGAAGGTCACCCTACGCTTCTTCTTCTTCTGGCCATGGGGTTTGGCCATTCTCTTCCTCCTTGTTCCAGTTGAGGAGGAAGCTCCCCCTACAACCCCGCCTGAGGACCCCGGAGCATAGGTTGGGTCAGTATCTGTATCTCCGGAGTCTCTCGGGTGTTCACCAACCACCCTTAACCCATGTTCTGTGGGGACAACTTTCCTTCCCACAGTTCGTGTAAGTGGCTCCTCATCCGATTCATCCTCCTCCTCCGCATCAAGAACAAAATCATGATGAAATCCCGCTGACTCAGTTACTTCTCCAGATGTGACGGACACTGGAGGTACAGAATCAGACACAGTGCCTCTGAGTGGAATAGCAGCATCCCCACTGTCATCCTCATCTGAGTCATGAGTGGGTAGGGCTATCTGTTCCACATCAGAGTCACTGTCCTCGTGACGCCACTTTCTCTTTTCCGGCACCACATAGTCCTCTCTGGCAAGATGACCAAACAACCTCCTGACAGGAGGCTTCACTTGCTTTCCCCGGTATACTTTCATCCTTCCCAGGGTGGTGTCATCCATTACCTCCAAGACTACCGAATCCTCCTTTTCTTTTGGCAGGGAAGGAAGCTTCTGATCTATATCATTTGCATAAACCTCGGTACATACAGAAGGCTTCCTTCCCTTTCCCCTCGATGTTCTCCACCAGATAGGTGAAGATCTCTTAGAGAAGCTGAACGGATGGTTCAGCACCAACGCAACGTATGCGTTCTGCATCTGGTCCGACAGCTCATCAAAACCACCTTTTCTTGAAGCCATGCACTTTAGCAGCACGTGTGCAAGGTATTTAAACTGGGGACAGAGATTACTCTTGTTGAGTACCCCAGAATTGATGTCCCCAGAGTATTTGGCTCTGAGAAAACATCCTCTGACAGTGAGGGGGTGTAAACGGGTTGGACTGTCAGCGTCATCCCCAATTGTAGTACAATCCTTAGATCCTCCTCTGAAACTGTAATAGCCTCGCCAAATAAGGTACTTCTGATGCAGTGAGGTTCAGATGATCTATCAACTGTAGCGCCTTCCCAGAAGGCTTGTTGAATGGATCGATATGGGGTGCAAGGGGTAGAGATGGCATGTGCAATCCGTGATCTCAATAGAAATGTGATTATGCCAGAGAATTCTGCAGCGTTTCTGGATGTTAAGTCCAGATGAGCACATATATTGTGCTTTGTGCTCATAATCCATCTACTCGCCATCTGTTACACAAAGATAGTAAACATTAGTATCATTTACTAAGAAAGTCATGAAATCCTTAAGCTTGAAGAACATCTTTCTGTCATGCGATTGAGATTGTGCGACTGAGTTCAAATGTGCGATTGAACCGTGCGAAAGGGGTTCAGTCGTACGATTGAACCGTACGAATGGGATTCAGTCGTGCGATTGAACCCATCCGTATCTCGGAGTGTGCGATTGGGCTCCTACGTAAATACCCTCATGCGGTTACATCAGTCGTGCGACTGAACTTCATACGCATGGTTCAGCATGCGTATGGGCAGTTTGAGCCCTTCAGTCGTGCGACTGAAGTTCATCATGCTGTCCATTCGCATGAAGAACAGACTGTTCGATTCAAAATTACTTTTTCACCATTTTTAGTTTTAGACATCTTTATCTGGTTCATTTGACTCGCAATTCATTCTTAAACCACCTAACTTCGTTACTTTCGTTTGTTTGAGTCATTTAGGTAGGTTATTTGTCACTTAAGTCTCGGGTACTTTGTGAGTCCGAATCTACCGTGTTTTTCATCAAATTGAACGTTATGGAAGTGCATGTATACAGTAAATTACCTTTAGAGTCAATGTAGATTGGTCAGTAATCAAGAAACAGAGTTTTGTGATCCATTGAAATTTTTTCAGATTTGGATTAATACGTGCGATTCATGGTGATTTTTGAAGGTGGTGAGTCTCTGCGACAGAATCTCCTTCTATTTATTACAACCCTAGGTTCAATCGTGCGACTGAGCTCATACGCACCTTTCAGTCGTGCGAGTGGGACTCAGTCATGCGATTGGTTCAATCGTCCTTCTTCAGTCGTCCGACTGAATCTCAGTCGTGCGACCGACTCACTCATTCTCCCTTAATCATCCGACTGGGCCAATCGTATGGGCCATTCGGTTGAATAGTCCATATTCATGGTCCATTCGCACGAATAGCTTGCATTCGTATGATTGGTCCATACGGATGGTCCATTCGTGCGAATAGGTCATATTTATTAACTTTTCTGCCAGTTTGAATATTTAACGTTTTAAAATCCCTTTAATTGCAGAAATTTACTTATGAGCAGTTGATCATATTAGACATGATCGTTTTGACTTGAGAACCCTTTTATCACCTCAGACGTGACTGATTTAAGCTTTTAACACATATGTGGTCATCTCAGACATGACCCTTTTAGTGAGTTGATCCCTTACCGATTTTCATGATGTAGTCCGGCAAACAAACAAACTAAAGGACTAACTAAACTAACATACAAAAATAAAACTTGTTTTTGGCTTTTTGTGAGAGATAAATCCTAAGATGGAAATCTACTGGATTTGATTCTGGAATAGACAGCTTTAACTCAGATTTACCATACCTGGACCAATTCAATTTTGGAATCATACAGGCAGTTCAAATCAGTTTGGACTTGTTATCAAAATCTTTTGATGCTCAATTCTTGGTGTTCATCCAGAGTCATTTGCAACTTTAGGAAATCAAACTGAAACTCTTAGATTACCACATTGATTCAAACTTTCAAGAATTGCACCCACAATGATTGTCAATATGTTTGTCCACTTAAATCCATACACAGACTTTTGACCCAAGCTGGTGATAGATTTAGGTTTACTTATTTCAACTAACATTTGTGAATCCCACACTTATATGGTAATCAACATTCCTCAGGAGCTTTTGAGCGGTCTACGGTTATTTTTACAAGAAGAGACTATTCTTAGAGCTTTCAAGGAGAAGCCAATCCTCAGGTCAGTGCCATCGCACAGCAGAGAGGCGGCAAACAACAATGAATTCTAGAATATCTAGGTTATGCTTATCCTCAGGTCAGTGCCATCGCACAGCAGAGAGGCGCACAACCTATCTCCTTGTTAGAGCAGCTTAATTTTATTTTGCACCAAATGCACCAACAACATAAGTCATTAGCTTGATAGCATTTTTCTTCATTTTTTTCTGGTGCTTTGCTCTATTTATGGTCATCCGCACACATTGTGGCGTTTACATGCTCATGCCCCTTATTGGAATATTGTTGATTGTGTTAACCAGCGATAAGATGGGAGCCCACAGTCAGTTGAACCACTTAGTTTGATCTTGAGATCACCAGTCAGGTCTAATCATCTATTGTGTTGAATCTACCGACATATCAATTGTGGTCTAGCAACCTCTAGGTCTACTCTCATTGTGTTACCTTTAGAGTTACCAGTTTTTCTATCATCTTCCCTTTGATATTGCTTAGACTACACAGACTTATACTTTGAATTTTTTTGCACCTTTTCTAAATTAAAATTTCAAAGTCCCTCTTGATTTGTTCCTGTGTACTATCATATTCCAAAGGGTTTGAATCGGTATCACAGATACGATCTACCTTATATCAGCTTTCCACTCCTTCTCCCTCGTTTTTTTTAATTTTGTTGCTTGCTGACTTATTCTCCCCCTAAAATACTAAAATCATAACTGGTTTCATTATTTTAGGATTTTAATAACAGCAGAATAACATAAGTTTATTTTAAACAGACTAATTTAACCAAATAACTCAAATAAAATGAAGAATTAACTAAGCTACATCGGACTACACATGATCATCATCAGGAATAACCTCACTTCTCTTTTTAACGCCGTTGACCTCTAGCAAATATTGAAAACGTGGTTTATCAAAGGCTTTAGTATAGAGGTCAGCGCGTTGAAAATCAGTATTAATTTTTACCACATCAATTAAGTTCTTTTCAAAACAATCTCTATGAAATGATATTTAATACCGATATGTTTGGTCTTAGGATGTTGGACCGGATTTTTAGTTACTGCAATTGCAGCAGAGTTATCTACAAAAATAGGAGTAGAATAGAACGTTAAACCGTAATCCCGCATTTGCTGTTGAATCCAGATGATTTGTGAACAGCAACTTGCAGCAGCAACATATTCGGCTTCACAGGTTGACAATGCAACCGATGTCTGCTTCTTACACTGCCAGGTAATTAATCTTCTCCCAAAGAATTGACACCCTGCTGATGTAGACTTGTAGTTCATCTTGCAGCCTCCGTAATCCGAGTCACTATACGCCGTGAGCTCAAAATCATCATCATGAGGATACCACAACCCAAGTGTGGGTGTACCCTTTAGATAGCAAAAATCCTTTTGACCCCGATCAGATGATTGACCTTAGGTTTAGCCTGATATCTAGAACATAAACATGTCGCATACATGATATCAGGTCTAGGCAGTGAGATACATGAGGGATCCAATCATTCCTCGGTACATCGTGGCATCCACAAGATCTCCATTTTCATCAGGTGCTATGTCGTGATTCGTAGCAAGTGGAGTACCGGCAGCAGATGCTTCTCCATGTCAAGCGATTGAGAATGTCTCTTACGTACTTGGTCTGATGTAGAAAGATCCCATTTGGTGTTTGATCCACCTGTAGCCCGAGAAAGAACTTCATCTCCCCCATAGCACTCATCTCAAACTCTTTCTTCATAACTGCTTCAAACTCTTTGCATAACTCTTCGTTCTTTGAACCGAAAATTATGTCATCAACATAGATTTGTAACGCAGAGCATAGCCATCTTTTTCTTTAATGAACAGCGTGCAGTCAATGACTCCCCTGCGAAAGCCGTGTTTCACAAGATGAGTCGAGAGTTTCTCATACCAAGCTCTTGGAGCTTGATGAAGCCCGTATAAAGCCTTGTCGAGCTTGTAGACTCTATCCCGATGATAAGGATCTTCAAATCCCTCGGTTGACTGACATAGACTGTTTCTCTGATTTCCCCATGAAGAAATGCACTCTTCACATCTAATTGATAGACTTTAATCTTCATGTACGATGCATAGGCAAGGAAGATACGAATGGCTTCCATCCTTGCCACGGGTGCAAACACCTCATTGTAATCAATTCCCTCGACTTGGCGAAAACCCTGAACCACCAGTCGAGCTTTGTTCCTGATAATGACCCCTTGGTCATCTTTCTTGCATTTTAAAACCCATTTGGTGCCAATGACCTTAGCACCTTTAGGTCTATCAACCAGAGTCCATACACCTAACTTCTTGAACTGAAGAAGTTCTTCTTGCATGCACTCACCCACGCCTCATCATTTAGTGCTTCACTGACATATTTTGGCTCAACCTGTGAGACAAAACACCGATAGGCACCATCATGAATATATCCCTTCTCCATAACTGAGGCGTAATCAGCTGAGTATAACTGATTTCAGGTTTGTACTCCTAAGCTGACATCTCCAATGACATTGTCTATTGGATGATAGACGTTTAGTCGTGATCCTGGAGTAGTAGGAACAGCTACCTCAGAGCCAAGATGATGAACATTTGGTTCTGCATCTGAGGTAGTTGGAGTTTGAGGCTCTGAAGTCGAAGGTGCATCACTGGTAGATGCTTGTGGACTTTCAGGAACTGGAACCTGTTCCTCCTGACTGTTCTGGTTATCTTCTTCAGCTTCATCTTCAGAGGAGGAGTCACTGTCGTCGACACTCTCCCCTGACTGAGTAGATGATTCTCCCTGTGAGCTAGATGTTGGTGGATTCAAGCTATCATACATCATTCGTGTAGCTAATTCGTCATCCGAGGGAGAGAGAGGAATGTTGAATGACTTGAAGAATCCATCATAGTCAAAGAAGTAGGCGGGTCCTTTGCCAGTAGGTGGTGTGGTGAATCGCTGAACGTCAACATTACACCACACTTCTACTAGACCCGTTGAGTTGTTGTAAACTCGCTTGTTCGGTATGTTGTATCCTAGAAAGATGCCTTCATCTGCCTTCTCGCTGAATTTACCCTCTTGTGTCTTCTTCAGAAGTGTGCACGGCGCCCAAATGGTTCGAGATACTCCAAGTTCGGTTTGCGTCTTTGTAGTAGCTCGTAACATGTTTTTCCGTGGCGCTTGACTGTCAGGACTCGATTCAGTGTATAACAAGCATTTGCCACTGCCTCATTCCAGAATTGGATAGGCAGTTTCGAGTCTGCCAGCATAGTCCGTGCTGTCTCTATCAAGCTCCTGTTCTTTCTCTCAGCAACGCCATTCATCTGAGGTGTGTAGGCAGAAGTGAATTGATGCACAATTCCTTTTCCTTGCAGTATGCCTCCATCCACTGGTTCTTGAATTCCGTTCCGTTGTCTGAGCGTACTTGTCTAACTTTCAGCTTGTAGAGAGATTCCAGTGTGGTTACCAACTCCTTGAATGATTCAAATGTTTCTGATTTGGATTTCAGAAACATTACCCAAGTGAACCTTGAGTAGTCATCGGTGACCACAAAACAGTACAAGTCGCCTGCAATGCTCTTTGTACTGACTGGACCAAACAGATCCATGTGAAGAAGTTCAAGAGGAAGTTCTATTGAATTAACTTTCTTTTCCAAATGAGACTTCTTTGTCTGTTTACCTTTCTTGCAAGCTACACAAAAGTCAGGAAGCTAAAAGTTCTTGACATTAACACCTCTCACCAGATCCTTCTGAATCAAGTTATTCATCTTCCTTTGACTGATGTGTCCCATTCTCCTATGCCAGGAGATGGAGTCCTTTTCAGTAGCTTTAGATAGAAAACACTGAACCTCATGATCCATTGTAGAAGCTGTTGACAGATCCAAGACATAAAGATCTTTATATCTTGAAGCAGTCATCAAAACTTGGTCCTCTGGGATCACGTAGTCTTTCTTCAGTACGTAACACTTCTTGTTGTCGAAGATGACTTTAAATTCCTTATCACATATTTGGGAAACAGAAAGTAAGTTATTTTGTAGTTGTTGAACGTAGTTCACTTTATCAAACTTAACTTTCTGATTCCCCACTTCTCCCTGCGGTGATATAGCCACCCTTGTTTCCAGCAAACGAAACATGCCCTCCTTTTATTTGCTTGACGTTTGATAAAAGAGCTCTGTTTCCTGTCATGTGCCTGGATGCTCCGCTGTCTACTATCCACGTGTTAGTTTCAGCACTGTATCGAACACCCTGCACACACAAAGTAAAGATATTAGTTTGGGTTAGGAACCCAAGCCTTTACTGGCTTGGGTTTCCCAGAGGCATCACACATCAGAAATTCAACCCATTGACCCTTAGAAGGTGAGGGTATCTCAGGTTCCTTCTTGTCATCATTATCAGACACAGAGGTTGACTTCTCTTTCCATAAGCCAGATTGTGTGCAGCCTGTTTGTGATAAACAGTCGACTGGCTAACGGGTTGAACTTTCTGTTCACTAGTTCTTCTAGGTGGAGTTAAAGAGCTCCTCTTAGAAGACCTAGGTTTTGAGTCCTGAAGTTCAATCTTCTTCCTAGGTGTCTGATAATAAGGACATGGGAAGCAATGTGTCCACATTCTCCACAGTTGTAGCACGCCTGCTATCAACTTTATGATTAAACTTTCTTTGTGGAGAAATATGTGACACTCTAGTAACATAACTCACTTTAGGTTTTGACTCTGGTTCTTTGGTTGTTTTCACTGGTTTAACAAAGTTAACTGTTTTAACCTGTTTAACATCCTTTTCTTTTTGGTTAATTGGTTTTGACTTGAAGTATGTGAAAGATTATCCTTAGAAGCCCTTTTAGGTTCTGATTTGACTCTGTTTGACCCTGACTTTAAGTTAACCTTTTCAAATTCCTTTTCCAGATTAACACAGGCAATTTACCCTTTGCCTTTGAAGTGGCCTCCTTTTGTTTGTTTCCAGAGTCAATAGATGAACATAAGGAATCTGGATCACTAACAAGAGGTGTAGACACTACATGATCCTTGATGGGATTACTATTTATTGGTCTAGTCTTAGTGTTCATCAAAGTCTCAGGTGGTGGTGGAACCACTTATAACCCAATCCCTCCCCGTTGTTCCTTTCTCTCACTAAGTGTTGGACTATGTGTGAAGAACTAGTCCAACTATGCAGTTTCTGTTTTAATGAATTTACTTCTACTTCTAGAACTGCCTTTTGCTTCTTAGTGTCTTCTAGGGAGTTTAGATAATACCTAATCATTAGCTTGGTTAAAGGCAACTACTTCGGTTTCCCTAAGCTGTTTAGTCAAAAGGTCTATCTTTTCTTTATAACTGTGCTCATTTTGTTTTAAAACCCTATTAGCCTCAGTGCATAGTTGCAAATCTTTTACTAAGTTATCATTATGATCTAATAACCTAGAAAATTTACCATCTATGCTATTCCTAAAGGTATCACAATCAGAACAAGCATGATTATTAAACATTGTGTCAGTAGTACTTACCTGAGTTGATTCAGAAGCGTTTGCCATCAATGCAGCATCAGATGTCTCTGGTTCTGGTGCTTCTGTCTTTTCTGTCTCTACATGGTAGTCTCCGCTTTTGGTTTGTAACTGACCTCGGTTGCAGTTGCTTCTTCACTATGTGACATCGCTATCTCAACTGCTAGATCTCCTTCACTAGCGGAATCACTGTCAATATCTTCTACACTTGCAATGTTTGATTCCCCTGGTGAGACAAACCTAAAGCTCCAATCCTGTCCTTCATCATCATGAGCAGTCAAGGCTTTTGAGTCCTTGCTTGATGAAGTAGAACTGGCAGTTTGCTTGTCTTGACGAGTGAAGGATGAGAACGGGTTCCCGTTACCCGTCTTCTTAGGCTTGACACATTCTCTTTTGAAGTGCCCCTTCTCTCCACAGTTGAAGCAGGTCACTTTGCTCTTGTCAAAGCCGAATGTGGTATCCTTAGTCGCTACTAAGTTCTGTCCGGTTTGTTTTACAAACTTCTTTGCCCTCCGGACAGCACTAGCTAAAGCCCACATTATATCCATTCTCTCAAGCTCCATTTCGTCCACCTGCTCGTAGTCCTCGTCTGCCAGATGGCAGTTTCCAATCTTTCCAGCAATAAGTTCATCATAAGAATGGACCATTGCGGCCAATATCCATGTGTTCTCGAGCTACTTCCACAGTCACATTCCCGAGATTCTCGGTCTTCAGTTTAGTAGCACTTGCTTCGGATCCAATATAGTGGGAACAAGAAGTCCCGACTTGTCTGAACCTGAAAGACCTGAAGGAGGTGCATGTGTAGGACCCGATGAGCTAGACACAAATGCAGTCTGGAGAGGTGCTCAGATGTCTTAGCTTGAGGCGTGGCATTGTATAAAGCTGGATTTTGATTGTACGTAGACTTCTGAGCTCTGTACTTCATCCTAAGTGATTCTTCTCGCAACTTAAGGATGAAGTCATTAATATCCAGTTTTACTAGCATTCCATTCTGTCTAAGATTAGACAATGACCCATTTTTCAGGCAATCCGTCTGCAAAATTAGTAACTTTCTCTTCCATGGTAGTAGCCACCCCATGTGTATGCAGTTCACTCATCAGATGGTAGAATCTATCTATAACATCGTCCAAACTCTCGTTTCCCATCGATGAGAAGTTATCGAATTCCTTCTTTAACTCCTTAGCCTTGATTGCCTTCAACGAAGCATTCCCGTCGTACCTCTTTTCTAGCTCATCCCATAGTTTCTTGGACTGCTTATTCTCTGAGTACTGGTGGAATATGTCTTTAGGGATAGACTGTGTAATCAATGCATAAACCCTCTTCTCTGCATTATATTTGACTTTCTGCGCGTCTGTCATCCCTCCTAAGGTTAGCTTTACTCCATCGGCTCCCACCGGCGTACTGTATCCAATCTCGATGGCTTCCCACAGATTCGGATCCACTCCATTGAGGTAGATCTCAAAACGTTGTTTCCAGTGGGGAAACTCATCTAACGTTAAAAGCTTTGGTGGTTTATTATGATTACCCACCTCACTCTCAAGTAACAGCAGTTCTGGATTCTAGAGTCCTTCCCAGCAGTAAAGGCTGACATTTGATCTTCCATTGCGAATAACTTTAAGTCTAAAACAATTGTCACTGGGGCGACTGAAGGGTGCGAATGGACTAGTCGTGCGTATGGACTCTACAACTGGTTCAATTGCGGCTGAACTAAGTGATTAGCTCAGTCGTGCGAATGAATCTGATACGTATGAACAGTATGCCCGAAAGGTTTATTCGTACGAATGGAGATGCGACTATGTCCAATCGTGCGTCTGAGCAATGCGAATGAGGTCCAGTCGTGCGAATGGCTCACTCGTGCGACTGAAGCTGCTGTTTTGCGAAAATTTCTAGGTTAAACGTGTTTTAGCCGTAACAATTCGAAATTTCGCAAGGCCTAATCGCCTAAGTCCGTAGAAACAAACTTTGATGAGCAGGGAACGTCCAAGATCACTTTTGACACAAAAGATTGCGTTTTTAGTGCAAAAACACAAATTTTTATCAATCTTGATTGAATCACACGTAATCAAGAGCCAAAGCTCTGATACCACTTGTTAGGACCTGGTATTTGAACGAAATACCTGGAGATTAGCGTGTAAACCAGATCAAATAGTGCGGAATCCTATTTGATTGGCGATCCAATCAGTGAGAACACACGAAGAATCAATCAGGAATTGAAACTAACGTTAGAAATCGATTGGGAATCGATCTAATGTGTTCTGTGAACTTGGAGAACGAATTGGGAGGCTTCTGGACGGCTAGGGTACGTCTGGAATCGTAATTAATCGAGAGTCCTTATTTTTCACGAATTTGGTTGTATTTATAGGTTGGTATTATTCAATCGTGCGACTGAACCATTAGTATGGTTCAGTCGTGCGATTGAACCATGCGGTTGTTTCATCCGCACGACTGAGTGTTCAGTCGTGCGACTGAGCCAATCTTATGTGTCGATCATACGACTAATCCAGTCACCCGTTCAGTCGTGCGACTGAGTCATTCGTATGAAGTTGTTCATGCTTATGGTCCATTCGCATGGGCCATTCGCATGAGAACTTCATTATGTTAAGTTTGAATGTATTATTAGTAAACATTATATGTAAACATTCAACCAATCACTAACCTAATTAACAATTTTATATCAACTCATTAATGAAATATTAATCATTACAAATCACAATCAACCAATACCATTTCATAATCATATCGAATTACACCAGAATTAGATAAACAAGATCTATTACATTTCATATCATGATCTAGGGACATACATGTATCAACAATTAGACTATTGAATAACAGCTTAGGGAAACGAGGTAGTCGCCTTTACCAGCAAGACAATCAGGTACTATCTGAACTCCCTAGAGGACACTAAGAAGCAAAAAGCTGTTTTAGAAGTAGAAGTCAACTCTTTAAAACAGAAACTACACAGTTGGACAAGCTCATCACACATGTCCAACACTTAGTGAGAGAGAGAAATAATGGGAGGGGTTGGGATACAAAGTGGTTCCACCACCACCTGAGACCTTGATGAACACCAAAAGTAAACTATTAACAATAACCCCATCAAGGATCACGTGGTATCCACTCCTCTTATTAGTGATCCAGAATCCGTAAGTAAATCACATGAATCTGACTCTAAACAAAAGGAGGCCACTTCAAAGACAAAAGGAAAGATCCCTTGTGTTAACCTGGAAACTAAATTTGAAAAAGTAAATTTGAAGTCTGGGTCAAACCAAGTCAAACCAAGTCAAACCAAGTCAACCAGAACCCAAAAGGACTATAAAACCTAATCAATCACGAACGTGATGTCGTAGTCTAGGTAAACAAGAGATAAAAGATGTAAAACCAGGTAAAGCAATTAAGTTTGTAAAACCAAATCAAACATCTAATAAAGAAGTGTCTCAATCCAAACATAATAAGGTCAACTGCGTGACTTTTACATCTCCACCAAAACATATAACCGTAAAGTTGAAACCAGATCCTTTATAATTGTGGAGAGTATGGTCACATAGCGTCTCAGTGTCCTTATTATCAGACACCGAGGAGGAAAGTAGAACTTTCATATCTACACCTAGATCTTTTAAGAGGAACTCAGTGACGCCTCCTCCAAAAAGGCTAGTGAACCAAAAGTTCAATCCATCAGCCAGTCGTTTTCTATCATAAACAGGCCTTACACAAAGCTGGTTTATGGAAAGAAAAATCCGCCTCCGTCTGAAAATGAGAACAAACAGAAATTTGAGCTTCCCTCAACCTCAAATGGTCAATGGGTTGAGTTTATGATGTGTGATGCCTCAGGGAACCCAAGCCAGTGAAGGCTTGGCTTCCTAACATGAACTAATGTTTTCATTGAATGTGCAGGGTGTACGCTATAGTGCTGAGACTAACACGTGGATTGTAGATAGCAGAGCATCCAGGCACATGACAGGGAATAGAGCTCTCTTATCAAACGTTAGACAAATCAAAGGAGGGCATGTTTCATTTGTTGGAAACAAAGGAGGGTACATAACAGCCCAAGGGGAAGTGGGAAATGAGAAGGTTAAGTTTGATAAGGTAAACTGCGTCCAACAACTACAAAATAACCTGCTTTCAGTCTCTCAAATTTGTGATAAAGGATTCAAGTAGTCTTTGACAACAAGAAGTGCTACATTCTAAACAGGACTACATGATTCCGGAGGACCAAATCTTGATGTTAGCTTCAAGATATAATGATCTTTATGTTTTGGATCTCTCAAAGGCCTCTACAACGGATCATGAAGTTCAGCGCTTCTTGTCCAAAGCTACTGAGAAGGACTCAATCTCCTGGCATAGGAGAATGGGACACATAAATCCGAGGAAGATGAATCACTTGGTCCAGAATGATCTAGTGAGGGGAGTAAATGTCAAAACTTCTAACTCCCGGATTTCTGTGTTGCGTGAAAAAGGGCAAACAGACGAAGATCTCATAAGGAAAAGAAAGTTCATTCTATAGAACTTCTCTTGAGCTCCTTCACATGGATCTGTTTGGTCTAGTCAGTACAAGAAGCATCGCAGGTGACTTGTATTGCTACATAGTTACAGACCACTACTCAAGATTCTCTTGGGTAATGTTTCTAAAATCCAAATCAGAAACATTTGAATTGTTCAAGGAATTAGTAACTACACTAGAATCCGTATACAAGCTGAAGGTACGACAGGTGCGCTCAGACAACGGAACCGAGTTCAAGAATCAGTAGATGGAGGCCTATTGCAAGGAAAAGGGAATTGTGCATCAATTCACCTCTGCCTACACTCCTCAGATGAATGGGGTTGCTAAACGGAAGAATCGCTGCTTGATAGAGACGGCACGCACTATGCTGGCAGACTCGAAACTGCCTATTCAATTCTGGAATGAAGTAGTAGCAAATGCATGTTACATGCTTAATCGAGTTCTGGTAGTGAAACGCCATGGAAAAACGTGCTACAAGTTACTACAATGATGTAAACCTAACTTAGAGTATCTCGAGCCATTTGGTGTTCCATGCACCCTACTGAAGAAGACTCAGGAAGGGAAATTTAGTGAGAAGCTTGATGAAGGGATTTTTCTAGGATACAACATACCGAACAATAGAGTTTACAACAACTCAACGGGTCGAGTAGAGGTGTGGTGTAACGTTGATGTTCAGAGATACATCACACTGCCTGCTGGAAAAGGACCTGCTTACTTCTTCGGCTATGATGGATTCTTCAAATCCTTCAATATTCCTTTTCCTACTTCAGAAGACGAGTTGGCAAACAATATGATGTATGATATCTTGAACACACCGTCTCAAGACTCAGCACCATCCAGTTCACAAAGTTCATCATCTACCAATTCAGGGGGAGCACTTGAGGTGAGTGATCCTCCTCTAATGAAGAAAATGTGGAAAATGATCAGAACAACCAGGATGCACAGATTCCTCTTACCTCAAGTCCACAAGCATCTCATAATGATGCGTCTGAGATGTCAGAACCTCAGACTCCTATAGCCTCAGATTCAGAACCAAATGTTCACAATCTTGATTCTGAGGTAGTTGTTCCAACAACTCCCGGCTCACGTCTAAACGTCTATCATCCTTAGATAATGTTATTGGAGATGTGAGATCAGGGGTTCAGACTAGAAATCAGTTGTATTCAGCTGATTATGCCTCTGTGATGGAAAAGGGATACCTTCACGATGGTGCCTACCGCTACTTGTGTCTCAGTTTGAGCCAAAGTATGTAAGTAAAGCACTGAATGATGAGGCTTGGGTGAGTGCCATGCAGGAAGAACTTCTTCAGTTTAAGAAGTTAGGTGTATGGACTCTAGTTGATAGACCTAAAGGTGCAAAAGTCATCGGTACCAAATGGGTCTTGAAATGCAAGAAAGATGATGAGGGAGTGATCATCAGAAACAAAGCTCGGCTTGTTGTTCAGGGTTTTCGACAAGTTGAGGGTATTGACTACAATGAAGTGTTTGCACCAGTGGCATGGATGGAAGCAATCCACATCTTCCTTGCCTATGCATCGTATATGAAAATCAAAGTTTATCACTAGATGTGAAGAGTGTGTTCCTTCATGGTGAGATTCGAGATACAATGTATGTCAGTCAACCCGAGGGATTTGAGGATCCATATCATTGGGATAGAGTTTACAAACTCGACAAGGAACTATATGGGCTTCATCAAGCTCCGAGGGCCTAGTATGAGAAACTCTCTACTCATCTTGTGAAACACGGTTTTCGCGAGGGAGTCATTGACTGTACATTGTTTATCAAAGAAAAGGATGGAGATTTACTGCTGGTACAAATCTATGTCGATGATATAATCTTTGGTTCAAAGAACGAAGAATTATGCAAGGAGTTTGAAGCAGTAATGAAGGCTGAGTTTAAGATGAGTGCAATGGGGGAGATGAAGTTCTTTCTCGGGCTACAAGTGGATCAGACACCAAACGGGATCTTCCTACATCAGACCAAGTATGTAGAGGATATTCTCAGTCGGTTTGACATGGAGAATGCTTCTACAGCTGGCACTCCACTTGCTACAAACCATGATGTAGCACCCGATGAGAATGGTGATCTGGTAGATGCCACTATGTACCGAGGGATGATCGGATCTCTCATGTATCTCACTGCCTCACGACCTGATATCATGTATGCTACATGTTTATGCTCACATATCAGGCAAAGCCTAAGGTGAACCATCTAATTGGGGTCAAAAGGATTTTTCGTTATCTGAAGGGCACACCCACACTTGGGTTGTGGCACCCTCATGATGATGACTTTGAGCTTACAGCGTATAGTGACTCGGATTACGGCGGCTGCAAAATGAACTACAAGTCTACATCAGCAGGGTGTCAGTTCTTTGGAAGAAGATTAGTAACCTGGCAGTGTAAGAAGTAGACCTCGGTTGCATTGTCAACCTGTGAAGTTGAATACATTGCTGCTATAAGCTGCGGTTCTCAAATCATATGGATTCAACAGCAAATGCGGGATTATGGTTTGAACTTCTCTTCTACTCCTATCTTTGTTGATAACTCTGCTGCAATTGCAGTTACTAAGAACCCGGTCCAACATCCAAAGACCAAACACATCGGTATTAAATATCACTTTATACGTGACTGCTTTGAAAAGAACTTAATCGATGTGGTAAAAATAAATACAAATTTTCAACGCGCTGACCTCTATACAAAGGCATTTGACAAACCATGTTTTTTATATTTGTTAGAGGTCAACGAAGTTAAAAAGAAAAGTGAGGTCATTCCTAAAGATGAACATGTATAATCTGATGCGTCGTGTCTAGTTTCTTTTATTTTTTTTTAATTTAGAAGTTTATTTTATTTTATTTTCTTGTCTTTGTTTAATTTTATATAGTTTAATTACTATTGGTTTATTTCCTTGCCTATTAAAATCCTAAAACGCTAATCCGTGGTGGTTTTATAATTTTAGGGGGAGAATAGGTTTAGGCAATATAAAAAAAGACGAGGGAAAAGAAGAGGCAAGCTGATATTAATAAGATCGTATGTGTGATACCGATTCAATTGTAGGAATATGATAGTACACAGGGACAAACAATTTAGGACTTTAAAAAATCAAAATTGGAAAAGATGCAACGCTCATGTATAAGTCTGTGTAGTCTGAGCAATATAAAAGGAAATATGATAGATAAGCTAGCTACCATTAAGGTAACACAAAGAAAGAGACCTAGAGGTTGCTAGACCACAGATGATATGTCGGTAGATTCAACACAATAGATGACTAGACCTTTTGGTGATCTCAAGATAAAACTAAAATGTTGACTAGCTGTGGGTAACACCTTATCCCTGGTTAACACAATCAACAAGATTCCAATAAGGGGTGACGAGCAAAATAAATGCCACAAATGTGTGCGTAAGATCAAAGCATGAGCAAAAGCACATAAAACAATGCAATCAAACTGATAACTTATGTTGTTGGTGAGATCTGTGCAAAAAGAATGAAAATGCTCAAACAAGAAGATGGGTTATGTGCCTCTCTGCTGTGCGGTGGCACTGACCTGAGGATAATCATAATCTATATATTCTAGAACTCATTGTTGTTTGCCGCCTCTCTGCTGTGCGGTAGCACTGACCTGAGGATTGGCTTCTCTTTGAAAGTTCTAAGAATAGTCTCTTCTTGAACACTACCCTTAGACCGCTCAAAATTCTCCTAAGGAATGTTGATTACCATATAAGTATGGGATCCACAAATGCTGGTTGAAATAAACAAACCTTAAACTGTCATCAAAATGTGTTGAAAGTCTGTGTATGAATTTAAGAGGACAAATATACTGACAATTATTATGGCTACAATTCTTGAAAGTTCAAATCAATGTGGGGACCTAAGAGTACTAGCATGATTCCTAGATTTGCTAACTGACTCCAGATGAAATACAAGAATAGAGCATCAAAGTCTTTATATATCTTGTCCTGAAGGATTTGTATATCCTGTATGATTCTGACTTGAATTAGTCCATGTATGGTTTTAATGATTGAAGCTGCTCTCTCAGAAAAATTATTCCTTAGAACTACATCTTAGGAGTTTACCCTCATAAAAACACAAAAACATGTCTTAGTTTTAACTTTTTAGTATTATTTCTTCTATTTCTGTACAAAGTTAGTATCGGACTATGTCATGGAAGTTGATAAGGGACCTTATCATCTAAAAGGCCACGTCTGATGTGACCACTCGTGCTTTCAAATAAAATTGGGTCACGTCTGAGCTGACAAAATGTTTTAAAAGGATCACGTCTGAGGTGATCAAAGGTTTTTCAAGATAAAATGATCATGTCTGAGATGATCAAGGGCACATAACGTTTATTCAAAAGTTAAAAGGGTGTAATTTGTAAAATGGTCATAAAGTCAAATTCATGAGTCTGACCCATTCGCACGAATGGACCATGAGTATGGACCAATCATACGAATGGACCATACTCATGCATTAAACAGCCGAATGGACATGAGTATGAACCATTCACCCGAATGGCTTATCAGAATGACCCATTCGACCGAATGAGAGTGTGTGAATGAGTCAGTCGACCGACTGAGCTCCAGTCGGCCGACTGAAAGTGCACGACTAAGCCAATCGCCCGACTGAGTTCCATTCGCCCAAATGAACCGAGTGAATGAGTCCAGTCGGCCTATTGAGCTCAGATTCAGTATAAATAGGGCCACAGTCGATCGCATTCAGCTCATCACTTCCAATCGCGCTTATATCGCACATCCTACCGTTACGCTGCCCAAATTTATTTAGACCTCGATTATACATTCCTATTGATCTTTTGACGTGTGTGTGCATTTATACAGGTATTATGTGATGAAATCTCACAGAAATTAGAAGATATGGTGCCCTAATTAGTGATTCGCGATTGAAACAAGAACCGAACAACTAAATGGATTAATGACCTACTGAAACCAAGTAAAATGTTAAAAATAATGTTATTAGGTTATTAGTTAAATGATTGCGAGTCTAAAGAACCTATACACAATGTTTAATTTCATGAATTGGTCAAGATTCAAACCTAAGTCGACCGAACAGTAGGTCATGCGACTGGTCGTCTGGATGAACTCCAATCGCACGATTGAGCTGGCCGAATAGCTCAATCGGCCGAATGAATCCTATCAATGAGCTCAATCAGCCGACTGAACCAATCGCAAGATCAGTCAACCGACTGAACTCAGTCGCCTGTTCATTCACCCGAATGAGTCCAGTCGCATGATAGGACAATCGACTGAACACAGTCGCATGATTCATTCGCATAAATGAATCAGAATGAATTCTATCAAGTTACTTAGAACTGATTTGTGGTATGTGAGTATCTAGCGTTTATGTATTTTGTGTTACAGATCGATGGCTGATAGATGGTCCATCAATCCCAAGCACAACATTTGTGCTCATTTAGACCACACAACTCGGGATGGTGCCGAGTTTGCAGAGATCATCGCTTTTCTCAAGCAATCGAGGATACACAAAGCCATCTCTACTCCATGCACTCCATATAGGTCTATACACTAGGCCTTCTGGGAGAATGCATCAGTGGACAGATCACGAGATCCATATAGCATTCGGAGCTCCATCTTTGGTATGGACATAGAGATTACAGCTGAAGACATTCAGCGTGTACTTGGGTTGGAAGATGATGCTGGATACCCCACCAAGCTACACCCGCTAACAGTGAGAGGCTACTTTCTGAGGATTAAGTACGCTGGGGACATCAACTCATGTGTGCTCAACAAGAGCAACATGTGCCCCTAGTATAAGTACTTGGCACATGTTATTCTGAAGTGCAAAGCTTCCAGAAGGGGTGGGTTCGACAACCTATCAGACCAGATACAAAATGCCTACATGGCACTGGTGCTGAACTACCCCTTCAGCTTCTCTAGCATGATCTTCTCTTACCTCGTGGAGAATCTAGAGGCCAAGGGAAAAGAGGGCTTTTGTATGTACCCCAGGTTCTTACAGCTGATTTTGATGAGAAGTTGCCCTCGCTTCCAAAGGAGCGCCATGATGCAGTGGCTTGGAGATCATGGACGATACGACTTTGGGTCGTATGAGAGTTTACCGGGGTAAGCAGGTAAAGCCCCAAGTAAAGAGGCTTTTAGGCCATCTGGCCAAGGAGAACTACTTGGCGCTAGGCAGGCGTAAGTGGCGTCACGTAGACAGCGACTTAGATGATGAGCAGCTACAACTCCCAGAGCACGACTCTGATGATGATGATAGCAGGGATGCTGGAGATTAAGGGCCCACTCAATCAAGGGGCCCCACTACTGCTAGTGTATCTCATGCTGGAGATGTAGCAGAGACTGCTGGATTCCATTGGGATTCATACATGGTAAGGAGGAGGAGGAGTCGGATGAGGAGCCACTGACCCGTACTGTGGGTAGCAAAGTAGTTGCCACAGAACGGGGGCTCAAGGCGGTTGGTGAACGCCCCGACAGATCGGGAGAGAATGATACCGGTCCCACGTATGCTCCCGATCAGCCGAGTCGTGCCCTAGGGGGAGCATCCTCCTCGACAGGATCGAGGAAGAAGAGGATGACGTAGCTCCATGGCATGAAGAAGAAGAAAAGAAGACTCGCCTTCATTACTACTCCACCACCACACAACTTCTACCACCACTACCACCACCACAGCTACCACCACTAGCATACCACCCACTTTAACCGCTACACCTCCACCCTCCACTACTACAGCCACACCTCCACCAGTTGTTCCACCCCCAATCCACATCACATCCACCATCACTTCTACTTACCCATCACCACCCACACACATACCACCTCCCATATTCACCACAGCCACCACCACCACCTCTAGCCACCAGACAGGACCATCAGATCCCCCATCCTTTCCCTCAGGATCATCTCTACCTCCCAATGGGGTAGAGGAACAACTTTCAGCACTAAATCGTATGGTGCTAAAGCTGTTAGCAGCCGATGATGAGAAGACTGCTCAACTCAGACAGTTCGTGGAGCTTACTGCTGCACAATCACAACAGATCTCTCAACAGGCACAACAGATTGAAGAGTAGGCCTAGCAAATGGCTGCTCAAAGTCAAGAGATTTCCCAACTCAAGGAGCAAAATATGTTATCTACTAAGAAGATTGAGGAGTTGGAGGATGCTAAGAGGACCATCCTGCTCAAACTTAAGGACACAAAGGATGAGCCTCTAAAGATAAGAGAGGGAGACGGTGATGATAGTGATGATGATGAGAGTGATGATGGTTATGATGAAGGTGATGATGAAGGTGATGATGAGGATGGAGGAGACATTGAAGGAGGAGGAGAATCATTTGCTTCGGGTACACAGGAAGCTAGTGAGAGGTGGACCAAAAGACTCAAGATCCAGGTGCCTCAACATCAGCCCCAACAGTAGAAGAACACAGGATCCAAGACAAGAGTAATATTTAGATGTTTTATTGTTATTTAAACTCTTTTGTATTTGGATCATGTATAAAATTTATGTAATGAATGTTTATATGTAATGTAAATGGTTATGTCTTAATTATTAATTTTGATTGTTGTGTTGAATGTTTAAATCAAGCAGATCCAGATTTTCAACGAGATGAATATGACATTGCTCCATTCCAACAGATCAAGACTCAACTGACGTTGATACTAGATTTGCAAGGTATTATAAGGAGATCTGTGATGTATACTCCTGAAGAAGGAGAAATCATTCACAATCTCACTGATAAGCAACTAGCCGAGATGTTCAAGCTAAATGCTAAAGATATTGTGAAAGATGCCCCTACTATGAATATAGAGAGTACGATGACCTTCAGGATATCGATGAGATTGAGATAGAAGATGTCACTGCTCAACACTATCCCTAGTACGCTGACAAGGAAGGAACTGCCATTCCCAATCTGGGAGACACTCTTGTCAGTGACACTTTTGAGACTCTGGATAGAATGGAACAAGAGTCCGGAAAAGCTAAAGATAAGGCCCAAGCCACAGATGCTGAAGTGAACATCAAAAAAGCAGAATGGGCAGCATGTTCTGAGGAGACAAGAGCCCAACGCAGCGCTTCAACGTCAACTGTCTACACCAAATTGTATAAGGTCAAGAAACATCAAAAGTGGCAGGCAGGATCATAGCATGGGCACATTTTGAAGACCTCAACGTTTACGCTATTAAACGTGAGAGGGGAATTGAATTTCAGGTTTTCACATGACCTGAAGACTCTTCCAGGTTTTGAGCTTAACCAGTTAGCAAAGTTAAAATTGCTATATGCTGACCCTCATAAGATGTCAGGCTGGTTTGAAGCAGCTCTAAAGAGGGAGTACCACACCAGATGGGTCAACTTCAAACCTTAACAACCAACGAGGTACATCAGAAGATCTGAGGTTGACGCCATAACTGGCAAACCAAAAGTCATGTTGAAGTGGAGTCCACCACGTACAATGTCAAAGATCCCACTACGTGAGATGCCTCAGGACTTCACTCCACATTTCAAATAGTGGTACTACGATTGAGAACGGGAGAGGCCGTGATAGTCTTGAACAAAAATGGTAAAATGGAAACCATAAGGGTGTTTGACCCAATGTGGCTTACCAACTTGTCAGCTAATGATGTTTATACATTATACAAGAGGCCGCTATTCTATGACTCACGAGATATAGTACAAGCTTTACAATTTTAGAATGTAATACGACTTTGTTTTGCCTTCGAGATAAATACGAGAGTCACCAAAGAAGCTAAGTACAAGAAATTTGAGGAAATTATGAAAGATGTAAGACAATAGATAGATCTAGGTCCAAGGGGGAGTTTGTTGATACACTTATGTACCTAGATCCTGATCTCAATGTAATATGTCTTGAATGTCTTGCACTTATGTAATATTGGGTACTTAATGAAATGATAATGTTTAGTTGTGATTCATAATGTTTAATATTTCATTAATGAGTTGGATAACACTTATTGACTAAATTATATAGGTTTGTGATTGTTTGAATTGATATACATAATGTTATAATAACAATACATTCAAACTTTGGTTAAGTAAAGTTCACATGCGTCCGACTGGACCATGCGGCCAAACAGTGGTCATGCGTCTGAATGGCCATGCGACTGAGTGTCCATGCGCCAAAATAGTCCATACGCCTAAACAGCTTCATGCGTCTGACTCAGTCGCATGACTAAACATTCAGTCGTACGAATGGATCAACCGCATGGCTCAATCGCATGAATGAACCAAGCTCATGGTTCATTCGCTCAAATAAGCAACCCTAACCTATAAATACCACTTAATTCGTGGAAAAACGTAACAATCAAGAAGCATTCAATCCACTTCGACTCTAGACATACCCTAGCTGTCTAGAAGCCTCTAAGTTCGTACTCCAAGTTCATAGAACACTATAGATCGATTCCTAATCGATTCTCGACGTTAGATTCAATTCATTATTGTGTCTACGTGCGTTCTCACTGATTGGATCGCCAATCAAATAGGATTCCGCACTATTTGGTTTGGTTTAACACGTTAATCGGTTGGTGTTTCGTTCAAATACCATATCCTAACACATATGGCTCATTGTGTAGATAGCTTCAAAAGGTAGTTGTTTCAAGGAAATGGGTTCCCAAATGGACACTATGGATAACCCATCCCTATGAGTCAGAAGCGACCCTTCAACGTCAACCTCTAGCTTTACAATATTCCTAAATTGCAGAGGAGTCTTTCTTTTTTTCTTTGTTCTCTTTTAGCAATGATTTGGTCATCTGCCATCTTCAAAATCTTGAGGCACTTAAGGAAGAATTACATATCAGCCTCACTAAGATCATTGTTGATTTCCCTGATGTGTTTGGTATAGATGTAGTGGATGTATGATTGGTCAAGAAGTTTGATTTAATACCCACAGAACAATCTTATCTTTGCTTCTTGTTTACCTCCCACTTCCATTCCACTACCAATTGATAGGCTTTCTTATCATATAACACATTTGAGATTGGTATGGAAGTGTGAGTTCTTGCCACCATCTTCCTCTTCAATGACTTAGTTGGCTTTACATTTATCTCAGGAAACACCAACTCCTCAGCCCTTTTTTTTGTTTTGACTTCTGCTTAAGAGGATTTTGAAGGGATTTATCTTTTATGATGTAGATTGATTTGAAGTTGTTGGTTATTTTGAACATCTTTAGTATGTCTTCAAACTCATATCCTTTGTACATGGATTTATGATTGATCAGGTCCAAATCAACCAGTTTTTTCAAGTCATGAATTTGTAGGGTGTTCACCAGAGTAGAGTACTCTATGAGGAATTGAACCATCCCTGAGATCCTTTTCACCATGAGCATATTCCAATCACTGTCAAACTTCCAGGTAATGACTTTGTCATCAATTTTGCCTTGTGGAGTAGACACACCCTGAATTATCTTTGAAGTGGTGAGCCTTTATTGAAGCTTTAGTTGAGAAGGCTCAGCAACCACTTAGGATTCTTGTGTAATATGGGTGCTAATGCATCATGATCTTTTGGAGTGAGCTAGACATCTTGGACTTTTACCCTTGTTCTTAGTTTTCTGCTTATGACTTTTTCTAATTTCTTCAATCTCTCCTTTTTCTTATTTATCAAGCAGAGGATTGCACCTCTTAATGAATTTGTTTTCATGTTTCCAAGCTTTTTCTTGGTGTAACCTTATTCAGAGAGGTAATCCTTCATTTCCTTGTCAGTCATAACATAGGGATCCAGATATAAAGATGTTGGAGCTTTAGTTTTGAGAGTCTTTGTTGGTTTAGCTGAAATAGGATACTTGATTGTTTGAGCTTTCTCATACTCAATCACAAATGAAGGGTCAAGAAGTTTGTTCAACTAATCTTCTTCTTTAATCATGGCTTCATAAGTCATCCCAAAAACTTCATCAACATCATATCCATGATCGATCAGAAACATGGCTTTGATCATCAGATCATCTAATCTCTTGTACTAAAGTTTTAGCCTTCACTGAACTTTCTTTTGCTATTGGTTCATCAACCACATTGCCTCCATCTATCTCTCCTTCCTCTAGGTCTAAAAATTCAGTCCTTGTCTTCATTTATTTCTCAACCATTCATGTTCCTCAAGATATTTGGCAATAGCAGCTATACTTCAAGGGTCATCTTTTTGTTTCTTTTTAACTGGTTCATCTTTTTCAATGGGCCTTTTCCTTTTGCCTTTTTAGAAAGATACTTTCTGATTCTAGTGTAAGTGTGCAATGAGGGATCAGATGAAGATAATTCTGGTTTTTAGCTTCTTTCTTTTTTGAATCTATTGTTATCTTGACAGCTTCTTCATTTTCTTGATCTTGTTACTTTGCTGTTGATTCTTCCTTTTCTCACACTTATTTACATAGTTTTCTAATCACTTCCTTTTGCTCGTCAGAAAGTGTAACAATTGGTACATTCTATAAACTCAGCTCCTTTTCTAGTGGCACTGGAGAGCGTGAAATCATAACAGTAGGTTTAGCAGATTGTTTTTGGTCTTTCACAAAATCCCATAATTCATCATCAATAATGAATTCCCCTGAAGAGTAGATATCAAGCTCTTTGATCATATCTCTTAGCTCAGTTCTTCATCTTGGATTTCTTCAAATTGTTTAGTTGAGTACACCACCATAGCCATGCTTTGTTCTTCTTGTCTAGTTTCACTGGATCCGGTTTCTTTCACTAACTCAGTTGTTTTCATCCTCTTTGTAGGAGGAGAGTCATTATCATGGTTATCACTCTCTCCTAAAGAACTATCATCTTTCTTTTCTTTGTCACTTTCACCTTTCTTTTCCATTTTAGAGTTATCATCTTTTTCTTCTTTCTCTTTTTCTACCTCTTGCTTAATCATGATCAACAGTTCCAACTCAGAAACTCTTTTAGTCAAAGTATCTATCTATCTTTGTAGATCAATGATGATGTATGTTTGTACTTCAAGTATGCTTTCTTGCTCTTCCACGGTGATAGTTTGGATAGAGAGAGTATCTACATGACCACTAATCTCATCCTTTGCATGTTAAGGAGCAGCCTTGAGTTCTTTGATATTATTATCTTTCTCTTTCTTATTTGTTTCATACTTCTCTTTAACTTCCTTCAATAACTTTTCTTTCTCATCCAACTCTAGAATTCTGTCTCTGATGATACCACATCTCCTGTCAAGGAGTTTTTCCATCTGAGCCACTTTCTTTAGCACTTCTGAAATCATTAGATCTTTCTCATCAGGCAAGTTTACCTCTGATTCAGCATAACTCTCAAAAGGACCTGCCTCAGAAGTAGCTTGTCTTACTAGCATTCTAATAGTGTGATCCTCCTGATTAGAAGATGATTTGGAATTCTTTGAAGAGCTCTTAGATTCACCAGACTCAACAGGTTCTGTAGCAACAGGTGGTGAAGGAATAAGAGAAATATGATGACGATGAATAGGTGACAAATGTGGAGAGTAAATGAGTGATAGCATGAATGTTAATGAAATGGCAGCTTCTTGAACAAAAGGCCCACTATGAAGATCACCACCAACATCCACATATGGTCACACTGGCCTCTGTCCTTCCTTAGTTATATCGGCATGCTCATCAACATTGTGTTGATTGGTAGTAGCTTGTTGTTCTTCTTCTTGAACATGCTCATCTAGAGGAGCTTTTTCTTCTGGATTGATCAGCTGAAACATCCATGGCAACAAAGGCACAATTACTGGGAATGCATCATTGATCAAGCATTGTAAGAACCTTGGATACATGAGAAACATATGCCTTCTTCCTTCTTGGATGTTAGAGACCAGACCATTGAACACATAAGCAGACATGTTAAATGGTTTATTTGTGCATAAGGCATATATAGCAGATGATGTATTCATGGGTATATCATTCTATCTAGTCTTCCTTTTAGAAAAACAATGCTGAAACATGTGTGTTAGGTCTAGGATCGATAGATCTAGTCCATTTTGTATAGGCTTAGAACTTGAATTAATATCTGTAATGAATGCTTGTAATTTATTATTGTGTATGCATTAAATGTATAGGTTAACCCATATATATATGTGTTGGTTTATGTATTTTTGCAGGTAAATGTCACACCCCCACTAAGAGCGGAAACGTGGGGATGTAACGAGACGAGAATCGTCATAACACATGGTAAGCGATAGAGATGCAATAATAACAGTGATGACAAGCGTGTCATGACGACACCCGACAACAAGGGGACTTGTGTCGTGTTTAGTCAGTAATCATGACAACATAGCCATAAGCATAAACATGATATAAGATAAACATAGATAATAACATTGTATGCAATTCCCACAACCCAAGAACAAGTTATAAAGTGTAATGTAGTTTGAAGCAGATACAACAATTGTTTTCAAAATGACAAGTTTAGCCTGAAAATACATCCTAGGGTCTCCACTAAGGCAGCACACCTAGAACCTCAACTAGCATGATCACCTGAAAAAATATGCTCAAAATGGTCAACAAAATTGTTGGTGAGCTCACAAGTTTAAAAGTAAATAAGTAATGATGTTGTATAAAATTGTTGCAGAATACCGTGCATACAGTTATAAGTAAGCAAAATCACATGACAAGAGCTTTACAACCAAGCCTAACGACGTACACAAAGAATCTTGTCGGAATATATTCACTCAAGGCCCGTTCCTTGCTTTTGTTGGTACTAACTAGTATACCAACACGAGGGTGGGGGTGTCAACCCAGTAGTACTACCAATACCTATCCGTCGGTTCCCACACTAGAATTAAATGGTTGTAAGAAAGAACCACAAAGCAGACTCAAGCATGTATCAGATAAGTACCCACAAAACAGTAGCACGTTGATTCCAAGTATGTAAATTGTATGTATGTTGTACAGCATAGAAAACGGGCGAGCATACTTTTCCCCCATGTTTGTAAATGTTTGTAAAGTAGTATAAGCATAAAAAGGGCCCACGAAACTCACATGTTAAGTGGTAAGTATGAATGATCAAAATTCCCAACAGTTGAATGCAATGAATAGTCAAATACCTATTGACAGTTATTGTTAAGCATTAATGACGTGTATAAAGCGTATAGTAATGTTTGGTCGGTTTGGGTTGTATCGGTTCGGTCGTGGGTAGCACACACACAAGCGGACACACGTATCAGATCTTATGTAGATCCAAGTACTAAGAGTAGTCGTCATTGCTTATGACATCCATATAAGGATCCCATTGTTATAAAAGATAGCACTTGTTAAATATTTGTAGTTCCAAAGGGTTGTCGATAATTGCAAAATGTTAGGTTGATTTCAATTGAAATAGTATGTGCATGTTGATAGCGTTGACTTTAATCTTTGTGGTCAAGCAACGACACTTTTACTGATGTTACCTTATCATCATCAGACGTTCAAGAGGAAATTCACACTCAACATCATCAGTCACACAACAGGATCAGACGCTCGACTCAACACCCCATTCGTACGAATCAACCTTCAATCGTACAAATCAGTTTCATTGGCACGATTGAACCTTCATTCGTACGACTGGCATTCAGTCGTACCACAGAATACCTAATCATACGGCTTAACCTCCATACGCACGAATCAACCTTCATTCGTACGAATCAGCTTCATTTGTACAACTGAACCTTCATTCGTATGATTGGCTTTCAGTCGTGCGATACACGCACAGTCGCACGCATTCATTCACCCGCATTGACTCAATCGCACACACACTCATCCGAAACCCTAGAAATGGACAACAGTAAAACGAGCAAGAAATGGACAACCAAGGTCGTTTACCTACAAGGATAGAGTAGACTAAGTTGTAGACGAAGTCTAGACGACGAATATGAGACCAAATGGAGCGATTTTGGTGCTAAGATGAAGATGTGAAGTGAAGAAGAAGATGATGAAGAAGAAATGGAGAGGATGAAGAAAATGGCTGGGAATGGGGTTTTTATACCCATCCCAGGTTTGCAAAATGTCAATTTTAGTCCCTGCACTTAGCCCCCGAGTCTCCAAAGTTTGCTTCGGTTGAAAACGACTTTAGAATGTTCGCTATATTAATGTTAAAAGCGTGTTTAATGGTAATTGATAGCTTAAAATGGTTTTATCATTGGCAATGGTTATAATTAAAAATGATATGTTTGGTGATAATGGTGATGAAATTTATAAAAGGTTATGCTTAGCACAAGTTCAAAGAGGAAGTACAGGCACAAGGGTAATAAAGCAGACATCATTCCCTAAAGAAGGAGTTCATGAAGAAGAGAAAGAATAATTAAAATAATTCTATGGTTAATTATGTCGTTCGACGGACCTTAAAGTGACGGATGTCATAGTATCCCCTAATTGAGAGAATTTCGTCCCGAAATTCAGCTGGAGTTAGGTCCAAGAGCGTCATCCACGAATAGGTGTGGATATTTGAGTTTCATTTGATCTTCCCGTTCCCATGTAAACTCTGGCCCTCGCTTTGAATTCCAGCTTACGCGAACAATTGGTATTCTACTGCGCTTCAACTGTTTGACCTTATGATCCATGATCTCAATGGGTTCCTCAATAAAATGAAGCTTTTTGTCGATTTTGATATCCTCAATTGGTACGTGAAGTGATTCGTCAGCCAAACACTTCTTGAGGTTCGACACATGGAAAGTATCATGCACACCGTTGAGTTCTTGTGGTAACCTTAATCGGTAAGCCACTGGACCAATTCTTTCTGTTATCTCGAATGGTCCAACGTATCTTGGGGCTAACTTCCCTTTCTTTCCAAACCGAACAACTCCTTTCCAAGGAGAGACTCTGAGTAACACTTGGTCCCCAACGTTGAATTCTAGAGGCGTCCGACGATTGTCGGCATAGCTCTTTTGGCGATCTCTAGCGGCTTTCAATCTATCTTGATTTGGAAGATCTTGTCGGTTGTTTCTTGAATGATCTCTGGGCCTGTTAACTGACTTTCACCAATCTCGGCCTAACAAACGGGTGATCTACACTTCCATCTGTACAACGCTTCGAACAGAGCACACCCAATGCTGGTATGGTAGCTGTTATTGTAAGAGAACTCAATCAATGGCAAATGAGTGTCCCAACCACCACCAAAGTCGATTACACACGCTCTCAGCATGTCTTCCAGCGTTTGTATGGTTCGTTCACTTTGGCCATCTGTTTGAGGGTGATAGGCGGTACTCATGTCTAATCGAATGCACATCGCTTTCTGTAGTATCTGCCAAAATCGTGAAGTGAATCGGTCGTCACGGTCGGATATGATTGACACCGGCACTCCGTGTCTTGTCACGACCTCTTTTATGTACAATCTCGCCAACTTGTCCATTTTGTAGTCTTCTCAGATTGGCAAGAAATGTGCTGATTTCGTCATTCGATCCACTACGACCCATATCGAGTCATGCCTGTTGCTCGTTTGAGGGAGTTTGGTAATGAAATCCATGGCTATGTTTTCCCATTTCCATTCGGGAATCTCAGGTTGCTATAACAGTCCCGATGGTTTCTGATGTTCAGCTTTAACTTTCGAGCATGTCAAGCATCTGCTGACGTACGTGGCAATGTCTTTCTTCATGCCTGGCCACCAATATAGATCTTTGAGATCGTGGTACATCTTGTCTGCGCCAGGATGAATAGAATATCATGTCTTGTGTGCTTCATCCATGACCAAGGTACGTACACCTCCCCACTTGGGTACCCATATACGGTCCACGAAGAACTATACACCATCCTCCTTGCACCTCAGTTGTTTATCCAACCCTCAGAATTCTTCTCCCGCAAGGTTTTCTCCTTTCAACGCCTCACTTTGTGCAATTTGGATCTGAGCTTTCAAGTTTGTTTGAATGGTCAATCCCAAAGCTCGAGCATGCAGTGGTTTCATGCGTTCTTTGCGGCTTAGAGCATCAGCCACCACATTAGCTTTCCCCGGATGATATCGGATTTCACAATCGTAGTCGCTAAGAAGCTCTACCCAACGTCGCTGTCGCATATTGAGTTCCTTCTAATCCAGGATATGTTGAAGGCTTTTATGATCTGTGTAGATGATGCATTTGGTTCCATACAGGTAATGCCTCCATATTTTGAGTGCGAATACTATAGCGCCCAACTCAAGATCATGAGTTGTGTAGTTCTTCTCGTGCACCTTAAGTTGTCGCGAAGCGTAGGCAATCACCTTATCTTTCTGCATTATTACACATCCCAGCCCTTGATGTGAAGCATCATAGTATACCACAATGTTGGACCAAAAGAACCAATGAGCCTGATCAGAAAAACCTCTAAGTCCTACAGACATCACAACAACTGCTGAAGACTTGATCAGCTGTTTTGACAAAGACTGAAGACTTCAACAGCTGAAGACTAAAGTACTGAAGACTTCACCAGCTAAAGAGCAAAGTCTGAAGATCAACAGCTGAAGACTAAAGTACTGAAGACTTCAACAGCTGAAGACTAAAGTACTGAAGACTTCAACAGCTGAAGACCAAAGTCTGAAGATCAACAGTTGAAGAACAAAGTACTGAAGATCAACAGTTGAAGTACAAAGACTAAAGACATCAGCTGATGACAACAGCTGAAGTTCAAGTACAAGTACTGAAGCCTTCAGAGTTTGTTACAACAGCTGAAGAAGCATTCTTCAGTTGTTGTGATGGTTTCCTTTCAGTAGTTTTCTTTTTTATTTCAGTATTTGTAAAATGACTAAAGAGCATGTTCTTCAGTCGTTGTAGTATCAGTAGTTTCTTTTCAGTAGTTGTAGTGGTAGTTAACACTTAGTATATTTGTAAGAAGATGTCAGTTGTTTTGACATCTTAGTAGTTGTGTTAACTCTCAGTAGTTTGAATAATTCTGTTTGATGTCACTATCAAGTGACATCAGTAGACGTCACATCTCCTATATAAGGAATGTTCCACCACGACATTCCTATATAAGGGATGATTGACCTGATTGTAAGGGTGACATTTTGCCACCACGAAAGCGCGTATTGAATGAAATCTTTGATTTGCAGAATTCTTTCTATAATCGTTTGTTCTTACTTTGAATATCAACTATATTCTTGTGAATTGTCTAAATTCATTGTTTGATTTCCGCTGCAATACTCTTTAATCAATCAAACGTAGATCACTGATCCTAATAATTGGTATCAGAGCTGGTTAATCATTGATTGATCTAACAATTGATCATTGAAACTGCTAATCGATATCTGCATTTGATTGAATTGGCATATTTGCAAGAATTGGTTATAGTTAAATTGAATTTCTGCTACCTTCGTTTTATTGCTTTCTGTTTTCTCTTGGTTCAATTTGGTCTGTTGTGTTATGTTCTAATTTGTTAAAACTTAATTGATTTTGGTTGAATCTGAGGATGACTACTCCTTGTAATGACCCTCACAATACCGGTTCCTCAACCAAGCCTCCGATGCTGGTTAGGACTGAGTATAACATATGGCAATGAAGAATGCTTCATCACCTGTCTGTTAACAGTTCAGGTTGTTGGACATCAGTGGTACATGGTCCACATAAGCCTATGGTGAACAATCCGGAAACCAATCAAATGGTTCCGAAGAAGAAGGAACAATACTCAGATGAAGATCGGAAACTGTTTGAGATTGATGCTAAAGCCCATGGAATTCTGGCCATGGCACTGCCGAATGAAATCTATTCAGGGCTTATGCATCATGAAACTGCTCATGACCTCTGGAATGCACTGAAGGAACAATTCGGTGGAACTGATGAGGTCTTAGCAAACAATAGAGAAATCCTTGCCCAACAATATGAAACATTCTCTCATAGGAAGGGTGAGACACTGACTCAACAGTTTGAGTGTTTTTCCTGTTTGATCTCTGAGCTAAAAATGGTCAAATATGAATATACCAATAGCCAGATGAACAACAGATTCCTTAGATCACTGCCTGAGAGATGGGACACATACACTATTGTCCTACGCTCCAGTGCAAATCTGGATAAACTATCTCTCACCCAACTTCATGGGAAACTGCTTACATTTGAGAGGGATATAGAGCAGAAAAGGAAACTGGCATCATCAGGAAAGCTCACTGATGACTTTGTACTAGGGAACACTGCCTTGGTTGGTCATGAGTCAGAGTATGCTGCATCTGAAAGTAATTATGATGAGCATATAGATTTCTCTTCAAACAGTTCAGATCATGCATTTGTTGGTGTTGATAGTCACTCAGGCTGTAATAGTGACAATTTATGTTTTATCATGGATGATTTGAAAGGAATAGCTGATGATGATCTAGAAGAGATGGATATTCTAAGCCAAATGGCCTTGATTAATATCAGATCTCAAAAGTTCTACAAGAGGACTGGCAGGAAATTTCCAGGACTCTCTGGCAAAACCAAAGTTGGTTTTGACAAGAGTAAGTTGAGGTGTCACAAATGCCAAAGGCTTGGACACTTTGCAAGAGAGTGTAGATCATCTGGATCTAACTCCTCTGCACCCTTTGTGACTTTTCCAAGCACTAGTCCACAAAACAGGGGGCAACAACCTGCTAGTTCTGGTCATCATTCACAACCTGTTTCACCTGCATATTTTGTCCCTCAGGGTCCAATGTCATATCCGTATCCCTGCTATTACATGCCTCAGCCAAATCCAGTTCAAGTTCCTACTACACAACAACCGCAAGCATTACCTGAGCCTCTACCATCTCATTCACAACCTCATCACAGCTTTTTCACCCCTGGTAATGTTGACTGGAGCAGTTTACCAGATGATCTCTCTGGTACTGAGCAATTATTTACTGGTGATGGTTAACATGGTGGTGAACATCCTTTTGGGAATCTAGCTCTCATGGCCCTGGAAACTACTGAGGGTTCTTGCTCCAATGCATCTTCTTCACAGGTAACCCAAATATCCTCTGAGGCTAAGGCCAAGCTTTGTTCTAAATCTTGCATAGATGCATTTGTCTCTATTAAGAAGGAAATGTAGCTGTAATTAATCAAAATCTAGAGCTTGAGCAAACTATTTCCAAAAGAAAATCTGAATATGAGTCTGTCCTTAAGGACAAAGATGATGAGATTTATAAGATTAAATGCCAATTAAATGATGAAAAGGCTAAGCTAGAAGTCATTCTTGAGAACCATAAGGAACTCAAAGAAAAACTTGCAGTTACCCAAGTTGAGTGTGACCGCTGGGTGTCATCCTGCAAGGGATTTGAAATGCTGCTCAGTAAGCAATCTGCTTTGAATGTGAAGTTTGGAATTGGTTATAACCATATTGCACCTCCAACCGATTTTACTCCAAAACCAATAGTAAAATCTGAAAGTGAAAGCAATCTCCAACCACATCATCATGGGCATCATCCTTAAGTGATCTCCCAAAATCACAAGATGAAATAAGGGTTGATACCTCAGCAAGTCAATTGGCTGATGGGTTAACTACTGATAAGCACATGAAGCTGAGTATTTCAGATGTTGTCCCTCAAAGTAGCTTAAGTACTGAAGGGCAAGTTACAACAACTGAAAAGCATTTCAAATCAGCTGAAATAAATGGATTAACAACTGCTGACAATGAACAGCTGAAGAACAACTCTTCAGTTGTTACAGATTCTTCAGTACTGAACAAAAGTACTGAAAGGAGGAATGTACTAAAGAGCACACCTTCAGTAGTTTCCTCATCAGCAGTTGATCAAGCCAAGATGAAGAATAAGCCATGTGAAATATGTGGTAAATTCAATCATCTTTCTGATGAATGTTGGTACAGAAAGGGTTCCAAACTCAACAGAGATAAGCTCATTAAAATCCAGATGGATGAAATGAAAACTGAGTTTGAGACCAAGTTTGTACCATAATCATTCCATTGTGATAAACCCAAGCCTTCAACCAAATTCAAAAAGAAGGATAAGGTTAATCACAAAACAGCTGATGGTGCTCCTCATGATAATAATCAGACTAAATCTGTTAATTTTAAGGAGGAAATGGTGGATCACAGGAACTCATCAAACACAAGTACTGATATGTCACAAGAGCTGAAAGCTTTGGCTACAAATCAGACACAACTTGTTATGATGGTTCAGCATTTGTTGGGGAGAGTTAACCAATTAGATGCACCTGTGATCAAATCACTAAAAAGGCATTCCAAGCCCAAATCCAAGGAATCCATTTCAGCACCATCTCCTTCTTCAGCTGTTAATCATAAGAAACAAGTTATGGTTGCATCTGTTGATGAAAACAGACCCAAAACCAAAAAGGTTTGGGTCTCAAAATCTAACTAGTTTTCTTTCATGCAGGGTTCTTCAACATGCCAAAGGAGCATCTGGTATGTGGACAGTGGAGGATCTATGCATATGACTGGGAGTAGTTCTCTTCTTAATGACTACTCTCAAGGAAAGAAGGGATTTGTTTCATTTGGAAATGATGCCAGAGGTTACATCATTGGGAAAGGATATGTGTCTAATGGACAAATCAGGTTTGATGATGTCAACCATGTGGAGAATCTCAAGTACAATCTGCTGAGTGTCAGTCAGATGTGTGATAAAGGGCATGTAGCACTTTTCACAAGCCAGAACTGCAGGATTCTGTCTTCCCAAGTTCTGAGGCTGATTGACAAGGTAATGGATGAACATACTCTCCTGAAGGCCAACAGGATTGGAAGAGTGTATGCCTTGGATTTGTCAAAGAAGATTGATTTGAAGGGTCATCCATGCTATTCTCCAAAGCCTCTCTTCAGGAATCTAAACTATGGCATAGAAGGTTGGGTCATGTCAATCTCAGAAACATGAATCAGCTGATCCAAAATCGTTTAGTGAGAGGTTTATCAATAAAGGAGTTCCACTATGATGAAGCCTGCACTGCTTGCTTGAAAGAAAAACAGCACAAAGTCTCATTCCCTCCATTGAAGAACCTAAGTCCATTGCCTGCTTGCAGTTACTGCACATGGATTTATTGGTCCTGTGAGAGTGATGAGCATGGCAAAGAAGAAATACTGTCTAGTAATTGTGGATGATTACTCCAGATTCATATGGACTTTCTTTCTACATTCAAAGGAGGAGGTTGCTCAGAAGATTATAAACTTTGTGTTGTATGTTAAGAAGCAATATTCCTTATCAGTCAAGTGTATAAGGAGTGACAATGGTACTGAATTCAGAAACCATACACTTGATGATTTTTATCTATCAAAAGGAATCAAAAGGCAATTTAGCATCCCAAGGACTCCAGAACAAAACAGATGAAAATGGACTTATTGTTAAGAACAAGGCCAGACTGGTTGTTCAGGGGTTTTCACAAGAAGAAGGTATTGATTATGATGAGACCTTTGCCCCTGTAGGCAGACTGGAGGCAATTAGATTGTTCTTAGCCTATGCTGCATTTCACAATTTTAAAGTTTTTCAAATGGATGTTAAAAGTGCATTTTTATATGGTAAAATAAAAGAATAAGTTTATGTATGTCAACCACTAGGTTTTGAGGATAATAAACATCCAGATTGGGTATACAAGCTTGATAAGGCTCTTTATGGGTTGAAACAAGCTCCTAGAGCCTGGTATGAGACATTATCAAATTTTCTTCTTCAAAATAATTTCACTAGAGGCTCCATAGATAAAACTTTATTCATTAAGAAGGTGGATCAGCATGAGCTACTTGTTCAAACTTATGTGGATGATATTATTTTTGCATCCTCTGATCCCCAGTTGTGTGATGACTTTACCAATTTATGCATAAGAAGTTTGAAATGAGTGCAATGGTAGAATTACAGTTCTTTCTAGGATTGCAAATCAAACAAAAGGCTGATGGGACTTTCATTCATCAGTCTAAATATACAAAAGATCTTTTGAATAAGTTTGATTTACAAAATTGTAAGCCCTGTTCTACTCCCATGTGCAACACCACACAACTGGATGCAGATTAGAAAGGTAAAGCTGTTAATGAAACACTTTACAGATGTATGATTGGGTCCTTGATGTACTTAACAGCTTCTAGACCAGATATTATGTTTGCAACGTGTGTTGTGCTAGATTTCAGGCTGCTCCTAAAGAGTCTCACTTGATTGCAGTCAAACGGATCTTTAGATATCTGCAAGGTACACAATCTCTAGGTTTATGGTATTCCAATGGACACTCTTGCAAATTGGTTGCTTTTTCTGATAGTGACTATGCAGGGTGGAAGTTAACCAGAAAGTCAACTTCTGGTGGATGTCAATTCCTAGGCAACTGTTTGATTTCTTGGCAGAGTAAGAAACAAACATCTGTTGCTACATCCACTGCTGAAGCAGAGTAGATTGCTGCTGCAAGCTGTACTTCTCAGGTACTCTGGCTTCAGAACCAACTTTTGGATTATGGCATTACAGAGACTAAGACTCCATTATTCCTGGATAGTGCTTCAGCTCTTTGCATTGTCAAGAATCCTGTCCAGCACTCTAGGACCAAAATATAGAGATCAGACATCATTTTATTAGGGACTGTTTTGAAAAAGGTCTGATTGATCCAAAATTTGTGCCTAGTGCTGATGAGCTTGTAGACATTTTTACTAAGCCTTTGGATAGTTCGACTTTCCAAAACCTAGTGTTAAGGCTTGGTATGCTGCAGCTAGAATAAGTGATAACTACTAATGATCTCAGTAAATAGTACTGATGATCATTTGTAACCATATCACAAATAAGTACTGATTCTGTTACAAGAACTGATACAGTCATTACTACTGATATAAGTACAAATAGATAAGTACTGACGTCCTATGAAACGACTGAAAAAACAGCCAAAAAGACTGATGAGTAAGTGTGAGGACAGTATGAACAGCTAAAAAGCTATGAATTGACGAAAACTACTGATGAGAATTTTCTCTTCAGTTGTTTCTAAAACTGCTGCTTCATCTTAAACAACTGATGACAAAACCACGTCTTCAGTAGTTTCACAACTACTGATGACTAATACCACGTCGTCAGTTGTTAAAACAACTGATGACAAAACCACGTCTTCAGTAGTTTCACAACTACTAATGACTAATACCACGTCGTCAGTTGTTTACAACAACTGATGACAAAACCATGTCTTCAGTAGTTTCACAACGACTGATGACTAATACCACGTCGTCAGCTGTTTCCAACATCTGAAGCTAAAAACCATGGTCTTCAGTAGTTTTATAACTACGGATGCCTACAACCAAGACTTCAGTTGTTTCAACCTCTGAAGGTTAATACCACGTCATCAGTCGCTTAAAACTACTGATGACTCATACCAAACCCTTCAGTTGCTTTATAACCCATACCCTATTAATACCTTGTCTTACAGAG
This sequence comes from Flaveria trinervia, assembly GCA_025506515.1. Classification (NCBI taxonomy): domain Eukaryota; kingdom Viridiplantae; phylum Streptophyta; class Magnoliopsida; order Asterales; family Asteraceae; genus Flaveria; species Flaveria trinervia. The sequence continues at coordinate 14,458,175 of CM046447.1, read as the reverse complement.
CTTTATCATCTCAAACCTAACGTTCAAAAACTCAGAACCTTCTCTCACATCAATGGCAAACATGAAGCTTAAACCACGACAACTGTGTTGCTTACCTTACTAAATCACCCTTCTGGACAAAATTTGATAATGCCATTGATCTAATGATCAACTCTCCATACAAAACGGCTTTCCTTCTAAATCCTACCATTCATGCCGAATCCCTCTAGCAGTTCTGGACGAACGTCACCCATGTCACTGGGGAGAATGACACCGACTCTCTCCAGTCGTTCGTCAACAATCGTCAGGTGGTCATCACTCCAGAAATCCTTCGACAAACCCTACAACTGGATGATGCCACTTTCCCCACTGGGTATCCAAAGGGCACCACTGATCTATCATTTGCCCAACATGGATACCAGGGTAACCTTAGTGCCTCTACCATCCTGAAGAAATATTTCCATGATGCGGAACGACTAATTTTTCATATGGTGAATGTATGCTTAGCTCCTAAGACTTCTTCTTGGGATCAAATGTCAACGAGGTGGTAGCAGGTATTATTCTCTATCCTTGACCAACAACACTTAAATTTTTCTGAAATATTATTTCTTGAACTCAAGGATATGGCCTCCAAACCTATAGCTAACCGATGGATATTATATCCTCGGTTCCTAATGGCCATTATAGTAAACCAGCTGAAAGCTGACGGACTTGTTGGCCTTGGAGTCCCTGCCACGGTTGTATTGCCTGAAGTATACTCCAGGCACAACTCAGACCAGTCACTCAAACTGGCTGCCAAACTGCGAAAACCCACGCAGCTGGAACCCACAGCCACCACCTCTAAATCCTTGTCCCCACCAAACCCAAACACAAGAAAGCCAAAAAGGCTACTCAGGGAAATGAGTCCCCTGAGGATGCCCCTGCAACACAAACGCAGGTTCTATCTACTGGTCATAACCCCCCCAGTAGATACACGGACTCACTCACCCTCACCCGCTCAGGTTTCCTCTCAATAGGAGCCTGTAGCAACCATCTCTGGGGCACCTATACATCTGGAACCTTCCTCACTGAGGAGGTTGCCATTGAAACGCACCACTCTCCCAGGGTGCATACTGCCTTCACACCCTCTCCCACTGCAACCGCCCCCAAAGTCCTACCATCATGATTGCCAAAGTGCTGACTTAGTTGCACTCCTCACCTCCTCCCCAGATACCAATCACAACTGGGATAGCTCCAACCATTGAGGGGGAGGACCAAAGTGCTTCTGACACCCCACAGCACAGGGGTTACCATATTCAATCTCTAGGTGTAGAAACGGAGATTCAAATTTAGTGAGGCTGCCACTTCTCCTGCTTCAGCAAATGATCAGGATGAATTTGGTACTGTCCATAAGACCTCACCAGAGGCAACTGCCGATGAAGACATGGTCCTGAGGCAGGAAGTCCCCAGTACCATGACCAAGGGGCACATGCTACTACTGATCTACACTCAGAGCATGTTCATCATGATTCTATCAGGAGGTCAGGTGATTCAGTAAACACTGATGATGACCTGGGCTTCTTTTATGATGTTTAAGCCCAAAACACCATCCTCGAGGATGAGGTGAGCAGTCTCAAAGAGCTGCTTGCCAACATTCTTAGGATCAAAGACCATCTACCCCTCACAACCCACAGATGGCACCTTCCTCTGAAGGTCTCCCATACACTGAGCCCCTCCAAAACACTCAGCCACCTGCCTTTGCTTCTGGCACTATTTCTCAGGGACAGAACCCCCCTGAGCAAATAGCTACTATCTTTCTACATTCCTTACCTCTCATCACATCAACTGTCACTGATATAGTCCTTAAAACCCTGATGAGAGGCTTCCCTCAGTTATACAACCCTGATAGAGGATGCTGTGAGCAAAAGAATTTCTGACAATCAACCCTTGCAACCAATGCAACCAAAAAGGGGGAGATTCGGTCAGTGAAAGCAAAAAGAAAGAGGATGGTAGATAGGAAAGAAACTGAAAAGGAGAAGGTGAAGATGCTGACATGGAGAAAGTGACTGAAAGTACTAAAGACTTTCATGTCACATACAAGAAAAGGAGAATGAGAAGGAGACTGACTTGGAGACAATGGTGAAGAAGGCTGATGCTGAACACAGCCGATCAATGGATAACATCATTGATCAGTTGTTTAGGCAGGGCCACGACACTGAAAAACTTGACTCAGAAATCAGAAGACTAGAGATTGAAGAAATCCAAGCTAGATGGGCAAGTTATGATGTGTTGGAAAGGGAAAGGTTAGAGATCATGATCAGTTCATAGCAAAATCTGGGTAGATCATTGATTGAGATCAAGGCATGGTCCAGGGACAGCATCTTGGCAATAACCACCAAGATCTGTTCGTCTGAAGTATACACAAAAGGATTGGTTATTGAAGCCTTAAACGAAGCTAGTGCTAGGAGCAGGACTGAACTAGTCAAGCAATCTAAAGACGACCTCACATCCAGAATGCTAGTACAGCCTGTCAACATTCCCACACCAAAACCACCACAACCACAACCCACCAAACCAACTCCTCTACCCTCAAAACTAGTAGCCGATGAAGTACCCCAGAAGAGGAAGAAAAGGGTACTAAGGCTAAGAAGATACGAAGATAATGATGAAGATGAAGATAGGCTGCCACTCTCAGCTGTTATACAGTTGCCGAAGGCCACAAGTCACTCTCCAATAATTACTCCTGAAACTCAAAGACAAATTGTGAAAGTGAAGCTAGAAGAAGAAGAGCTTCACAAACAAAATGATGAGGAATTGTTGAGGAGGGTTGACAAGCATATGCTGCCACATCTTCAATCATCAACATGAAGAAGCATGCTCTCAGATTATACACTCTTAAACATACATTTCAATATCAAAAGGAGAGAGTGAGGATTTGGCCTGATCCCAGGGTGTCTCAAGGATTCACAAGAAAAACATTCCACAGAGATACATTGGCCAAGTGAAGAAGATTGTAGATGAAATGATCTCACTGGTCTTTGTAGTATCACCCTGGGAAATCCTAGATGACTTCAAGAAAACCTACAAAGCTAACCTGACCCCACAGAAGATGCTGGAAATAAATGGTGAAAAAGGGGTTAGTATATAAGAGGCTTGAGGAAGTCAAAAAGAATGAGCTCAAGTTGTTCTTAGAGGGTAACCCCCCTTGATGAATTGCTTATAGAGTAATAACAACTGTGGAACTCAAAAATGGAAACAGGTCAATACCTATCTGAATATTATGGGCCAGAATCACTTTTTGAAGGAGGAGCTGAAGAACTTACCATGGAGGACAGATAACCTTTCTTGAGGCCTATACAAGGGAGTCATAACTCATTGTTGGGAAGTAGATCTCATGGATGGGGTAAACTCTGTGTCCAGTTCCCCAAGACAGAGTTCCCATTCATTCTTTGCCAAACAGATCATTGAGACTTCTTCCCAGCCTGTGCTTATATGGGTCACTTCTGAGCTGATCTAGAAGACAAAAATACCAAATCTCTCTGCCATAATAAGTGGGACATATTCAATAAGTTTAGAGGTTTGGCTGCACTGGTTCAGGGGGAGTTTGTTGGACCAAAAGAACCAATGAGCCTGATCAGAAAAACCTCTAAGTCCTACAAACATCACAACAACTGCTGAAGACTTGATCAGCTGTTTTGACAAAGACTGAAGACTTCAACAGCTGAAGACTAAAGTACTGAAGACTTCAACAGCTAAAGACCAAAGTCTGAAGATCAACAGCTGAAGACTAAAGTACTAAAGACTTCAACAGCTGAAGACTAAAGTACTGAAGACTTCAACAGCTGAAGACTAAAGTACTGAAGACTTCAACAGCTGAAGACCAAAGTTGAAGATCAACAGCTGAAGAACAAAGTACTGAAGATCAACAGCTGAAGTACAAAGACTGAAGACATCAGCTGATGACAACAGCTGAAGTTCAAGTACAAGTACTGAAGCCTTCAGAGTTTGTTACAACAGCTGAAGAAGCATTCTTCAGTTGTTGTGATGGTTTTCTTTTCAGTAGTTTTTTTTGTTTCAGTATTTGTAAAACGACTAAAGAGCATGTTCTTCAGTCGTTGTAGTTTCAGTAGTTTCTTTTCAGTAGTTGTAGTGGTAGTTAACACTTATTATTTTTGTAAGAAGATGTCAGTTGTTTTGACATCTTCAGTAGTTGTGTTAACTCTCAGTAGTTTGAATAATTCTGTTTGATGTCACTATCAAGTGACATCAGCAGATGTCACATCTCCTATATAAGGAATGTTCCACCACGATATTCCTATATAAGGGATGATTGACCTGATTGTAAGGGTGACATTTTGCCACCACGAAAGCGCGTATTGAATGAAATCTTTGATTTGCAGAATTCTTTCTATAATCGTTTGTTCTTACTTTGAATATCAACTATATTCTTGTGAATTGTCTAAATTCATTGTTTGATTTCCGCTGCAGTACTCTCTAATCAATCAAACGTAGATCACTGATCCTAACACACAAAGTCATCAGTTCCGTCTAGGAGGGACAATATCGGTGCATTACACAGCTTATCTTTCAGCGTTTGGAACGCTTGTTCTTGTGCACATCCCTAATCAAACTTCTTGTCTTTCTGGGTCAACAATGTCAATGGTTGAGCGATCTTTGAAAATTTCGCAATGAAACGGAGATAGTATCCGGCCAATCCTAAGAATTGCCAAATCTCTGAAGGTGTTTGGGGTGTATCCCATTTCTTTACCGCTTCGATCTTGCCGGGATCTACATGAATCCGTCCTTGTTAACCACATGACCCAAAAACTTCACCTCTCGCAGCCAGAATTCACACTTCGAGATCTTGGCGAAAAGTTTCTCTTCCCTTAACAGTTCCAGTATTGCCCGGAGGTGTTCTTCATGATCCTCTTTCGATCGAGAGTAGATAAGTATGTCTTCTATGAATACGATCACAAACTTATCCAAGTAAGGTTTGCACACTCGATTCATTAGATCCATAAACACAGTTGGTGTGTTAGTCAATCCGAACGGCATGACCAAAAACTCATAGTGCCCATAACGAGTTCTAAACGCTGTCTTCGGTACGTCCTCCTAGAAAACCCTTAGTTGATGATATCCAGATCGAAGGTAGATCTTGGAAAAATATGAATCTCCTTGTAACTGATCAAATAGGTCGTCGATCCTAGGAATAGGATACCGATTCTTCACATTTAATTTGTTCAATTCACGGTAGTCGATGCACATACAGAACGACCCATCCTTCTTCTTGACAATAACACCGGTGCTCCCAAGCGAGTGACTCGGCCGAATAAAACCCTTCTCCAGTAGTTCCTGTAACTGGCTAGATAACACTTGCATTTCAGGTGGTGCCAACCGATACGGTGTCTTTGCTACCGGTGTAGCTCCAGGAACCAACTCAATACGAAATTCCACCTGCCGTGGAGGAGGCAAACCAAACAAGTCATCAGGAAATACATCTAGGTAATCCCGCACTACAGGGATATCTACCAATTTCTGCTCCTCTTCCTTCTTTTCCACATGAGCCAGGAAAGTGTAGCATTGTTTTCGTAAACTCCGGCGTGCTTTCATGCAGGAGATAAGCTTTAAGTTTCTTCCCGGTCGTTCTCCTTGAATTCTGAGTACTCCTCCGTCTGACATAGGGATTCGTACTACCTTGTCCCGACAGACAATCTCGGCTCCGTGTTTCGACAACCAATCCATTCCCACAATCACGTCGAAACGTCCTAACTCGAAGGGTATCAAGTCTATATCGAAGGCGTGGTTCTCCAATATTATCGAGCACTTTCTAATAATCTCGTCGGCCTGAACAACCCTACCATTGGCTATTTCTACAGAGTAGCTAGTTTCTAGCCTACTAGGACTCAAATCAAGCAATTGCACAAACTTAGAAGATATAAAGCTATTGTCTGCTCCAGTATCAAATAGTACAGATGCAAAGTGATTATTGAGTAAGTGCGTACCCGTGACAACATTTGGGTCCTAACGGGCATTATTGGCTCCAATGACAAAAGCGCGTCCCCGAGCCGCATTCCCTTGGTTTGCCGGGCCTTGATTTCCAGCTATAGCCATTGTTTGATGCTGGTTGTTCCCTTGTTGGCCCGGTGCCCGATTCAATTTGGGGCACATGTTCCTGTAGTGATCAGAGCTTCCACACTCGTAAGAGCCCCTAGCATTCCCAGCGGGGTTAACCGCGTTGACTGGTGCGACCATATCGGCGCTGTTCTGCAATCTCTTGCTAAATGCCCCGGGCGTCTACAGTTCGCGCACACCCGGCACGGCATAGCTGGGGGATGATAAAAGTTGCACCTATCGCATCTGGGGTGCGGACCCACATACTCTCGCCTGCCCTGGTTCACGGCCACAAAATTTTTGGTTGTCTTGGCCCTTTTCTCGAATTTCCCGGCACTCGACCGGCTCGTTTCCCCAACATCTTTCCTTTTCTCTGCTCCCCTGCCCAATACCTGTTCTCACCATCTCATCAGTTAGAGCGCCAGCCTTCAGAATTGCGCTCTGAATAGTAGGAGGAGCCCAGCTGCGGTTACCATTGCCCGGATTTGAGGCACAAGTGGGGTGACCAGATGCGGAACCAACCTTGCTCGCTCATGAAAACGATCGGTGTAAGCTGCGTGCCCAGCCCCCACCATAGCATGATTCCAGAACTCATGCTCAAGTTTTTGCATCTCATTGACAGGACAGTAGTCCTCGGTGATTAGGGCTTTGAACTCATCCCACGACATTTGCATCGTCGATTCTCTTCCCCTAGCTTGAATCTGAGTGTTCCACCACGTTAGTGCCTTGCCCTGTAGTGAGCACATGGCATACTTAATCCTTTGACTGTCGAGGCATTCGCTGATGTCGATCACGGCCTCCATCTTTTCAAGCCATCTGGTCAAGGCTATGGCTCCACCTTTTCCATCAAACTCTCTTGGTTTACAAGCCATAAATTCCTTGTATGAACATCCCCGTCTAGCATTCACAACCCCGGTCTCATTAACGATTCCAGTTTCATTACCGGCTGTACCACCATTCCCGGTCTCCTGATTGCTTTCGTTCCAATCGGGTTCCCGTTATCCTCATTATCATTGCCACCATCCCCGTGGGGGTGAGAATTCTGAAGAGCATCGCTCACTTGGGCCACGATAGTCGGAATCAGTGCGGCCAGCTATTGAGTGATTAAGGCTGCCATATCAGCGTTTCCTGTTCCCGGAGTGACATTGGTAGGACCATCACTTGTTCTCGGTGCTCTACCTCTGCCTCTGCCTCTGCCTCTCGGGGCTTCACTTCCGCCACTGTTGCTGCGGGTAACTCTTCGAGGCGGCATGTTCTAATCATAAGAATAGTAAACGCATAAGTTTTAACCATTGTAGGGCACATTATCCATGTCACATTAAGGTCTAACTTTTCGGGTTAAGACCATACTTAAGGTTGCCACACTATGCATACAAATCGTGTAATTTTCACGCCATGTATAGGTAATGTCCAAACACTAGTCCATCATAATAATGACATATCCATGCATGAAATCAAGTTTAGTCTAGCGGAGGTTGCCTATTTCCTCCTCTCTCGAGGTCTTAAACATAACCTCCTCGGGGTAAATCCCAGTGTCTAAGGTCAAACGCAATAGCATGATCTATGAAGATCTCTTCAGGTTCAATACCCGGATTGATAAAACAACTCAGTGCGCAGAGGGAAACGGAAGATCCAATAGAAGCATCCCATAAAGAGCGAGCACAAGGGCTCCCTCACAGGGTGAAATAATCACGAAACAGATAGATAAACGAACAAGTAACGAGGAACACGTATGAGATATAAAATGCACACAACCCTGGCATGCAAATCTACATGAAGATTCATAGGTTATAGTCTAGGTCAAGTGTATTGCCTAATTCTCTATAACCAATGGCTCTGATACCAGTCTATCACACCCCCGCTAAGAGCGGAAACGCGGGGATGTAACGAGAGCGGAAACGTATAGGTTAACCCATATATATGTGTGTTGGTTTATGTATTTTTGCAGGTAAATGTCACAACCCCACTAAGAGCGGAAACGTGGGGATGTAACGAGACGAGAATCGTCATAACACATGTAAGCGATAGAGATGCAATAATAACAGTGATGACAAGCGTGTCATGACGACACCCGACAACAAGGGGACTTGTGTCGTGTTTAGTCAGTAATCATGACAACATAGCCATAAGCATAAACATGATATAAGATAAACATAGATAATAAAGTGTATGCAATTCCCACAACCCGGGAACAAGTTACAAAGTGTAATGTAGTTTGAAGCAGATGCAACAATGTTTTCAAAATGACAAGTTTAGCCCAAAAATGCATCCTAGGGTCTCCACTAAGGAAGCGCACCTAGAACCTCAGCTAGCATGATCACCTGAAAAAATATGCTCAAAATGGTCAACAAAATTGTTGGTGAGCTCGCAGGTTTAAAAGTAAATAAGTAATGATCTTGTATAAAGTTGATATAGAATACCGTGCATACAGTTATATGTAAGCAAAATCACATGACAAGAGCTTTACAACCAAACCTAACGACGTACACAAAGAATCTTGTCGGAATATATTCACCCAAGGCCCGTTCCTTGCTTTTGTTGGTACTAACTAGTATACCAACACGAGGGTGGGGGTGTCAACCCAGTAGTACTACCAATACCTATCCATCGGTTCCCACACTGGAATTAAATGGTTGTAAGAAAGAACCACAAAGCAGACTCAAGCATGTATCAGATAAGTACCCACAAAACAGTAGCACGTTGATTCCAAGTATGTAAATTGTATGTATGTTGTACAGCATAGAAAACGGGCGAGCATACTTTTCCCCCATGTTTGTAAATGTTTGTAAAGTAGTATAAGCATAAAAAAGAGCCACGAAACTCACATGTTAAGTGGTAAGCATGAATGATCAAGATTCCCAACAACTGAATGCATTGAACAGTCAAACACCTATTGACAGTTATTGTTAAGCATTAATGACGTGTATAAAGCATATAGTAATGTTTGGTCGGTTCGGGTTGTATCGGTTCGGTCGTGGGTAGCACACACACAAGCGGACACACATATCAGATCTTATATAGATCCAAGTACTAAGAGTAGTCGTCATTGCTTATGACATCCATATAAGGATCCCATTGTTATGAAAGATAGCACTTGTTAAATATTTGTAGTTCCAAATGGGTTGTCGATAATTGCAAAATGTTAGGTTGATTTCAATTGAAATAGTATGTGCATGTTGATAGCGTTGACTTTAATCTTTGTGGTCAAGCAATGACACTTTTACTGATGTTACCTTATCATCATCAGACGTTCAAGAGGAAATTCACACTCAACATCATCAGTCACACAACAGGATCAACGCTCGACTCAACACCCCATTCGTATGAATCAACCTTCAATCGTACAAATCAGCTTCATTGGCATGATTGAACCTTCATTCGTACGACTGGCATTCAGTCGTACCACACAATACCTAATCACACGACTTAACCTCCATACGCACGAATCAACCTTCATTCGTACAAATCAGCTTCATTCGTACGACTGAACCTTCATTCGTATGATTGGCCTTCAGTCGTGCGATACATGCACAGTCGCACGCATTCATTCACCCGCATTGACTCAATCGCACACACACTCATCCGCATTGACTGAATCGCACACAACATTCGATCGCACTACTCAGTCGCATGACATCCCCAGTCGCATAACTCAGTCGCCCGAATGACACAGTCGCATACCTCAGTCGCACGACTCACCCAGTCGCACGGCTCAGTCGCATGACAGACCCAGTCGCCTGGACTACAGGTTCGCGACTGCTGAAGTGCAGAGCAGCCTTCGGCTGCCCCAAGCACGGGTTTTACACATCAAGAACTTCCAGAATCACACAACAAAAACACACGAATGAGAAGCGCACACAGAAAGTCATCACATGCACCCACACGACCTCTTGTGTTCGAGTTGACCCAAACACCCGAAACCCTCGAAATGGACAGCAGTAAAACGAGCAAGAAATGGACAACCAAGGTCGTCTACCTGCAAGGATTGAGTAGACTAAGTTGTAGACGAAGTCTAGACGACGAAAATGAGACCAAATGGAGCGATTTTGGTGCTAAGATGAAGATGTGAAGTGAAGAAGAAGATGTTGAAGAAGAAATGGAGAGGATGAAGAAAATGGCTGGGAATGGGGTTTTTATACCCATCCCAGGTTTTCAAAATGTCAATTTTAGTCCCTGCACTTAGCCCCGAGTCTCCAAAGTTTGCTTCGGTTGAAAACGACTTTAGAATGTTTGCTATATTAATGTTAAAAGCGTGTTTAATGGTAATTGATAGCTTAAAATGGTTTTATTATTGGCAATGGTTATAATTAAAAATGATATGTTTGGTGATAATGGTGATGAAATTTATAAAAGGTTTATGCTTAGCACAAGTTCACGGAGGAAGTACAGACACAAGGGTAATAAAGCAGACATGATTCCTTAAAGAAGGAGTTCATGAAGAAGAGGAAGAACAATTAAAATAATTCTATGGTTAATTATGTCGTTCGACGGACCGTAAGGTGACGGATGTCACAGTATCCCCAATTGAGAGAATTTCGTCCCGAAATTCAGCTGGAGTTAGGTCCAAGAGCGTCATCCATGAATAGGTGTGGATATTTGAGTTTCATTTGATCTTCCCGTTCCCATGTAAACTCGGCCCTCGCTTTGAATTTCACCTTACGCGAACAATTGGTATTCTACTGCGCTTCAACTGTTTGACCTTACGATCCATGATCTTAATGGGTTCCTCAATAAAATGAAGCTTTTTGTTGATTTTGATATCCTCAATTGGTACGTGAAGTGATTCGTCAGCCAAACACTTCTTGAGGTTCGACACATGGAAAGTATCATGCACACCATTGAATTCTTGTGGTAACCTTAATCGGTAAGCCACTAGACCAATTCTTTCTGTAATCTCGAATGGTCCAATGTATCTTGGGGATAACTTCCCTTTCTTTCAAAACCGAACAACTCCTTTCCAAGGAGAGACTTTGAGTAACACTTGGTCCCCAACATTGAATTCCGGAGGCTTCCGACGATTGTCGGCATAGCTCTTTTGGCGATCTCTAGCGGCTTCGAGTCTATCTTTGATTTGGAAGATCTTGTCGGTTGTTTCCTGAATGATCTCTGGGCCTGTTAACTGACTTTCACCAATCTCGGCCCAACAAATGGGTGATCTACACTTCCTTCCGTACAACGCTTCGAACGAAGCACACCCAATGCTGGTATGGTAGTTGTTATTGTAAGAGAACTCAATCAATGGCAAATGAGTGTCCCAACCACCACCAAAGTCGATTACACAAGCTCTCAGCATGTCTTCCAGCGTTTGTATGGTTCGTCCACTTTGGCCATCTGTTTGAGGGTGATAGGCGGTACTCATGTCTAATCGAGTGCCCATCGCTTTCTGTAGTGTCTGCTAAAATTGTGAAGTGAATCGGCCGTCACGGTCGGATATGATTGACACCGGCACTCCGTGTCTTGTCACGACCTCTTTTATGTTCAATCTCACCAACTTGTCCATTTTGTAGTCTTCTCGGATTGGCAAGAAATGTGCTGATTTTGTCATTCGATCCACTACGACCCATATCGAGTCATGCCCGTTGCTCGCTCGAGGGATTTTGGTAATGAAATCCATGGCTATGTTTTCCCATTTCCATTCGAGAATCTCAGGTTGTTGTAACAGTCCCGATGGTTTCTGATGTTCAGCTTTAACTTTCGGGCATGTCTAGCATCTGCTGACGTACGTGGCAATGTCTTTCTTCATGCCTGGCCACCAATACAGATCTTTGAGATCGTGGTACATCTTGTCTGTGCCAAGATGAATAGAATATCGCGTCTTGTGTGCTTCATCCATGACCAAGGTACGTACACCTCCCCACTTGGGTAGCCATATACGGTCCACGAAGTACTGTACACCATCGTCCTTGCACCTCAGTTGTTTATCCAACCCTCAGAATTCTTCTCCCGCAAGGTTTTCTCCTTTCAACGCCTCACTTTGTGCAATTTGGATCTGAGCTTTCAAGTTTGTTTGAATGGTCAATCCCAAAGCTCGAGCACGTAGTGGTTTCATGCGTTCTTTGCGACTTAGAGCATCAGCCACCACATTAGCTTTCCCCGGATGATACCGGATTTCACAATCGTAGTTGCTAAGAAGCTCTACCCAGCGTCGCTGTTGCATATTGAGTTCCTTCTGATCCAGGATATGTTGAAGGCTTTTATAATCTGTGTAGATGATGCATTTGGTTCCATACAGGTAATGCCTCCATATTTTGAGTGCGAATACTATAGCGCCTAACTCAAGATCATGAGTTGTGTAGTTCTTCTCGTGCACCTTAAGTTGTCGCGAAGCGTAGGCAATCACCTTATCTTTCTGCATTAGTACACATCCCAGCCCTTGATGTGAAGCATCACAGTATACCACAAAGTCATCAGTTCCGTCTGGGAGGGACAATATCAGTGCATTACACAGCTTATCTTTCAGCGTTTGGAATGCTTGTTCTTATGCACATCCCCAATCAAACTTCTTGTCTTTCTGGGTCAACAATGTCAAAGGTTGAGCGATCTTTGAAAAGTTCGCAATGAAACGACGATAGTATCCGGCCAATCCTAAGAATTGTCGAATCTCTGAAGGTGTCTGGGGTGTATCCCATTTCTTTACCGCTTCGATCTTGCCGGGATCTACATGAATCCCCTCCTTGTTAACCACATGACCCAAAAACTTCACCTCTCGCAGCCAGAATTCACACTTCGAGATCTTGGCGAAAAGTTTCTCTTCCCTTAACAGTTCCAGTAATGCCCGGAGGTGTTCTTCATGATCCTCTTTCGATCGAGAGTAGATAAGTATGTCTTCTATGAATACGATCACAAACTTATCCAAGTAAGGTTTGCACACCCGATTCATTAGATCCATAAACACAGTTGGTGCGTTAGTCAATCCGAACGGCATGACCAAAAACTCATAGTGCCCATAACGAGTTCTAAACGCTGTCTTCGGTACGTCCTCCTCGAAAACCCTTAGTTGATGATATCCAGATCGAAGGTCGATCTTGGAAAAATACGAATCTCCTTGTAACTGATCAAACAGGTCGTCGATCCTGGGGAGAGGATACCGATTCTTCACAGTTAATTTGTTCAATTCACGGTAGTCGATGCACATACGGAACGACCCATCCTTCTTCTTGACAAATAAGACCGGTGCTCCCCAAGGCGAGTGACTCGACCGAATAAAACCCTTCTCCAGTAGTTCCTGTAACTGGCTAGATAACTCTTGCATTTCAGATGGTGCCAACCAATACGGTGTCTTTGCTACTGGTGTAGCTCTAGGAACCAACTCAATACGAAATTCCACCTACCGTGGAGGAGGCAAACCAAACAAGTCATCAGGAAATACATCTAGGTAATCCCGCACTACAGGGATATCTACCAATTTCTGCTCCTCTTCCTTCTTTTCTACCACATGAGCCAGGAAAGCGTAGCACTGTTTTCGTAAACTCCGGCGTGCTTTCATCCAGGAGATAAGCTTTAACTTTCTTCCCATTCGTTCTCCTTGAATTCTAAGTACTCCTCCGTCTGACATAGGGATTCGTACTACCTTGTCCCGACAGACAATCTCGGTCGTTCTCCTTGAAGTGCAGAGCAGCCTTCGGCTGCCCCAAGCACGGGTTTTACACATCAAGAACTTCTAGAATCACACAACAAACACACACAAACGAGAAGCGCACACAGAAAGTCATCACACGCACCCACACGACCTCTTGTGTTCGAGTTGACCCGAACACCCGAAACCCTAGAAATGGACAACAGTAAAATGAGCAAGAAATGGACAACCAAGGTCGTCTACCTGCAAGGATGGAGTAGACTAAGTTGTAGACGAAGTCTAGACGACGAAAATGAGACCAAATGGAGCGATTTTGGTGCTAAGATGAAGATGTGAAGTGAAGAAGAAGATGATGAAGAAGAAATGGAGAGGATGAAGAAAATGGCTGGGAATGGGGTTTTTATACCCATCCCAGGTTTGCAAAATCTCAATTTTAGTCCCTGCACTTAGCCCCCGAGTCTCCAAAGTTTGCTTCGGTTGAAAACGACTTTAGAATGTTTGTTATATTAATGTTAAAAGCGTGTTTAATGGTAATTCATAGCTTAAAATGGTTTTATTAATGGCAATGGTTATAATTAAAAATGATATGTTTGGTGATAATGGTGATGAAATTATAAAAGGTTTATGCTTAGCACAAGTTCACGGAGGAAGTACAGGCACAAGGGTAATAAAGCAGACATGATTCCTTAAAGCAGGAGTTCATGAAGAAGAGGAAGAATAATTAAAATAATTCTATGGTTAATTATGTCGTTCGACGGACCTTAAGGTGACGGATGTCAGAGTAAAACATTATAATTGTTTAATTTTTGAAATTGACCAAGTGTAAGAAACATCTACGGATGAACATTTTGTTCTTCTGTAAAAATGTTTCTTACAAGTAAAATACATGCGAAGATCTTATGCGGATAAACAACTAGCTCTGAGGTTGAAAGAACAAGATACCTTCGGAAGAACAAGTTTGCTTCGGAAGAATAGGATTCCCTCGGAAGAACAAGTACTTCAGAAGAACAGGATCCCTACGGAAGAACAATTATCTACGGAAGACAATATTCTACGTAGTACAAACACTTGTATTTAAACAATACAAGTGTTACAAGTCAATAAGTCATCAAGGCAGTTATGCGAATCCCAAGAAATCTGGTGATTCCTTAACATAATCAACTCCAAATCCCAAGAGATCTGATGTTTCTTTAACAGAAATATTATTGTCTATAAATATGGATCCTAGGTTTTGAATCAAGGAGATACGGCTAAGACGGATTCAACGACAAACATCCGAGCAACATTACAACCAAACATCACATCAAATCACACAAACCAAAACCCTAGCAGTCGTCACATCATCAAACACGAAAATTAATATCATTCGTTCATTCATTGTTTATTCAACTGTAATCATTAACATGTTTTTAATGAAATACAATTGAATTGAATATTTGTGTGATCATTAATTGTGTTTCATTCATTGTGTTCATATTATTCTTGAATCATTATTAATATTGAAATTAATACAAACAATTAAACCAAGTTAACGTTGATTTCGCAAACGTTGACTTGACTTCAACCAGCACTGATAATTCTTGATTGCGATACTTGGATTCATAGGTGGTATCAGAGACAGGTGCTCATTGATTTAGATCGATTGATCTATTAGTGTTAGTTTTGTTTAATTATTTTCAAAATTCTTTAGATTTGTTAGTTTTACTGATTAGATCTATTGTTTTTGAACAAAGAGTATGTGTGATATTTGTTTTGTTATTCAAAGACTAGTGACTATGACATACCATAGCTCACATCCTAATATATTACAAAAAGGATAAAGTACATAAAGTAGAAAGTTACAGATTCAAGACCTCACTGTACAGTTACCAAAAGCATGAACCTTTTCACCAACTTATGAAAGTTGGTGACTTTACAGAGTTGCAGCGGAAAGGGGTCCAGCTTTAAGAAAAAGTACATCAGATAAAACATGTGTTCAAAAGTCTTCACAAGAAATATGTCTTCAAGTGTTAGCTTCAGAAGACTCTGTCTTTAAAGCTTTGGAAGACTTCATCTTTAGCTTTGGAAGATGTTGGTCTTGTCTTCGGAAGATTTCACACTTAGAATATTTCTAATGCTGGTGTGAAATTCTGAAGCATTCTACTTCAGTACACTTGTGCATGCATGCAGGAGAGACTTTGGGTGTTTGGGTTGCATCAGCCTTTACATTTAATCCTTACATATCCTTTTCAACCACATGGAGGGTTGAACTCAGTTGATTGCTGGAGTTACCAGATGAAATTTGCATGTTCATCTCTATCTAGTATCCACTGAGAATACCATACAACTCTATCAAAGTGAGAGTCTTAAGGTTCTTAGTTCTCTTGATAACAACACAGTAATGTGTCCATTATCTAGGAAGAGAGAACATGAACTTCCTTATAATGTCCTTGTTCTCAAAATTCACTCCAATATCCATTAGAGTGTCCACAATCTTAACATACCTAAAGTATTTTCAAGTCATGGTTTCACCTGTTTTGAAGGTGAAGTTTTCAAACTACTACTTCAAGAGACCCTTCTTGTTCTCTTTGGCTTAAGTTGACCCCTCTTACTTCAGCTTCAGTGCATCCCATAGCTGTTTAATTGCTTTGCACTTTTTAAAGCCTCTATATATGGAGTTGGAAGATTAGTTTGAAGGGTTGTCATGGCGTTCTGATCAATCTTTGTTCTCTTCCTGTCTTCTTCAGAATAGTCAGCCATAACCTTTATAATCATACCACCCCCAGCAGCAGCTGAAGAGATGTTTGGTATGTAAGGTCTTGAGACAACAGATTCCCATATCCTGGAGTCTTATGACTTGATGAAACCTTCCATTCTTTGGCACCAAGTGTCAAAGTCTTCAGGAATGATCAGTGGGGACTTTGTCGTGGTTCCAGTTTTCATATCAGCTTTAGTGATAGCTGCCATTTAAGATGATAAGTTTTTTGTGTGTGTGAGGGATCTTAAGATGGTGAGATCTTACGATCAAGAGCCTGGAATGCTCTAATACCAATTGCAGGACCATTTAAGGGAGTTGCAACACAACACATAATGAGGAAAGACTTGTTTAGAACACTTAACCAAATCAAATAGAGAACTAGTAACACAAGATTGACACTTAGAACACTAGCAAATATGAGACAGAACAAGAACAGAAAACAACACAAGTATTTTGTCTTTCAAGGATGTTGTATATTTCTCTCAAGTACTTTTGCAAGTGTACAAGCATACAAAATATGTTACAAAGACCTGAGATACTTATTATACATTCTACAGTCGGTCATACTTTAAAGGCCAACTAGATACATGATCTAGACAACAATAAAATCAATGTAGATTCAAAAGGCAGATTGCCTTTTGACTAGTGACTATGACATGCCATAGCTCACATCCTAATATATTACAAAAACAATAAAAGTGCATAAAGTAGAAAGTAACAAACTCAAGACCTCAATGTATAGTTACCAAAAGCATGGACCTTTCACCAACTTATGGAAGTTGGTGAGTCAACAGAGTTACAACGGAAAGATGGCCCAGCTTTATGATAAAAGGTACATCAGATAAAGCATGTACTCAAAAGTCTTCAGAAGAAATCTGTCTTCATGTGTTAGCTTCGAAAGACTTTGTCTTTGAAGCTTTAGAAGACTTTATTTTTGGCTTCGGAAGATGTTAGTCTTGGCTTCGGAAGATTTCTCACTTGAAATATTTTCTAAGGTATAGTATGAAACTTACAAAGCATTAACTTAGTACTTCTGTGCATGCATGCAGGATAGACTTTAGATGTTTGGATTGTATCAACCTTATATGAAACCTTACAAGATACAATCACCTCTACTCTGCACTTAAGTGGATGCATGCAGGAAAGACTTTGAATGTTTTAGGTGCATCAACCTTACATGAAAGCTTACAGAGGCTAAGGGTCTTCTCATTATATTAGCCTAGGCTAAGGGTCTTCTCATTATATTAGCCTAGGCTAAGGGTCTTCTCCTTATGTCAGCCTAGGCTAAGGGTCTTCCCTTTTGTCAATCGAGGCTAAGGGTCTTCCCCTTGTGTCAGCCGAGGCTAAGGGTCTTTCCCTTATGTCAGTCGAGGCTAAGGGTATTCCCCTTATGTCAACCGAGGCTAAGGGTCTTGCCCTTATGTCAACCGAGGCTAAGGGTCTTCCCCTTATGTTAGCCGAGGCTAAAGGTATTCTCCTTATGTCAATCGAGGCAAAAGGTTTTGTCCTTATGTCAGCCAATGCTAAGGGTCTTGTCCTTGTGTCAGCTGAGGTTAAAAGTCTTCCTCTTATGTTAGATGTGGCTAGTGTTCCACCTAGGTTTCTTTGGTTAGTGTAATCACGTTATCAAACATGTTAATCTATTTAATAACGATTTGTGTTATATTTGGAGTAATACCCCATCGATGCTCAGTATTACATTTACAATAGGTTAAATGACATTACTAATTACAATGAAAGTGTATTTAATGTAGAACATGGTGTATTAAAAAATAAAGTAGAGTGCAATTAGAAAATTTGATTTAAAAATACATGTGAATTTATTTACTTATTTATTGCATTTGGCTCCGTAAGGCTCATCAATGGTCAATATTCCAAATAAGATTTTTATTTTATTTTATTTATTTATTATTTTATTTATTATTTTATTTTATTTATTAATTTATTTATTGCATTTGGCTCTACAAGGTTCTAAGAAGTTGTTATTTTCATCTAAAAATATTAACTCTGATAACTTAAAATGTTAAACCATCTATCATTGAAAAGTATAATTATGTAATTTTACATATAAAAATGAAATCTTAATTTATGTTAATTTATTGTTGTTATAATTCTATTCACGTGTTATTGTTTTATTCATGAAACCTACATCAGACATTTTATCTTTGAACCTTTCATGATTGACTTACGAAATTATCGGTTTTTTATTTGTGGGGTAGAAGGATGGACTTGGTTTCTTGTGATAGGAAACGATTGCAAAAGGTTGCAAAATGTTATATCATCCTTATATTATGATTTAGTTTCATTCGATTATGGTTATGTAACTAAAGGATTTTATTTTGTAATTTATAGGGTAATTTTGTCAATTTATGTGTTTAAAATTTTAACTAACAAAGTTAACTTTTTTAAATGAATATATGTTTTAAAATTTTGAGAAGTCAATGAGATGTTAAAAAACCCTGGTTTAATCTAGAAATATATAAATATATATATATAAATATTAATATATATATACATATATATATATATGTATATATATTAGAAAAGATAATAATATTTAATTGTTACCACTCGGGGGGCTTCACCTACCCCCAAAGCAACGTCGAGCTACCACCACCAGGCACCACCATCAGCAAATACCAACCAACAAAGGCAGCAGTCAAATCTTTCCGATCGAAAATGTCATCAGGTGCAAGAGGGGGAATCATCAAATGCAAAGGTACCCTTTGGCTGATATATAATAATAATCATAATAATAATCGTAATAATAATCATAATAATAATCATAATAATATAAATAATATAGTGTATGCGAGTAGGTGTCGTTGATAATGATTCTGCAGAAGAACATCTTTTTTGGTTGCAGCTGCGGTGGCATGGGGGTCAGGGGAAGCACTGACGATGGAGGAGGTGGAGGTGAGCCCACCGCAACCATCGGAGATACGGATCAAGGTTGTCTCCACTTCCCTTTGTCGCAGTGATGTCACCGCCTGGCTCTCTCAAGTGAGTTCTTCCATCTTTCTTCATGCACACGTTTGCTTGTATCTTTGTGGAACTTACAAGGCAGCGTTCGTTATCTACTGCACCCAAAACAACTACTGAATTTGGACTTTGCAGGCACAACCCCCTCTATTTCCTCGCATATTTGGCCATGAAGCATCAGGGTAGCTATCCATCCTCCTGCTTTTCTGATGCAAACAAAGCAACAAATGCAGCAATTCCCACACACAAATACTAGGGTTAACATGAGGGCAGACCTTTGCCTCTATCCGACTATCCCATCACATAGAAGGAAGGGAGACCCTCTTGCTTTCCTGGAAACAATTTGAAAAACAGAATAATAAATTTTTAAGCACTATGATTATAACTTTTGTTAAATAGCTCTGGCTGCTGATATATTTCTTGTTGATTGATAGGCCATTTTGCTAGATTTCTTTTTTTTTTTCTTTCTTCTTCTTTTTTTTTTTTTTTTTTTTTTTGATTATGTGGTGTCACCGTGTTCATTATTTTGAGACTTCTTATGTTAATCATCTAACATATGCAATCCTTGGAACTAAACCATCTTAAAAGCTACAGTTTGTATACAACAAAACAAAAAAACAGAAGAGAAACAATATTTGCTGAATCTTGTAGGGTGGATTTCGCAGGATTGTTGAGAGTGTAGGAGAAGGAGTGACTGAATTTGTAGAAGGTGACCATGTTCTGACTTTGTTTATTGGAGAGTGCATGAATTGCAAACAATGTGTTTCTGCCAAAAAAAGCAACATTTGTCAACAACTGGGCTTAGAAAGGAAGGGTGTTATGCATAGTGATCAGAAAACTCGTTTCTTTATCAAAGGGAAGCCCATTTATCACTATTGTGCCGTTTCTAGTTTCAGTGAGTACACTGTTGTTCACTCAGGCTGCGCTGTTAAAATTACCAAAGATGCCCCTTTACAGAAAGTTTGTCTCCTCAGCTGCGGAACAGCAGCTGGTAAATCTTAAAACCTCTTTACCACTTCATTTTTGGGCAATTTATTGAATATACCTTTGATGGTGATGAACTGGAATCTTTTAATAGGTTTGGGTGCTGCTTGGAATGTTGCTGATGTTACTAAGGGATCAACTGTTGCCATTTTTGGTTTGGGAACTGTAGGGTTATCTGTAAGCATGCAAACTTCCTTCCATCATTTTTCTTAATAGTTATTTGGAAGGGGTTTACCAATCCTTATCTGCTTTTTTTTTTGTCTTTTCTTTTTAATTTCTTTCTTATTAATAAGGTTGCACAAGGTGCCAAAATTAGAGGAGCGTCTAGGATAATTGGGGTGGACACCAATCCAGAAAAAAATGAGAAAGGTAGCACAGAATTTGTTTATCATATAGTCTTCCTCAACGTCTCTACTCACAAAACCAAAAAAGAAGAAATAAAATCTTATACTTCTTTTTGATGTCATTAGTGTAAGGTCTCTTCATCACTTTGCTGAAATGATCAAAAATCTTATCTTTTCTTGATTTTTGTTACTTCTGCAGCCAAAGCTTTTGGAGTAACGGATTTCATCAACCCAAATGAGATCAAGGAGACAGTTCAACAGGTACTATCTTTTTTTCTTATTCATAAAACTATTTATGTAAATGCTATTTGTCTTGTTGATCTATTTCTATCTCTTCTCAGGTTATCAAGCGAATCACTGATGGTGGTGCGGACTATTCTTTTGAATGTATTGGAGACACTGAGATGGTAACTACTGCTTTGCAGTCTTGTTGTGATGTAAGTCCTTTCTTATATAAATCAAAAATCAGTTTATTTTTTCACAAAAACGCACACTCATATGGTATTTTGCTGTTACTTTTAGGGGTGGGGTGTGACAGTTACCCTTGGGGTTCCCAAGACAAGACCAGATGTAACAGCTCACTATGGGTTATTTCTTACTGGGAGAACACTAACAGGGTCTCTCTTTGGAGGATGGAAACCAAAATCAGATCTTCCAAGCTTAATTGATATGTACTTAAAAGAGGTAAGACTAGCAATTTCACACCTGATTGTGCATAGCTTGTTGAGTTGTTGGTTAATAGATTGATTTCAAGCATATAAATATGTAAATAAAAGCTTAATATGGTTTGCTATAAACGAACCGAATGTTCAACGAACAGTTCGTGAACCGTTCGGTGGGAAGTCGTTTATGTTCGTTTGTTTAATAAATGGACGGACATAAACAAGAAAATTCCGTTCATTTAGCTAAAGGTTTGTGAACGATTGATAATGTGTTCTTAACGTTCTTTGTGTTCATTCATTTAAAAGTTTTGTTTGAGGTAATTATGTTAAATACTTATATATATTTGTGGGATATTACATAATATTTGTGATTTTAATTATAAAATCAATATATGATGGCCTGTATATGTTTGCTTTAGGAAATTTCATTTGTGTTTAATAATGTTCATGATTATATGTGTGCGTTTGCTTGCCTTTGTTTGCGTCCGTTAATGTTTGTGAACAGTTTCATTTCCTTATTTAACAAACACGAACAAGAAATCTTGTTCAGTAAGCTTTAGTGAAAAGTTCATAAACAAGTTATATTTTTAATGAACCAACTTGAACAAGGCCCCGTTCATGTTCTTGACAGCCCTAAGTTAAGGTTTATGTACAAGAATTAGTAGACCTTGATTGTTGATCACTATAAACTTGAGGTGGTTGGGTGTCGTATAATCAGGATAATATGGTTATATTATCTTTCCTTAACGTTGTATTTAGAGAAAGCTAGTATTGAAGTTTTCCAAATAAAGTGTCATAGGAACTTTTGAAACACGGATTAGTTTCTGTTACATATGTGCAGGAAATCATGGTTGATGACCTCATCACACACAATCTGGCATTCAGAGACATCAATAAAGCATCGATTTAATGGTTGCTGGAAGTGCCTGCGCTGCGTCATCCACATGTCAAATGAGTGCTAGTAAGAACTGTTTGTTTGTAGTAAGAACTGTTTGTTTGTTATATGAAAATACAAGGCTTTGACTCCTGAATGTTGATACCTTCATCATTGTTTCTTTATGGTTGGATAAAGCATATTTGTGTTTGGATTATTGGTTTCTCACTACCAAATCATAATAGAGACTTACCTAATTAACGATATAAGAAACTAGAAGAGGAGCTTGTGGATACTTTGCATATTAAACTTAAAAAGTATTTTTACTTGCAACTTGATTCATGCAATAATGTAAAGAGAAAGGAAAAAGAAACTTAACAACACACATATGTATAATGGTTGGTGGTGGATGTTAACAAATCTGTCTTATATGCATTTCTTTTCTCTATCTTTTGAGTGGTTGATAATTTAGTAACATCAAGAGTTACTAATATACTTAAATTGAGTTTCTTCACTTCCCTTCTTCTCCCTAATATACTTGGTAGAAGTCACTTCTATCTCCCTAATATACTTGGTAGAAGTCACTTCTATTTATTAACGTATATATCTTTGTTTACAACTTTTTCCTAAAATATAATATGATAGATGTCACTACATGAATGTCTGTATATTAGAGTAATTCTCACATCATGTCATTCCTTCTATTATCTATGATCTTGAATCTAACATTTGAGAAGTATTTAGAAGTTAGTAAAAGTTGCTTCTTTTTATTAAGATAGATATGTTTGTTTACAACTTTTTTCTTATATATAGTATGGTAGATGTCCCACATGAATGTTTGTATATTAGAGCAATTCTCACACCATTTCATTCCTTCTATTATCTATGATCTTGAACAAACATCTGAGAAGTATTTAGAAGTTAAGAGTGTGTTATCTGAACTTCTCACACCATTTCACTTTTTCTCTAATATCTATAATCTTGAATATAACATTTAAGAAGTATTTAGAGGTCGAGAACACTTGTAACGTGTGATCTAAAATTTTATGTTTGATAGAGATGCATATGAACAAGGGTTTGAGTTGGTATTGTTGGAATGCTACCATCGTGTCGATGCAAGTCAAATACTATTATCAAAGTTAGATGCAAATCAAATACTATTATCTTTATTTATTTATCTAAATAGCCAGTTAATCGATAATGGGTTAATTAAATTGAGTTTAAGCCTATTAATATTAATATTAATTATCAACATAGTTGTGCATTATGGGTTGTACTTTATGTTTTATAAATTGTATCTCATTTTGTTTTTTATTTATTTATCTTTTTTAACTCTACAGTTTTCATCTTTTACATTTAACTTAATAAAATTTTCATTTTCAACTTTTTTCTCGACTTAAAATTTTTTATCATTTACAATTTTTTTTGTTTTACGTCTCGGCTTAAAATTTTCGAGTTAACATACAGGCACATGCGTATGTGATTTAATGATTTTACATTTCTTATTTTTTTGTTTCACAACCACGTTGTATGCTACACTTCTTTCTGCTTTATACATATTAACACGTCGTAATGCACGTGCATGGTTTAAAATTTTAAACTATTTTTATGTTCGGTGTTGGTGGTCGCTAATGAGGTGTGACATTGGTGCTATTTGATAGGGTTTTACGCCCCCATCACAACGCGTGAGGTTTAATACTAGTTATAACTAAAAGCTCTAATAAGTATTGTTATGCTTAATTAGATTGACTATAATTCGAAGGTTAAGAGTGAATTTCTCGATACACCAAAATGATCACAATAAAAGAGGTAAATTGAGAGAAGAAAGAAACCATATTCGTCCCTCCCTTATCTCTTGTCGAGTGTCGCACTCGCACCAAAGGGGTCCCGAACGTAGTCATTAGCCACCGTTGACCACTGCCAAGTAGTTCATACTAGATAACTTAGACGAAAGATTTTAATGTTTTTGGCAAAACAATTAGTTGAGGTCGGGTTAGGATGGGTGATGCGTTTTGTCAGGCCTAATAAAAAACAATTTAATTTTATCATATTAGCTCACCTAAACAAATAGGGAAGTAAGATCGTCTCTACAAGTAATATGTGGAAAGTAAAAAAGCTTAATTTAAGGTTTGAAAACTAATTAAGAATGAGTTGAAAAAAAATTAATTAAAACTTATTTGAAATTGGATTGGTCGTAAAATAATAATAGGAAAGATAATTCTCTTCGGGTTCAGGTTTGAAACTAATGATTTGTCCTAGATGTTCGTCAATGTTCACATAAACATAACCAGAATTGGTTTAACTAGACCTAATGAGATTGAACGAGACTGTTGTAAATGAACTACTCAGAAATACCCAACTTACGTTAACCAACCCAATTCTAACCCTCGTGAGGCTTCCCAATGTAAAAAATCTAAAAACACTCATAAAAACTGGAACGTAGGTATAAATCAATATAAATATTTTAGAAGTTCTAATTAACAAATAAAGTCAATTTGGCTTAAGATGGCTAGTTTAACAATAACCCAATTGAAAACACAAGAACATTCAACTATACACAAACCCTACCACCGGAGAAGATCATAGATGGTTTAGCTGGTGCAGCACCGGTGAAGGGGGTTCACTTACAACACAACAACACAAAGAGGAGATTAGCTAAACTCAAACAAACAGTGAACTGGATTAACCATAATATAGACACTAAGAACACAAGTAATGTAAGAGACAAAACACAAGTATATGGTTTTCAAGAATGTAGTATATTTCTTTCTCTATGTTCTATTACAAATGTTACAAAGCATATCCATAAGGTTACAAGAACATGAGATACTTATACTACATCCTACAGCCGGCCATACTATGAAAGCCAGCTGGATACAATTGACTAGACTCAAAACAAAATCAATTGTAGAGTCAAAAAGGCAGATTGCCTTTTTGACTTTGTGACTATGACATGCCATAGCTCACATCATTATCTATTACAAAAAGGATAAAGTACATGAAGTAGAAAGTTTACAGACTCAAGACCTCAATGTACAGTTACCAAAAGCATGGACCTTTTCACTAACTCATGTAAGTTGGTGACTTTACAGAGGTGCAACAGAAAGGTGTCCAGCTTTATGGAATAGTACATCAGATAAAGCATGTTACTAAAAGTCTTCGGAAAAAAATCTGTCTTCAAGAGTTGAGGCTTCGGAAGATTTTATCTCTGAAGCTTCAGAAGACTTCATCTTTGGCTTCGGAAGATATTGGTCTTGGCTTCAGAAGATTTCACACTTAGAATATTCTTGTTGTAGTGTGAAACTTCCGAAGCATTCTTCTTCAGTACTTGTGCAGCATGTATGCAGATAGTCTTTGCTTGCTTCAGCCTCTATGCATATTCTCTACAAACTCCCCCTAGGTTGATGCTACCAAAACTTTTGAATACTTCAGATATCAACAGTTCTCATCAAGATGATAACCAAAACTTTCTTCATGAGATGACTAGGATCCATCAAACTATCAAAATGTCTTCTCATGTCAAAGAGATCATGTAGAGGCAATTAAAACATGTCTTGCCAAGTGTAGACATTCTCAATGCCATGATCTCTGATGACATGCCACTTTCTGAATTTGTAGTGTATGTCTAGGATAGGATGGGTCTTTCTGATAGAATAGGAGATGATGGAGCATCCTCTGGTTGCACATCCTCAGGATGTTCTGACTCATCCTAAGGTTTAGAAAAGGATGCAGTCTTCTTCTTTGGTTTTGGTTTAGAAGCCATCCTTTTCTTTCTCTTTACAACTTTTAACTGAGAAGACTGGCTGCAGTACCTGATTGATCTTCATTATCTTCCTCAGTTGGGTCTTCAACTCTCACAGGTTCAGATTGAGAGTGAGTCTGATCCTGCTGTAGATCAGAAGATGAAGTTTGTTGAGGTTCAGCAGGAGGTCTAGGTTGTGATGTCTCTGGTTGTTCAACCTTAACCTCCACTTCAAGTGGGGCTTGACTTGGAGGGGAATGTAAGTCAACCAGCTCTTCACTCTTGATCTTCTGCTTGATCACCCCAATATGCTCATCCATAGTGGATAGAGACATGGGGCCAAGTTTCCTTCCGGAGAATCCATACAGCTTCAAAAAGCTCATCATCATCTGCCTGTCAGCAGATTTCTTCATGCTTTTGTGGATGAAGGCTCTTGACTTAGCAGCTTCTTCCCTCAGCTTTCTTTTGGTTGTCTTCTTTCTTTGACTATCTCAAGTTCAAGTTGTTTGAGATACTCAAACTCAACATAGTCATAAGACAGGGGAAGAAGTGCTTCTGCCTGATAGAGGCATGTGGCACTCAGGTAGTTGATCATCTGAGTCTTTCTTCTTCTCTATCTACTTGAGGTTCTTGTTAAACCACATCCTCTTGTGCAGGACTTTCTTGAACTGGGGAGAGGGTAGGCACATACTTGTATAATCTTTTCTTTCTTTTCTCTTCCTTGATTTGTACTAGAAGCTCTGCATCTTCAGCCTCCTTCTTCTCCTTGACCTTTCCAGGTCAACCAGTTCATTTAGCTCTTCTAAGGGGAGAGAGATGACATTGTCTATGTCATAGTTCCCTGTCTACAAATAGTTTATCCTGACTGCCCTTAACTCATCATTCTGAGTATCTGGTCTGGGGGCAGCCCTGATAGCAGACTCCATGAGTCTTGCAGACCCAAAAAAGGAACCTTCTCCCCTCAGCTTCCTTTTCCTCTCTCTCTCCTCCTCCTCAATCTCCTCAGATGGCATCTTTCTTTTCCCTTTGTCACTCACAGACCTTTGTGACTTAGGGTGGAGAGAGCTTTGGCCTTCATTGCTTGATGCAGCTTCTGAGCTCTGGCTAGAGAGAGGTTGAGAAGCACCTTCACCAGCAGGTGGGCATTGATCTCTGTAGTAGTTGTTGGTGATAAGACTAGGCTCTCAGGTTCTTTCACTGGGTCTTCAGTCAAGGTTTCCTCTATGAAGCTAATCTTAGGGTCTGCCTCAACATCCAGTTGACCGATGACATTGCCTGATTCCCACAGTCTTCTTCTTAGGCTGAACTCTGTAGTGATCCTGTCTTGGATTCTTTGTGCCAACTTGTCAGCTTGTCTTGATTGGCTTGGATTGACAAGTGGCATGTTGACTAAATCCAGACTGTCATAATAGTTCAGGTTCTGAAAATTTAAGATCTCTTGCTTTCCCTAAACTTTTATGATGATTACGGCTCTCATGTTGCTGTCATACCTCCACCTAATTATGTGATGGGAAGATGGTGGAGATGACATAGCCCTTGGTATCCATCCTCAAACAGGCTTTGTATGAAGGAGTCTGTGTAATCCACATCAATGAAGAGCTTTGTCAGGCTTGCAGACATAATCAGGATGATCAGGATCTACAAAACCAGGTGGCTGTTTGATATACACCTCCTCATCAATCACTCCATAAAGAAAAGCACACTTCACATCAAGTTGAAAGACCTTGAAGTTCTTGGATGCAGCAAATGCCAGGAATATCCTAACAGCTTCCAGTCTTGCTATAGGAGCAAAGACATCAGTGTAATCAATCCTTTCTTCTTGTGTGTACCCTTGAACAACTAGTCTAGTTTTGTTCTTGATGATAATGCCTCTATCATCCTTCTTGTTCCTAAACACCCACGTGGTTCCAATGGTAGTCTTCCCATGAGAAAAAGGACAAATGTTCCAAACTTTCTACCTTTTGAATTGAAGCAGCTCCTATTGCATAGCTTCAACCCAACTTCCATCCTTCAGAGCCTCATCAACTTTCTTTGGCTCTATTTAGGATAAGAAACAAGAGTGAAGACAAACATTTGCTTCATGGGTTTGTCCTTTTGTTCTTACCCCTGTGACAACATATGATGTTTGTGGTGGGGTGGGACTTGTGGATCCTTAGCTGAGGGATCACAACAAGTTGCTGAGAAAGATCTAAATTAGAAAAATTTAGATCTAGCATAGATGTTCACCCACCACATCAGCACACTTATCAAGAGAGACTTGATCCAAGGAGTGTGTGACATCATTGATGTTGTCATCTATGGAGTGGTTATCAGCATCAAGAAAGTCTTGATCACTATCACCACTACCATCATTGTCTTGTGCAATTGAAGCATCTTTTTCTGGTTGTGGAGCCTCTGAGCTAGAATTTAAAGGCATACCAGATGTATCAGCTGAGTTTGTCATTGTGGTGCTGATAGAAACCTCATTTGCAGAAGTAGTCCCAACTGGAGCTGAAGATGTGTTACTTGAAGGTCTTGTCAACTCAAATCTTAGATCAGGATCACTTGTATTTAAATTTTCTGCAGATCTTGAAATGGTCTCACAAGATTTATTAAAACAGTTGGTAACTAAATCAAGATCAAAGAGCCAATCAGGACCAGAACCAACCACACAGGATGTGTGTTCATTGAAAGTCACATTGGCTGACTCCTCAACAATTCTAGTTCTGAGATTGTATACTCTGTAAGCCTTAGCTTGGGAAGAGTATCCAATGAAGTGTCCATCATCTGATTTCTCAACAAATTTGGCAATTTGATCCTTGGTATTCAAGATGGTGCAAGGACAACCAAATGACCTGAGAAAACCAATGAAAGGTTTCCTCTTGTGCCAAAGTTCATAAGGAGTCTTGCCATGAGTCTTAACTACTAAAACTCTGTTCTGCACATAGCAAGCAGTGTTGACTGCGTCTGCCCAGAAGGTGATGGGCAGCTTAGAGCCAGATAGCATGGTTCTTGCAGCTTCAATCATTGTCCTGTTTCTCCTCTCAGCAACACCATTCTGCTAAGGAGTCCTTGGAGCACTGTATTGTCTTGAAATACCTTTTTCATCACAGAATACATCAAGGATTGGTTCTTGAATTCAATTCCCTAATCACATCTTATGATTTTGACCTTTTGATCAGATTGATTCTTAATTTTCAAGATGAAATTTTTCAGAATCTCAAGAGTCTCATCCTTAGTTCTAAGGAAGAAGACCCAAGTGAATCTTGTAAAGTCATATGTGATCATTAAATAGTATGAGGTCCTTCCTAGACTCATTAAACTGGTGGGGCCAAAGAGATCCATATGTAACAAGTGTAGGGATGTAGTGATGGAGTTCCTTTCCTTAGGCTTGTGAGATACCTGATGTTGCTTCCCTTTCAGGCATGAAACACAGTGGTCATCACTTGTAAACTCTTTTTTTGGCATTCCAGTTAACAAATCATTTTTAATCAGTTTATTCATATTTTTAAAGTTTACATGGCACATTCTTTTATGCCATATGAAAGACTCATCACTATTGGCTTTTGACAGAAAGCATGAAACTTCTCCAGAGGGAGATGTTTCTTGTAAATCCATCTTGTACATGTTCCCATTCTTGGGGGCTCTAAGCAAAATATGCTCATGAGGAATGACCACCCCGGGCTTGAGAACAATGCACTCATGCTCAGTGAAGAGCATGTTATGACTCTGATCACAAAATTAGGATACACTCAAAAGATTGTACCCAAGCTCCTTGACAAAGTTTACCTTTTCAATACTGAGCTTACCATTTGTGACCTTGCCCCTTCCTAAAATGTAACCACCTTTATTTCCTCCAAAGGCAACTAGCCCTCCATCAATCCTTTCAAAGTTCTGGAATAGTGACCTATTGCCTGTCATGTGCCTAGAACAGCCACTATCAATGATCTAGACATTTTTGTTTGTCTTCAGCTGTCCCTGCACAAAGAAAATGATTAGTTACATTTGGAAACCAAACCTTACTTGTCTTGGGCTCATTTAGAGAAACAGAAGGTAATGCAACAGTAATAGATCCAATGGTTGTGCTAGGAGGATCTTGAGCTGTTGATGATGGAGAATTCTTAGTCACTTGGTCTTTCTTAGACTTACACACCACCTTTGGAGTCTTGGACTTGACCTTCAATACTTCTGAAGCTTTTGATACTTTGAAAGTTTTGATGACTGAGCCTTCGAAAGAACCTGCAGACACTGCAGCAGACTTCAGTGCTTCAGAAGTATTCCTTCCTTCCGAGACCAATTTTTCTTCCGAAAGAAATTTTCCACTTGCCTTCTTTCTAGATTTGGAGCTTTCGAGGGAAACAGATTTTTCCTTCTGAAGCTTGAATCTTCTTGGAAATCTTAGAAGTCTTTGTCTTGGTCATGTGAAGAGTACCCTTGGATTGTTTGGACAATCCAAGCAAGATGAGCAGTACTTTCACACATGACACACTCAATTTTCTTCTTCCCAAGAGCCTTCTGCTGGGAACAAGACTGACTTTGGTCACATCCCCTCTCCACTTTCATCTTTGCAGATGCTGGGACAGTTCTTTTGGGCTGGGAACTGTTCTTGGAGTTTGATGGTCCAGGCTGTGCAGCAGTGGTACACAACAGATTAATCTTCTTCTTGGTACTAAGATGATTTGAACAAGAACCAGAACTCTTAACAGAAGAGTTTAGGTTGATGTCTTCAGTCTTTGCTACTTCAAATCCTGCAGAGATAAACACTTGTTTCTGCTTAGAGTCAAAAGCAGCCTTGATTTCTTGAGCCTTCCTTGCTTTTCTCTTGCTCTTCCTGATCAAGTTCTTTCTCATTGACTTGGTCATCATAGTCTTCTTTTTCTCCTTAGAAGGATAGTGGCCCTTTTTAGAATCCTCCTCTTCACTCTTCTCAAAGGAATTCTTCACTATCACTTCTTCATCCTCTTCACTCAAAGGATCTATGAGAGGAAGCTCATCTTCACAAGTTCCACACCTAGGTGATCTTACAGAAAAGATTGTGTGTGGAGGAGCTATCTCATTTGATCTTAGTCCCTGCTTGTTTTGATAGCACACTTTGTTGTGCAGGGATGAGGATATCATATTCTTGAAGGTCTCTTCTTCAAGAACACACTTGTCTGCCCTGGCCTTGCTGATCACAAGCTCAGCCTGGCACTCAGTTAGCTTGGTTATAAGATCCTTGATCTGACTCCTAAAATCTGTATGCTCATGTTTTAGAACTGAAATGGTTTTTTCTAAGTCCTTAATCTTTAGTTTATAATCATTTCCGGACTTTCTAAAATCATCTTTTAAAATGTTTAAGGACTCAAGATCAGATCTCATTTCCAAGTTATAAGACCTGTATCTATTAACTATAGCAATGCATTCAGGGGTTTACGTACAAATGCAGGTAAACTCAAACAAATAATACAAAGAGGAGATTAGCTAAACTCCTCTTTAAAATGTTTAAGGTGCTCTGATACCAAATGCAAGACCGTTGAAGGGGGTTCACTAACAACACAATAACACAAAGAGGTGATTAGCTAAACTCAAACAAACAGTGAACTTGATTAACCACAATAAAGACACTAAGAACACAAGTAATGTAAGAGACAGAACACAAGTATATGGTTTTCAAGAATGCAGTATATTGCTTTCTCTATGTTCTTTACAAGTGTTACAAAGCATATCCATAAGGTTACAAGAACATGAGATACTTATAATACATCCTACAGCCGGCCATACTATGAAAGCCAGCTGGATACAATTGACTAGACTCAAAACAAAATCAATTGTAGAGTCAAAAAGGCAGATTGCCTTTTTGACTTTGTGACTATGACATGCCATAGCTCACATCCTTATCTATTACAAAAAGGATAAAGTACATGAAGTAGAAAGTTTACAGACTCAAGACCTCAATGTATAGTTACCAAAAGCATGGACCTTTTCACTAACTCATGTAAGTTGGTGACTTTACAGAGGTGCAACAGAAAGGTGTCCAGCTTTATGGAATAGTACATCAGATAAAGCATGTTACTAAAAGTCTTCGGAAAAAAATCTGTCTTCAAGAGTTGAGGCTTCGGAAGATTTTATCTCTGAAGCTTCAGAAGACTTCATCTTTGGCTTCGGAAGATATTGGTCTTGGCTTCAGAAGATTTCACACTTAGAATATTCTTGTTGTATGTGTGAAACTTCCGAAGCATTCTTCTTCAGTACTTGTGCAGCATGTATGCAGATAGTCTTTGCTTGCTTCAGCCTCTATGCATATTCTCTACAGCTGGACATAGCAACGGAAATCAACACGAAACCAAATGAAAAGATTGTTCTAAACATTAAAGAATCAAATTGAATGATAAAAATAAGATCTTGAGCCTTGAAATCGCCACCAGAAGTCTTCAGGGTCGCTTGGAATCATTCTCGGGACTTGGAGAATGAAGTGTTAGGTCAAAACCTAGAATTCCCGTCTTTTATATAAATTCAGCACACCGGGTACTGTAGGTTATGTGACCACCGTAAGTCATGATAAAGGGCTTGCTGGCCCATCGTAGCTCATCCCACCACCGTAGGTTACGATAGGGGCCTAGTGTTTCTTTTTTACTTATGGTCCATCTTAGGTCACCCCACCACCGTAGGTTACGGTAGGGGCCTATAGTTATTTTTTTCAGTTTGTAGCCACCTTAGGCCACATGACCTACAATGGCCAATAACCATTTTTGTCATCCTTTATCTCTTATTTATTCTTTTGCTTAGGCTTGCTCAACTTTATCATAGGACTTCTTAGTTAGTTTTATTTGCCTCTTTTAGCTCCCGACACCTGCAAATCATAAAAACACACACAATAACCTCTTTCTAACAATTAAACTCATTAAAATCTTACAAGTACACCTTTAAAACTCATTCAAACACTCAAACATTATGGATAACATTACATATTAGGTTTGGGTCTAAACAAGTACATGTCAAAATGGATCATCCATAAAAAAGTCCATTTTAGTTTGAGTAAGAATGGATTGTGACTAAAATGGATACGCATGTTGCTTTTTAAGAAAATGGTTGGAGATCACCTCCAACATTAGTTCTAATTTCCCTAAACCTTCTTTTGTCATCTCCAAAATTCTAGAATTTACTAATCAAACCTTCTGAGCAGCAACCACAAAGTTGCAAGTCAACTTTTGAAACACCAATGATGACAAACTGGTCAACACAAGTCTTTGCTAAAAATCACCGTATCCATTTCATGAAAAGACCACTTTATTATGCATTATTATCATAGCAAGTGAATGAACTATTATCAAACTTGTAAATAAGTTTACTATACTACTTATCTGTCAAATAATTTTACTTTTCTACCAAAATAATTGATTTTTAAAGTGTAAATACTAATGGCGAGCAATATAAATCCAGATTGGAAACAAATCAAAACACTCCAAGAAATCGTTTATTGATATGAATGTGTGTGGTGATCATTACTAAACTCACCAACCTTACATTTATATCAAAACAACTACACAATTGAAATGGTTGTTACAATTCAACTATTGAATTACACTAATCACCTTACAACTTTAACATGTACAACTATGATCCCTATAAGTCATCAATATTGACACATTTGACTTTTATATTTTGGAATTAATCAAACAATCTCCCCCCTTAATTCCAAAATCTCTCAATCAAATCTTCCACTCCTATCAAGCTTCTTATTTCTTCAAACTTCATCTTTGATAATAGTTTTGTAAAAATATCACCCTTTTGAAGGTTTCCACAAACAAATTCCACTTGAATCTTGTTTTTCTCAATGCAATCTCTAATGAAATAGTACTTAGGCTTAATATGCTTTGACCTGCCATGAAACACAGAGTCCTTCATTAAAGCCAAGGCTGATCTATTATCCACCTTTAGCACTACTATATCATGCACTTGACCTATTATTTCATTTATGAGACCTTATATCCATATATCCTGACAGGCTGCAGTTGTAGCTGCCATTTTTGCCACAGGAGCAAACACTTCCTCAAAATCAAGGCCATACTATTGAACATAACCTTTTGCAACTAGCCTGCCTTTGTGTCTGTTTCTAGCTACATCTTTCTTCACTTTGTATAGCCATTTTAACCCAATAGGTTTTACACAAGGTGGTAAATCTACAAGGGTCCACGTATTATTTCTCTCAATGGCATTTATCTCTTCATTCAAAGCCTCTCTCCATTTTCCAATAGTCACATCTTCATAAAACTTAAGAAATTATGCTTCATTTACCATCAAGAGCTCCTTATTGGACTCTTCTTGTATGCTAGAAGTTTGTTCAAATGACTCAAGTAGCATAAAGTCACTGAACCTAGCTGGTCTTACCACTTGTCTTCCTGACCTCCTCACACTAGTTTGTTGTTGTGAGCTGTCATTTGTCTCTGTCCCTGATTGATATCACTGAGAGGTCCTGGTTCCTGAAAGGTCAGACTTTTATTGAGTTGCCTAGATTGCCCCTCAATGTCCACTTGAACAACAGGGTCTTGTACTAGGTGCTGACTAGGAGTATAGATCCCTTCACCTCCAACATTAAATATTGACCAACAAGGATTGTCATCTTTACCTTCTAGTTCATATTTAGACCAATCCCATCATTAAGATTCTTCAAATTCAGCATCTCTGGCTATCACCAACTTGTATTTACTTGGATTATAGAATCTTTCACCCTTTGTCCCCTCTTCTGGACCTAGGTATACCATAGGAACACTTCTATCTTCAAGTTTTGAGAGATTTGGTTACACCACTATGACTTGAGCTATGCAACCAAAAACCCTAAGGTGTTTTACACTTGGTTTTCTCCCCTTTAGTCCTTCATAAGGGGTCCTCACTTTCAATGGTTTTGTGGGAATTCTATTCAGCAAATAGACTGAATGTCTTACTGCCTCTGCCTATAGGTTTTGAGGTAGATTCATTGCTTCAGCAAACTTCTAGTCATATATAACACATTTTGGTTTCTCCTCTCAACCATCCCATTTTGTTGGGGGTGTATAGGTTGGTTAATTCTCTTTTAATACCTGATTACTACAAAACTAATTGAATTCACTTGAGATGAACTCCTGATGTGGGCCCAAGCGTGGATGAGCAAGCTTTAGCCTTTTTAGAGGCCCAAGATCGCTTATCAAAAGGGGCTTCACTGAAACGGCCATAACTTGAGCTAGAAGTCTCCGTTTTGGGCCTTCGATCAGTCAAAACAACCGTCGGACCGAGGAGCCCATTTTCAAAAACAATCGTAGGCGGTTTGGGTCAACGTTTCAGCCCAGAAATGAATTATTTTATGAGTTATTTACATTTTTATCTTATTTTTAAATTTTGTTGACTTTACATTTGGCCTAGTTTTTGGCCTGTTTATGTTTTATGGCCCATTCGACTTTTGCTTTGTTTCTTTATATGTTTGTAAGAGATGGGTGAAAGAATTATTGAAGTTTACAAAAAATCTATTTTTCTCTCTATCACCGTGTGTGTTAGTGTAAACCCTGATTATCGGTAGTCTTTGTGAATCAACGATAGTTAAAAGGATTGCCCCTGGTATTCTCATTGAATCAACAGGTTCTATTATCTATCTCTTTGTTTCCGACTACATCAACTCCCCTCCATGAGCAGTTCTCAAACACTTGATCTTGAGACCAAATTCATTCTCTACTAATTTATTGAACCTCTTGAACATGTCAAATGCCCCACCTTTCGATCTTAGCATGCACACCCATATGTACCTTGTGTAGTCATCGACTATTAGCATGAAGTACTTATTTTCTTCTTGTGTTGGTTGTGTGATGGATCCACACATGCCCACACTAAGTATGTCTAGGGGAAATGTTGACCTATACTCTACTTGTAGACTGCTCTTGCATGTTTGGCTACCAGGCATGCTTCACACAGATCCCACTCTCACTGAAAACACATTAGAGATCCTACTCTCAACTGAATCTTTTATAGCCTATTTGGGGATCTTTTTACTTTCATTAACGGGTTACCTGATTTCTCAAACATCCATAAGAATTCTCCTTTCATTCTTATTCACATCCACCCTCTATGGCTTGGACTAGGCTTCTTAAGCATAGGGATGTAGTATACATTTGTTGTTAATAGTTTTTGTTCCCCATTTTTGCATGCCAAGATGATTGAGTCCTTCCTTTCAATTATCACAGTTGACCCATCTTCAAACTTTACATTCCATCCAAAATTCTTGTTTATAGATGAAAAAGCAAGAATATTACATGTCATATGATTTGGTGCCCCATTATTTAAGTACTAGGTGTCATCATTTGTTGGTTCTTTAGAGTATCTTGAGGGTAGCACTTTGGATTCTTTTAGGTATATGTGGGTTGATGAATCTAGAAAATATATAATAAAAATGTAAACTTAACGTACATAATTTAGGAATAGTTTGAGCGGAAGTAGGGTTTGTGTCCTCAGGGATACGTGTCAATTATTTTATACCAAAAACATTTTAGCACAGTTACTTTAATTGATTATCAGCTAAGAAAGATAGGGGGTTTTAATTAAAAATTAAAACTAGAAGTAAATTGCAAAAGGTAGAAAATTTTCAGTGAGCTGACATGGTCGTGTCAAAACTGTAAAGGAAATTCCACACGGCTATGTTAAGGTTCTGCCAGAAAAACGTAAATGACATTTTTATGTATTTTTTAATTATGAAAAAGGGATTACTAAAGACGTTAATTAAATTGTGAAATCAACTCAAATGTGAAAACTAATTCTAACACTAAGGTAATTTCTTGATTCGATATGGCTTACAATCATTAACGATTACGGTGCAATGACTATATTCAATTAATGACTTCTATCGATACTAGACATCACGTCGTTCGGATATCCACTCTATCTAATATCTAATTAATCATAGTTTGTTGATTAGAGTCAACCCGCTACTCTAAGCTCACGTCGTTCGAATCTTAGCGTGCAGGTTGCAATGATAGAACTATCATTTGTAATAAACACACACCTCGTTCGGTATGCTTAACTAGATTATGTGATTCTATAACGAAAATGAATTTATAGTCAAACTCAAACCGTTAGTTGTTCCTTATATCAAATCAAAACTTGATTAGGGTTTTAAAACTTGAAAAACTTTATTAGAAAGATAAATAAAGTGACCATTTTATAACAATCTAATATATACCGGATTAGATCCAGTTTTATGATCAAGAATCAAACAAACAAACCATTAAAATAAAAACATCTCATAATTTCTTCACAAAGTTCAAACCAAAATCATAGAAATTAAATCTTAATGTTGAAACCAAGAGTGCCCTAGCCGGACATGGCGGCTAGGTTAATGTCAAAACAAAAAATAAGAAAGCTTATTAAACAAAACCCCAAATAATTAACTTAAATGTTAGTGATGACAAAGCCTCAAGAATCTCACATGCTTCCCAACTTGATGGTACCTAGAGCGTCCATGAAATTTTGCACTTTTTCTTGGTCAATCCCCTAGCCTCCAAAGATGATCCCCCTTTAAAACTTCCAACCTTAATTATCCTGCACTCTTTTCTCTAATAGCTCTTTTTATTATGGTATAGATTCGAATTTTTTTACAAGGCATTAAAATTTTACAAACTTAATGATATTTCCTTTTAAGCTCCTTTCTTTCTCTTTTCTTTCTTCTCTAACAGTTACATGAACCTACAAAACCAATAAAAATTTACAAAAGTAGATTCCATCCCATAAAAACTACTATTTTATAAAATAAATTAAAAAATACATGCAAGTAACGCAAAGTATATGCTAAAATATACTCTAAAATTACTATAATCTATGACTAAAAATATAACTAACAGTATACCAATTCCTACGGGCATGTGTCAGTTGCTGCCATCCGAAGGGTTGGTTCATCATCATAGGCATGAGTGAGGTTGGCTTCTTGTGATGAGTTCTTATGTGGACATTCTGTTAGGTCTAGGATCAATAGATCTAGTCCATTTTGTAGAGGCTTAGAACTTGAATTAATATCTGTAATGAATGCTTGTAATTCATTATAGTGTATGCATTAAATATATAGGTTAACCCATATATATGTGTGTTGATTTATGTATGTTTGTAGGTAAAACATTATAATTGGTGAATTTTTGAAAATTGACCGAGTGTAAGAAACATCTACGGATGAACATTTTGTTCCTCAGGAGATATGTTTCTTACAAGTAAAATATATCCTAAGATCTTCTGCGGATGAACAACCAGTTCTGAGGATGGAAGAACAACTTTGCTTCAGAAGACAAGATACCTTCGGAAGAACAAGTTTGCTTCGGAAGAACAAGACTCCTACAGAAGAACAATTATCTACAGAAGAAAATATTCCTACAGAGTCCAAACACTTGTATTCAAATAATAAAAGTGTTACAAGTCAACAAGGCAGTTATGCGAATCCCAAGAAATCTGGTGATTCCTTAATAGAAACAATTCCAAATCCCAAGAGATCTGGTGTTTCTTTAACAGAAACATTATTATCTATAAATATGGATCCTAGGTTTCAAATCAAGAGATGGCTTTGACGGCAAACATCCAAGCAACAACATTACCACCAAACATCACATCACACAAATCAAAACCCTAGCAGCCGTCATATCATCAAACACTAAAATTAATATTATTCATTTATTCATTGTTTATTCAACTGTAATCATTAACATGTTTTTAATGAAATTTGAATTGAATTTTCGTCTGAACATTAATTGTGTTTCATTCATTGTGTTCATCTTGTTCTTTAATCATTATTGATATTGAAATTAATACAAACAATTAAACCAAGTTAACGTTGATTCCACAAACGTTAACGTGACATCAATCAACACTGATAATTCCTGATTGTGATCCTTGGATGCACGGGTGGTATCAAAGCCAAGTGCTCATTGATTTAGATCGATTGATCAATCAATGTTAGTTGTGTTTACTTATTTTTAGAATTCTTTAGATTTGTTAGTTTTTACTGATTATATCTAGTGTTTTGAGCAAAGAGTTTGTGTGATATTTGATTTGTCGTTCAGCAGTGCATAGTTCGATTAACTTGGATCTATATTCAAATCAATTGAATAACAGATCTTAGTTATCGATCAACATCAATTAATTGTTCATTGAACAAAGTCATTAGTTAATGTAACACCCCGAAAAGTCAAAACGAATCATTAATGATAATGGGCTTAATTAATGGGTATTTAATAAAAGAAGGAAAACGGTTATGGGCTAAATTGGGTTTATGGACAAGAGCCTAAGTGATAAAGGCCCATAATCAGCCCCTTAACACACCCAAAGCAGCCTCCATCTCCATCATTTGCAACCCTAGCTCCCAAAATTTGTAGAGAGGGAAAGTAGAGAGAGAAAGTGAAGGAAACTCAAGATTTGGAGCTTCAAAGGTCAGGGATTGAAGATCTGGGTGTTAGAGCGTCAAACCTCAAGAAAGGAGCAACAAATCCAGGTAAGAATCGACCTCTAAACCCTTCTGTAGATCAAACCCGGATTCTAGGGTTTTGGTTTTGAAAAGTTGCAAAGAATCGCATAAAGGTCACATTTTTACGTATGAAAACATGTATAAAGCTTAGATTTAGCCTCATGGATGATAAACTAAGAGATTGGACAACTCATGGATGATAAACTAACAGACTGGACATAAAAAGTTATGATTTTGGCTTAAAAACGGGCTGGTTTGTAATTTTTATGCGATCTGCGAAACTATACATGCATCCAGCGAATTTCCATATTCAATCAGTGAAACTATGAAGACTTCCTGAGAAACTATAGTTTCGCAGGTAGTTTCGCAGACATGGTTTTCCAACGAAAGTTGGGTGAAACTGGCAGTGAAGATGCCAGCGAAACTGCCCACGAAACTAGCAGCGAAACTACCGGTGAAACTAGCAGCGAAACTGTTGGCGAATCTAGCTGCGAAATTGCTGATCTTGTAGCGAAATTAGTAGCGAATTTAGGCAGAAATTAACCCCTTTAAGTGTCAACTCATCTGTAGGCTGTGTAGTGAGATCCTATCCTTGTAAGCTTAGTTTAGAAGTTGGTCTCGGTAACCTGGTGAGTTCTAGATCCCCTTAAGTTTTCCATGTTTTAGGGTTATTATGCATGCAAAATATACGTTTTTAAATGACGGAGATTTTATGAGGTTTTAACTAAAAGATAGATTTTTCTATAAGGAAATGTATTATATAAATGTTTAAAAATAAAAAATTTTCGTGCTGACCTGGCAGCCCGGCCCCAGCCAGGGGTGTTGCCCCTTGGACCCACTAGGGCTGCCGCCCCCGAACCCCTGCTGTCCCGCGGAGGGTCGGTTATGTTTTATGATGACTTCTATTTGCCATGTTTTTGTACTTATTAAGTTAAGTATTATACATTAAAGTGAAAGACGATAATAATGAGAAGTGGAACTTAATGAATGTTACCCCCGAGCCCATTTGATGATATAAAGTCTTGCAAGCACTATGATAGACTTCACTTAGGTGAGTCTGATGTATGATGATTGATCTGTATTCATGAGCGGGCTATATGCCTGCAGTGTGGATCAACTGTCGAGGGTTAGCTACCATGAAAAATATGTACCGATAGGGATCGACATTCATTATCGATCAACATGGAGCTCTTGCTTTGTGCAATCTCATTTATGATGAAGAGAAAGATATGAAAGAATGAAAGATAATAAACATCATGATGAAAATGTTATGTATTATGTATGAGTGGTCATTATATGAAGGATAAAGTTATATTTTCTTATTTACCTAAAACTAGAACTCACTCAGCAAAGCTGACTTTTATGCATAATAGTTGGCAGGTAAGTGTTGATGCTAAGGATGGCACCACGGAGCTACTTAGGGAACTACGGATGGCATTCCTGTTTATGAAATCTTATTTTAATTTAAGAACAAGTATATTTTGTTTTTAATTAAGGGCAAATGTATGAGTACGACATGGTTTCTAAGTTTTAAATGAATGTCAAATTATTTCCGCTGTAATATTTGTTATCAAACTGATTTTATGCTATGATTAACCAACTGTGAGGCTTCTCAGGAACGGGGCCTTACAGTTAAAGTCTTGATTTTAAGTAATCATGAGAAACTTTGGTGGATCATCGTACCAACCTCCAAAGTTGGAAACAAAAGCAGATTTTAAATCTTGGAAAATCAAGTTTAGGAATCATGTAAATTTTACAGATTCTGACTTATGGGTTTCAATAACAGAAGGTCCTTATATTCCACCCACCCTTGGGCCGGATTATAATGATAATAATCAACCCATAAGTATGAAAGATCTGTCACCTGATGATATTAAGAAGGTTAAAGTTGATATTAAAGAATAAAACTTGCTTAGTATGGCCTTACCAGAGGAAATATTAATCAGGTGTGAAAATTACAAAACATCAAATTCTAGTGAAAGATTCTTCATACACTCTGTGAAGGGAGTGATGAAATCCAAAGCATTAGGAAGGACACCCTTCATTCACAATATGAAACATTTCATCAAATTGAGGGTGAATCAATTCCTCAACAACTTTTTATGCAACTTGTTACAGAAATGAATATTTTGGAGTTGAAGTACACAAATGAGGAATTGAACAAGAAAATGCTCCATACTTTACCAGAAAGCTGGAAGCAAACTGTATCCATGTTCAAGAACATCGTAGACCTCAAAGAAGTTGGACTATATACTCTAGTCGCTAAATTTGAGGCTCTTGAAATGGATGAGAAATCAATAAACAAGAGTGTGAGAACTCATGTATCACCATATCACTTTAAAGAAACAAGAAGTGCTGGAAGTGCATTATGTCCAACAATGACGGTGATAACTTTTGTACTTTGAGTGAAGATAAAGAGGAAGTAAGTTTCTATGCTTCAAAACCCCCTAAGAAATCTTCTCAAAGTAAGTCAAGAAAAGAGAAAGAAAGAACTGATGATCAAAGAGATACATCATCAGAAAAACCATCAATCAACAATCAAACAGAGTCCATCACTGTCATTCTGGACTCTAAAGAACAAAAACCAGCTTTTGTAGCTTTCAGTTCAAGCTGTCAAGCTTACCTAGGAAGCTTATTAACCTCTGCCAACATGTGCCAACAAGACTTGGAGGAACTTCCTCCAGATGTAGTGGAGGAGATGGATCTATAATGGCAAATGGCAATGATTGCCTATAGAGCCAAACAATATCTAAAAAGAAACAAGAATTTGGTTGTTGCAAGTAAGTCATCATGGATTGGTGTTGATAAGTCAAAGGTAAGATGCTTCAAGTGCAATCTCTATGGACACTTTTCAAGAGAATGCAATCAACAAAATTCTGACTCAACACAACATCAGCAACATCAGTCTAAACAACCTTCATCATCTCAAAGATCATTCAGGCAGCCACAACTTGCCAACTCGTCCCCACTAGCCACTAATACATCAGCAGGAACAAGCAACTCAAAAGAATCTGGGCTGATCATCTTCAAGATGGAACCTGTGATTGGAGTATGTATGAGAAGGAAGTCATGGAAGAAAATCAAGCTCTAATGGCTCACATGGAAAACAAAGTACCACCCATGGCAAGCGAGGTAAGAGACAGGTTATGTTCATCAATATGTGTTGATGAAGTAGAGA
The DNA here is from genome assembly GCA_025506515.1 of Flaveria trinervia. Lineage (NCBI taxonomy): Eukaryota > Viridiplantae > Streptophyta > Magnoliopsida > Asterales > Asteraceae > Flaveria > Flaveria trinervia. Next base: position 14,415,607 of record CM046447.1, on the reverse strand, counting down.
GATATAGAGTCCATGCTCAACATTGGTGATAAAGTTAAAGAAATAATGATTTTGAATGAATCTCATGTAAGAGAACATAAATTATATCAAATAAAAATAACTCTTTACAAAAGGATTTAGATAAAATTGTTTCGAAAATTACAGTTAAAAGCACAAGTTGAGCATCTAACTAAATCCATGGCTGATCATGCATCAACTGAAGTGAAACTTCAGATGTTTCAACTTTCATCTCAGCAGTATGAGAAATATTAAATTCTCATATTAAATCAAGAACAAGTCTGGGTTGAGATATAATGTTGTGGCACCTCCTATTAATAATAATTATGTTCCTTTGCCTGAATCAATAACAAACAATTTGTCAAATCATTTTGTGCTAAGCACCAATATAGGAACAAGTTCTAATCAACAAAACATTGACAATAAATCTGAGGTGAATGAAACTGGGTCTTTGAATCAGACAAGATTAATCAAATGAATTCATAATTTGACTTTGATGAGTGTGATGACTTGAAAGATTCTGATGAACATGATGATGATCTTCTAAACAAGGGTAAGAATATTGTTCTTGAAACAAATATTCCAAAAATGCTTGAAGAAACAAAGCTGCCATACCCTCCTAAACAAAGAAATATGCTGAAGACCATCTGCAAGAGAATAGCTCAATTAAAATAGGTCTTCAAGAACTAAATCAACAACAAACATCTTCCAATAAAGTGAATGAAAAGTGTGCCTCTACTGAGGAGAGACACAAATCATCCGTGGAAAAGGAAAAGAAAAGGCTTTCAGCTGATCATCCACGGAAGAACCTTTTTTCAGTGCCAGATCTACGGAAGAAGAAAACTCTTCAGTAGAAGTTAATGTTGATTCAGTAGATGATCTACGAAAGAGGAATTCAGTAACAAACAAAGCAAAGCTGCACAAACTGGAAAAGAAAGAATCAACCTCAAAGCTGAAAAAGGATGCAAAGCCTTAGAAGTTGGCGAATCACAAGAAATTAAATGTTTCTGAGAAAGAATCAGATGAGATGTATTGCAAATGGTGTGACATAAAAAATCATAATACTGAAGATTGTTACTTCAGTAGTTATTGTTCTATTTGCAATATGAACAATCACATGAAATCTTACTGCTACTTCAACAAACACTGTGCTATCTGCAATAAAAATAACCATTCAACTCAGGAATGTTATTTCAACAAAAAGAACAAGACAAAAGGCACAAAGAAAAAACAATCAGATAAATTTAAATCAGACACTCACTCTACTGATTGTGAAAAAGATTCAAAACTGAAGAAGTCTGAACAAAAACAAAAGTCAAAGGAAAAGGAAAATCATCACTGATGTTCATCCTTCAAAAAAAAGAACAACTTTCCAGCAATCAAAAACACATCATAAAAGAGTGGATTTGAGTGAAAAGGAAACAAAGGCTGATGATGCATTCTTTGATAATTTTGAAAGGGGAATTCATATACCTTATTCAAAAACAAAAGATAGTGAAACATTTAATAATCAAGATTTATTATCAAACCAAAGCCTTAAATGAACAATCATAAGTTGAATAAAGAAGAATTTGAGAGACAAGAACCTACTTCATCAACATCTCCTTCAACAAAATCATCCTCATCTGAAACAAGTCAGAATGAATCAAGCAAAACTAAAACTGAAACTTCAAGACTTATTCATGAAGGAGTAACTATTTTAGACACTATTGGCAAACCCAAGATCATTGAGTTGTCATTCTAACTGATTTATTTCTGAATGCAGGAACAATATTGGAGATCTGACAACAAGTGGTATGTTGACAGTGGTTGTTCTAGGCATATGACAGGAAACTGTTCACTTCTCCATGACTTCAAATATAAAAATGCTTCTTATATGGCATTTGGTGGGGATAAGAAGGGAGGCAAAATTGTTAGTGAAGGAATGATAACAAATGGTGTGCTTAAGTTTGAGAAAGTAAACTATTATGAAAATCTATAGTATAATTTACTGAGTGTGTCTCAAATTTGTGATCAAAATTATACCACATTATTTGATAACACTAAATGTTACATTCTTAAGCCAGGTTTTTCTATTCCAGAAGATTGGATACTTCTTAAAGCATCAAGAAAAGGAAACACTTATTTTAGACATGAACAACACCTCACTCACAAGACATGGAACATGCCTCCTATCTAAGTCATCAGAAGATGAATCTCAATTGTGGTATAGAAGGCTTGTCCATTCTAACATGAAGAACGTGAACAAATTGGTGAAAAATGACTTAGTCATTGGACTGCCAAAGAAAGAGTGATATTGCTCAACTCATTGTTCTTCTTGTTACAAAGGAAAACAACATAAAGTGTCTCATAAATCCAAAACTATCAATACTAATACTACACCACTCAAATTGCTTCACATGGATCTGTTTGGTCCTACCAATGTGATGAGCATTGGAAAGAGACAATCTTGTTTGGTGATAGTTGATGATTTCACAAGATTTACATGGGTTTTTTTCTTAAAACAAAAGAGTGAAACATCAGAATCATTAATACACTTTGTAATCAAGATTGAGAATCAACTTCATGCAAAAGTTAAAAATTTTAGGAGTGACAATGTGACTGAATTTGTGAATTTTGACTTGGATTCCTTTTGCAAGACCAAAGGTATTGCAAGGAAATTCAATACACCAAGAACTTTAACAGAATGAAGTAGTTGAAAGAAGAAATAAAACTCTTAAGCAGCCAGAACAATGCTAGCTGACTCACAATTGCCTATCACCTTTTGGGCTGAGGCGGTGAACACTGCATGCAATGTTCAAAATAGAACATTAATTGTAAATAACATAACAAAACCCCTTATGAGCTTTATTTAAAAG